>CM028751.1:8353498-8624714 GCA_016801395.1 Leptodermis oblonga | reverse complement strand
GTATGTTCCATTTTATAATTTCCTACTAATTTGGTTGTTTTATTCTCAAAATTGATTAGGTTGAGATTGGATTTTTAACTTTCTAAAGTTTGAATGTGATAGTCATAACTATTTATTTATGTGTCTATATGACTATAATATTGACAGATAAATAGTTGTATGTCTTTTCTTAATTTCTATTGTAATTGTAATAGCCTGGCCTTCCACCTCCCTGTTTGGGCGGGAGACGCGGCCGAACTGTCTGCCTGGTTCGCACCAAGACTCATTCAGGATACAAGAGCACTAATAATTATACACTAAATTGAAATAAGATATATTTTAATTACTGAAATACAAGCTCTGTTATATATTACCAAAATACAAGCTCTAATTCACATTATTACAATAGTGCTTTAAGACAATAAAACAAGATTCTTAAGTAATATTACAATATTATCTTCTAAAATCTAATCCAAAAGGTTCTTTATCAGCCTTCCCTTAGTAGCGATTATATCCAAACATCTGTTACATGCAAAAGGTCTAGGGGGGAGCTTCCATAACCTCAGTGAAGTCGCAATAATAAAACATTACCGAATAAATAATTACCGGGCACGTAGCAAATATTTCCTAGGCAAGCAAGGGGAACACATAAGGGATAGAAAGAGCATAACTAGTAAACTATAACGAGGATCTATGTGATCTTTCGTTAAGCATTAATAATTATACTTTACCTGTGTTGGGAATGTGTTGGAAATGGGCGGCGGACACAATAACACGGTGTGGGGCCTCGTCAACTACGCAAAACACTAGTGCACATACAAGGGTGCACGGAACACTGTGACATACTCGAGATAATACTGAAACTCAACCTCTTCCATCATTCAGTCAAGCACTCAAGCGCGTTGCCGACATGCTCGATCCCCAACAACTAAACAAGCTTGGGTACCCCAAATATGACACTCACGTAACACGTATAGGAAACACGTAAATAGCACGTAAACACGGTGCACAAACACGGTGTACGAGAACATTTCATATTGACACTGAACTCAGAAAATAAATATAACTTGCATTCACATGACAACTTTTAACAGGTATTTCATTATGTCACGTAACTCAATATTTAAGACCATTACATACATATAAACATATTACAAAACATTGTACACTCGGAAGGATATAATCACATATTCACGTATAAGCATACATTTCTCTAAACATATCAATGAAATCGTAAAACATGTTAACTAATTATTTACTCAATTAAAATATTTAACCCCTTTAGTGAGAACACTCACCCCGTATTGCTAGTATTTTGTAAGCAATCTGCATTAAATTAAGTTTGTTTCAATAAAGTAATTTCCATCGTAATTAAAATATAAAAATAAAAACTTAAAAATAACTTATTTGTATTAAATTCCTTACTCCCCAACTTTTCCCCAAATCTTATTAATCTTTAAATTCTCTTTTTCTCCATTTATTTCTTTTACCACCCGTGAGCCCCTTTTTCCATTTTTAGATCATAATCTATTTTTTTCTTAATTGTTTATTTCCTATTCTTCTTATAAGAACATGCATACAATAACTATTTTTTTTCCTTTTAATAAAGCATATGTAGTTGACCAAAACTTCTATTTCCTCTCCATTTCATATTATCATTAACTAAATAAGATTAAATCTAACTCAAAATATTTTCCTTTAATTCATTTTGATTAAAATCATTCTATAAAATATATACATTCTAAAATTCATAACACTCTATTAACATAAAAAATCATTATTGCAAATTAAAATTTAAGGAAACTCATAATTTTAAAGTTTTAAACTTATAGGCAAAAAAACTGAATTCCAAAATCAATATAATCATTATTATGTAATTCAAAGGTATGAAAATTATTTACTCATAATCAAATTTATTAATTCCGTATTATATAAAAGCTTTGTTAGATACATAACCATTATATAATAATTCCTCAAATTTTACAAGAAAAGCTAAGGAAATAATAATTCTGAAAGCTTTGTATTTCCCTCTTCCTACTTCTTCACTCTTTTCCTCTTATTTTCCCGTGTTTCTTTCTCTCTTCTCCTCTTCTCACGGTTTTGCTGTTTTGTTGCTCTCTTTTCTTTACGTTTTTCATTGATTCAATATAGTTATATGTATAGTATAGGAATGGTGGCTAGGTGGAGAAACTCCACCGCCTCTTCCTTTCTCTTTTTTTTTATTTATTAATTAATTAGTCAATCAATTAGTTAATCAATTAGTTAAGGATAAGCTAGCCCCTTTCTTTGGACTATATATATTTTTTTTATTATTAATTTTCCAAAACTTATCTTTCTTCTTCTTTTTGTTTTAGCCCAACATTGTCATCTTGTGTGTTCTAACATGTGTGATCATGTTTATATTTATTTTATTTTTCTTTATCTTATTAATCATTATGTTATCTTCTTCTTTTGTCTTTCTTAGATATTTAATTGTGATTCTATATATTTAAATTTCTAACAATTTGTCGTATCGAATCTTACACAACAATAAGAGTCATTTTATTTTCTCTACTACACATTTAACTAGTTTTTCTATATCCTAAAATCTTGAAATTACTCTAATAACAAAACTAACTTTAAATTTTGAATGCAGAGATAAAAAAATAAAATTTTTAAAATTTTCTTTTATAAATTTGGTACTTTCTACGGCAGTTTTTGGGAACTGCCGTAGAAAGTTGGTTCCTAATCGAACAGCCGTAGAAAGTCCGAACTTTCTATGGCGGTTCCCAACCGCCGTAAAAGCGTAAACAACCTTTTACGGCTGCCTGATAGATGGCGGTTCAAAAATGCTTAAAAATATTGCAGTTAAATGTGCAAAAGAAAACCGCCGGTTTAAAGCCCCTTTTTGTAGTAATGTTAAAACTCTCTTCCTATCACATAAAATTGTTCGCGGATAAAATGAATCTATTTCGTACAAAATAAAGTCGTAAGGTGTTCTAAACTTTTAAAAAGGGGGCAAACAACGGTTGAGATTTGGCAGTCTTTAATTAATTATTAATTACTCTATAAATAGATTAATCTCAAACGTATAATAACGCATTCTCATAATCCCATTAACCTCAACCATGACAACGGTTTTTCTCTTCTCCCCGCGCTTTAACGTTGATCGTAGCTGTTCATCCTATAATAATCATTTCCACCATTCTCGTGCCGACGACGGCGCGCTTTCCTCCACAAAATTTGCAGAACCCTTATGGTAAGTGCCAACAATTTGATTTAACAGCTTCATTATATTCTAAACACTGTATGTTGTATACTATACTCGATAGAAATAGTTAAACATATACACACTACTTTTAGGCTAAATTGATACAAGTTCTTTATAGAAAAAAATATACGTATTTAAGGATATATTAAAAAAAAAAATTAAATTTTCATGCGCATGCAAAAATCTTGCATAGGATGGTACGGAGCTAGAAATTTTCTTTACTGGAGACACATTTATAGAGGCAATACATATGAAAATTAATATTAAAATTAAAGTGTATATATAAATATATATTTCTTAAAATTTTATCTGAAATATAAGAATATGTAAAGAAAAAAAAGTTTTAGCATAAAATAAGAAAATAAATTGAGCTTCAAATTTCCAAATTTTAGAATCATCTACAAACCTACAACAGAGGTTTTTTTTTTCTTTTTTTTTTTAGTCATACCATTGCTATACTCAAATTTAGTTCAGGACAAAAAATAAGCTTCTGTTAGAAAAAAAAAGACATTAATTTAAATTAATAATTAAACAAAATACAAACTTTGTTTTGCTACCTACTAAAATAATACTGTATATGAAATGGGCTGGTTGGTTTACATAGCTTAAATTAGTATGTACTTTTAGTATTCATAGCTATACTATTTTTTTTTTTTTTTTTTAAACTTTAGCTAAGTAGTAATTGTATGGGACACAATTCTTAATAATAGCAAAATTTAAGTAAATTGATTTAGGGGGGCTCAATGGGGCACGTGCCCCCCGTTAATCTACCCTGCCCTGCCCGTGAGAGTATATTTATTTTAAACGAAGAAATGCTTAAATATACGATCACCTATTGAAAGTGAGAGAGTGTATTTATATTTTGTTTTGAGTATAATTTTCATCTTAGTTTACAGCCGAATTACGTTTTTCTTACTTTTTGTAGGGTTCCAAGACAACTACGACCAAAACTGACCCAAAAACGAATAGGCATGTGCCTCGTAGCGGTTCGCGTATTGATAAACACTATGTCAGCAACCACACCTTAATGACGCATGTAATCAAAATTTTATAGGGCAAAGTATACATTTGAAGTTTCCAGTGTTAATTTGTTGTGTGGATTAAAGATGTTTGGATATAATTTATTTTGGAACAAAAAAAAAAAAAAAAAAAAAAACAAATTGAAAACCAACTGGCGTTAATTATTATGCAACCCAACACTTTAAACTTTATGAAAAAGGCCGTATGAATATGATCACTGTCTCAAGCAAATGGGAAAATTGTGCTATTTCTATAGGAACTACAAGGCAAACTTGCTAGCTAGAAAGACTGAAAAACTTGACGAAGAGCAAGATTCTTTGGTATTCTCAGCTTCATCAAGTACAAACGTGAGGTAATCTGCTCAAATTTACTTAAGGATTTCTGATTTAGTTGTTTATGGTATGTGCAACATCATTCCGTTTTGAGTTTTGACGAAATCTATGAATATATCTGGAAAAAAAAGTAGGGAATGCTCTGTCTTGTTGGTTTTCATGGAACCAGTTGTTTTAGTTGTGTGCCTGATCTTCCTGTAGATCAGTTTGTTGGGAAATTAAACCAAACTGATCGATTAATTAGGAAATTATATTTGTAATCGGATTTATTTTAGTTGTTTTTCATGGTTTGTTATTTGTTTTGAGTAACCTGGTTGATTGGAGGGTCTATATAAATAACATATTGGGTATAGTTTTTTTTTTATTTATTTTTTATTTGGGGTTAAAACAGCCCTTCGGCTGGCGGCATGTCGCCATATTGTGGTTTAGTAAAAGCCTTTCGGCTTGGTTGTGTTTGTATAAAAGAAGAAGCTTGGTTGGGTTGTGTTGTGTTGTGTTGTTTGGTATAAAAAGGAAATTTTATTCTGATGTCCGTTAATCGTTGTGTGATAGAGATTATATCCTACATAGTATGCTTTACAATGTATATTTGTTAAGAATTGTCAAAGAAGAAGAACAAACAAGGAAAAAAAAGAACAATGAAACTTATAATTTCAATAGAACAACTAAATAATACGACTGAATAATAATCCCGACCCAAATAGGGCAAACAAGAGTATATATAGAACTACGAACTAGTCTACTCTAATCCAATAAGGAAACTAAACCTATTACTACCATAAATATATTATTACCATAAACCTATTATAACTATATATCTAACATCCCCTTTCAAACTCACGATGAATTGAGTCAACGAGAGTTTGCTATCATAAACGAACCCAGAAAATACAGATGCGACTGTCGAAAACCTTCGCCACGCCGCCCAAAGTTACAGTCGACTGCCCAAATTACCACCAAACGAAGTCGACTGTTCAAATTACCAAATTCTTTCCAAAACCAAATTTCCCATTACCCAATCCCAACCCTCTCTGGGCTGGATTGTTCATCTTGGCCCAACAAACATGTTGAGCGCATCCTCTCCGTTTCTCTTAGGCTCGCAAAACCCACGATGCAGACCTGCTTCAGACCCAATTCATCCGACCCGACCCAATAGTTTGACCTACCCGGAAGCCAACCCACTTCCAGAACTGTGCCGCCATAGGCTCAAAACAGTTCAAGTCGCTCCAATGACCGAACTGCCATATCGCCGTTGACCCAGACTGAATACCGGTAGTGACCGTCTCCATTCCTCACAGCCCGATACATCCCTTCATGCGCGGCTACCAACCCAGCACAAAGAGTTCAATTTCTCGAAGATGCTGCCCTTGAAAATTGACCCATATTTGAGAATGAAATCAATTCGGCAGAACCGTAAAAAGAGAGCCAAACCGTAAATGGATAAATCCAAACCGATAGTTCCATTTGAATTTGGTTGAAAAAACTCTCAAGAAACTAAGATTTCTTAAAACCAAATTGTCTACCAAGTTCAAAAACAAATTCAATTACCTAATTAATGCACAGCAACTCCAATCAACATCACAAGAATCCTCCGAGGCCCAAACCAAAAGCAAAACACAACTCAATCAAAAATTGAAGCAAATTGTAAATTTTATTCGAACCAAATCGCGAACTCAATATAACCAAAGCAGCAATTTTTTTTTTTCTTCTTTTTCTTTCTCTTCTTCTTCGGTTTTCCAATTTCCAACCTTAGCTCTGATACCATTTTAAGAATTGTCAAAGAAGAAGAACAAACAGGGAAAAAGAAGAACAATCAAACTTATAATTTCAATAGAACAACTAAATAATACGACTGAATAATAATCCCGTCCCAAATAGGGCAAACAAGAGTATATATAAAACTACGAACTAGTCTACCCTAATCCAATAAGGAAACTAAACCTATTACTACCATAAATCTATTATTACCATAAACCTATTATAACTATATATCTAACAATATTGCAGATATTTGGAGTTTATAGACTCATCATTCCAATTACTTTGTGTGTGTACAGAGTGAAAATAGCAGATCAAGTTTTGAGTGTTGTGGGGAGGTGGCTGAGTCACCCGCTCTCAACTTTTCTGAGTGACGAAGGAAAACTGTTGGGTGGGCTTCATCAAGAGATCCAACTCATTAATATTGAGTTTTCTCACATGATCGCTTTCTTAGAAACAGTTGATTTTCAACAGAAACATGATAATCCTCAGCTCAAAGTATGGATCCGGCAAGTGAGGGAGGTCACTTATGACACTGAAGATATTCTTTATGAATTTATGTTTCTCTATTGTCGCCCTCGTTCGCGTGGGTTTCTGGGCTATGTGCACCTTAGTTTCAACTCCATCAAGAATCTTGTAGCTCGTCATCGTCTAGTGACCAAATTGCAGAGCATCAAAGCCAAAATCAAAGCTATTTTTGAAGCTCGTCTTAGTTATGAATCAAATATGCTATGGTTCCTAGACAGGCGGTGGGGCACACTCTTGCTAATGATGCTTGGAGGTACAGTAAAGATGATGAAGCACTATATGCAAAAGAAACTCAACTGGTAGGTGTTGAGAAACACAAAGAGCACCTTGTTTCTCAGCTCCTTCAAGGTGGTGACTCCCAACTCAAAGTAATTGCCGTGCTTGGGATGGGAGGAATCGGGAAAACCACCCTAGCGAAAAAAGTTTACGATGATACAACTGTGAAAAGTCATTTCCTAATACGGGTTTGGGTTACTGTCTCTCAAACTTACGACTTTGAAAAGATTTTGAAAGGTTTAATTCGAAAATTACATGCGAGTTTCGATGAAGCAGCCCCACGAGGTGTGGATGACATGGATAACGATGAATTGAAAGCACATATTCGGGAATTTCTCCGACAAGGAAGGTATGCAATTGTGTTTGATGATGTTTGGGATGAACAACTCCAAGAGGCTTTTAAATTTGTACTCCCTGAGAATAGTTACGGCGGCAATCGTGTGATGCTAACAACACGGATTGCTCGAGTAGCCTCCTCTTGTGGTGAATTAGATGAAGGGTACTTGTATAAAATGGAGTTCTTGAGTTTTGAAGACTCGTGGACTCTATTTTGTCTCAGGACATTCAAGGACATCTCCTGTCCTGAGCATTTAAAGAAGGTTGCAGAAAGTATATTGGAAAAATGCGAAGGCTTACCTTTGGCGATTGTCACTATTGGTGGGGTTTTGGCTTCCAAAAGTAAAGATTTGAGCAGAATAGAAGACTTGATCGAAGTTGGCTCTACGTAGGCTTGAGGATGAATCTGAAGGCATTGGAAAGATAGATAGAGCTAGAAAGATACTCCGTCTTAGTTATGATGATCTACCTTCCCATTTGAAGTCATGTCTATTATACATGGGCATTTACCTTGAAGATCAGAAAATATATTGCTATGAACTAATCCACAGGTGGATCGCTAAAAGATTTATTGAACAAAAAGCAGGGTGGGATGTTGAAGAAGTTGCATGGAATTATCTCAGAGAACTAGGTAACAGGAGTTTGATTATTAGTGATGAATATTTCTATTCTGGATTTCCTTTTTAAGTGTCATATCCATGATCTTCTGTGGGAACTTATTGTTTGTGAGTTAAGAGATAATATTGTTAACTGTAATTGGTTCAAGTTCAACACAACGTCAAATAGGTGTAAGGTGGTCCTCGGAAAATGTGGTGTGGCGACTGGTATTCCATGGTGATGACGTCCTCCGTGAATGTGTCACCCAAGAAAGCCTTTGGCATATCAAGAAAACCCGGTCCATCATCACAGTTGATTGCACAGAACCACTACCCAAGACATTGTCATTTCTACTTTTATCAAGTAAGTTTTTAAAAATATTGGTCTTACAAGGCATGCAATTGGAAGAAATTCCAAATGAGATTTTTAAATTATTTAATCTTGCCCACTTAAATTTAAGCAATACAAGAGTGAAACTAGTCCCAAAATCCAGCAAAAGACTCCGAAATTTGGAGTATTTAGGTTTGAGTGGTACTAATGTTAGGGAATTACCAAAGGAAATCCTGAAATTACAAAAGTTACGTGTGCTAACAATCTATCAAGATGTAAATTCTTTAGATATAGATTTTGGGACCTATGGATTTAAAGCTCCACTCAACATGGGAGTGTTGTCTGAGTTACAAGAATTACTTTGCATAGATGTTTCAGATAGTGATAAAACTAGAATAGTGGATGAGATTGGAAAGTTAGCCAAATTAAAAGTGTTAAATGTTCAAAATCTAAGAAGAGAAGATGGGAAAGAGCTCTGCTCTTCACTCGAGAAGCTTATAAATCTATCTGAACTCACAGTTGCTTCTTCAGTAAAGAAGGATGATGTAACTTTATTAGATTTAAATCATCCTATTGCTGCCGAGTCTCTTCAACATCTCACTTATGTAGAATTGTTTGGCCGCTTAGAAAAGATGCCATCATGGTTAATAGACCTTCAAATTCTAAGAAGAATAGAATTGACATGGAGTAGTTTCAGGGATGATCCGCTTGAATCACTTGGACGCTTGCCCAACTTGGAGGTAGTTTATCTCACTGGAGCATACCAAGTAGAAAAATTGGATTTCAAAGCTAGAGGTTTTCCAAAGCTCAAGGAGTTATGGGTAAAGGAAATAGAAGGATTAAGACGGATGAGAGTGGAGGAAGGTGCAATGCCTTCTCTCAAAGAACTGACTCGTCCAAGTTCCACAGCTACAAGAGTTACCTTTTGGTACTCAACACTTGAGACAACTTCAAATAATTATTTTTCTGGAAGTGTCTTCGGAAATAGAAAACAAATTGAGAAGAGAGGAGTTGGAAGAAGAAGAATACAAAAGAATTGCTTACATTCCTCAAGTTAGAATTTGGTACCAGAATGAAAATGGGGGAGGGGTTTGGCACCAGCTCAGTCACGCCTCATCATAAAGGCCATAGGTACCTAACAAATTTTCTTACTTTCTCATTATTTTTATATGTAATTTATTAATTGATCAGGAATCATTATATTTAACGCATGACTTTCATCGTGTTTTTATTATATATGATTACTATATAATGTTAAAATTATTGAGTTTTGGATTTCTTATATATATTTTGTTTTCGTGCATGCTATCCTTGAATTTTTATATATTTTATAGAAATCATTACTTTAGGGCCTGTTTTGTATAGAATTTTTGACATTTATAAATAAGTCATTTTGGTTTTAGAAATTACAAATACCTCTATGAGATTTTCAAGTTGAGCTGCACTGAAATTTGGAGCGTTCAAACTGTGATATTTTTTTAAATGATTGAATCTAAAATTCCATTCATATATTCATTTATTTATTGAAAAAAAATTAGTTTGAGGTGAACTTTTATCATTCGATCTTGAACTTGTTCGTGAAAATTTATGTTTGTTTTTAACTAAACAGAGATCAATTTTATAATTATGACCAAATCTCATAAAGATATTTGTAATTTCCATAACCGAAAAATCTTAATTATAATTTGACCAAACGTCAGAAGATAAATATAATTCGGCCTTTTTTTTTTTTGCTAGGTTAAGTTGGAATTATTTGTCTCGATTAATTTCTTGAGCAAGACGAGAATCTTTGAATTGATCCATCGCTCCCTCCAATATTCCTGCTTTGATCCCACTTTAACCTTTTTCCTTCGTTGTCTGTCTATTCAAATTTTCATTTATGTTTAGCTAGAGTATAATTTATCCCTCGTGGTTTGATAAAGAGATAACTTATCTCTCTTTTGGTTTAAAAAGAAATGATTTATCGTCATGGTAGTTTGAAAAGATATAGTTTGCCCCACAGAATAAGTTGTTCACTCTCAAACCATGGAGCAAGTAAATTATACTTTACCCTTCTTAATTTTTCATTTAATTAGTTTCGGCTAATTATGGACAACACTTTGTGCAGTTGGGAACGAAGCTAGTGGATTGATTGGTATAGCCTGTGAAATATTTCGTGTAATTTTGACAAGAACTTTGCAATTTGTTTGGTGTTTAAAGTGTGGACTTGGAAAAAGGACATGGTCGTCAAAATTGATTTCTTTTGTATTATTATTGGTGTACTTTGCATAACATAGCAATTTCTGAAAGTCGTTTCTCTCAGCTTTCGACTCATTTTAATATTTGGACTCATAAAATCGGTAAGTGACAGGGGGTATGGAGACCCTTTATTAGAAATGTGATTATATTTTAACCTCTAAAATCAAAATTTTTTTTTTCCATTATAAGCTATTCATGTTGTTTTAATCTACGAGACGCGATATTTCACCATCTAAGTTTGTAACACGATAGATTAATAGCTATATGCGATACATCAGAGACGATACACAATGCGTGAGTTTTCTTAACATGAGCACATCACTTTATAACTAAACTCAATATCCTCGATGTCAAAAATCGCGTCATACAAGTTGGATGAAAGTTGTACATAGATTGGAACTTCTCACTTCACTTGTACTTTTCTCTTCTCATATAAATAATCATATTGTAATTTACTAATTTGTATCTTGTGACCCATAATAATTAATTATACCACTTGACCCATTTTAATAGAACGGAACGAGTGATACACAGTCGTAAACGAAAGAAAAGAGGAAAAATTTCTGTGACAACATAGTTCGCGCAGCTGAAATTATACAGAATTAATGCATTGTTCCTGATACTGGACCTTGAACTTTTTTGGGGCAAATTTGTTTTTTCTTTTTTTCCTTCCTTTTCTGTGCTTATGAATTTATTCTTATATAGAGTGCTCGCGCACACACACATATATGCATGACTTTATTTAGTATGATCCTATTTTATCTTTTTCAAAAAAAATTATCCCCCAATAAATAATAAGTCTCCAAAAGCTTCTGGTTCACAATGAATAAGCCAAAAAGAAAAATAAAAAAATTTGATATCATATATGTATATATGGACGTTTATATACTTTTCACCTGTGTTTTGGGATTTCTTTCAATTTGACCCCGCAAATTATCAAAATAGATGCTTAACCCTCCGTAAATTTTCGTTATCTAAAGATTGGAAATCTGCATGTTGTTTTGGATATCATATGGTTGTCATTTCTCTGCTTTCTTAGTGAAAGCTGCTAGTCTTGTTTGACAAATTAATCAATCTGATTTTTTAAATTTAATTAGTTATTCCCTCATCAGATCTGTTAGTTCTTTTGGATTTTCAAGAGGTGTAGAACTAGAGCGCAAAGGCATGATAAAGATCAAACAAATAACAAAAAGATGTATATGAAGTCTTCCTGCGAATGAATGTTCTAACCATGAAGTCTTGATTCGGATTTCTTCCATGGAGTTTAATATTGGTTTCAGTAAAATTTCATTTCATTTGTATGATATCTTCTCCTTTGTAAAAATTATTGTCATCAGAATGATTTATATCTCAGTTTCAATCACAAATAGGAGATTAAAGTTTATTGTGACTAGACTAGATAGAACTATATGGTCGTAATATGTCTAGTTAAGCTACAATTTACAATTGATTTCTTAAATTAAAGAGTTTGACGTGGGAGTGCATGGTGATAAAAATTCTAAATTGACTACGAAAATTAAACAATATTAAGTTTGAAGACAAGAGTGCAATATGAGATTAAGTTTGAGAATTCTTGCAATTCATAAATTAAGGTTTGAACAATGATTTCGGAATTACAAGATTATCTCCTTAACCGGCCACGTTCCACCTTAACCCTCCCTAAAATTATTAGTGAGTTTCCTCACGTGAATAATATAAAATAACTTTTATGATACCAAACTTAATCCACCAATTGATACCTAACTTTTATGATACCAAAAAAAATTCACCTAATTTACCCTTGTTAATATCGAAATAGTCTATTCCTATATCTCTAGCTTCTATCTTTCTAAGAAGTTCCCGGAGCATACCCACGGCTTCATCAATCCGGCCAGCTTCAGACTGAATGGGGCCTCTACAAATATGTGATGGTAAGTTTTGATTGGACACTTCCGTTTCCCAAGTGGAAAGGATTCTAGTAGTTGATTAGTTAAAGAAGCCCTCAAAGAGGCTTATGGTTTGGCTGCAAAAAAATAAATAAATAAAAGACCTTGTGGGTCCGGTTGGCTAAATACTGCTGCAATAACACTAATACTCTAAGTTTCCTCTAATTCAAAATAAAACACGTTTAAAAGTTTTTCATATAGATTAAAAATTCATTTAACTGACTATTAGAAAAGTTGAAGTTGTAATCCAAGTCATACTCACTTAAACTAATTATACGCATATAAACGTCATTAATTTTAGAAATTGTTACTCACCCTAAAACCCTAAGACGTATATAAACCAATATAGTCGTTAGATATAAAAACTTTAGTCGTTTGATTTGGGCATCCAGCATTTACGAAGAACCTTCGAGTTGGAACAATTCTTCGCCTGGCCGGTCTGATCATATCCCAACAATAGTCGCTGCGTGCTACGACTACAAGAGATTAATTGAGATATGAGAACAAGCTTTTCTCTTGAAATTATCTATAAATTGAACTCAAACCATACCCTAACAATTCCCATTTTTTCATGCACATCCAATACTAACATTGTAACGATGACCATGAAAACGTTTTCCACTTCCCCCGCTTTCATGTTCTTCTTATTTCTATTCATGATAATGTCCACTATTCTCGTTCCGACTGCGGCGCTTTCCGCGACAAAATTTGGCAGAGCCCTTCTGTGTAAGTACCAACAAATTTAACACCTTTACTCTAGTCTTAAAATATTTTTTAAGACAGAGAAAAGATTTAATTTTACTGTTGATATAATTTTTCATCTTAATTTACAGCCGAATTCTTTATCTTATTGTTACTTTTGCAGGGAGTAATCATATCTATGCGCCTCCTAGTGATTCGAATCCTGCTGGAATTAATTAGTTCAACTACATCACGCCTACGAAATATATGAGATCGATGGTGTCTCTTCCATGTCAAAAATAATTCAATGTGACGGGATGAGTATCTATATGTAGCGGACTGAATTTTATTGGACAAAAACAAAGTATGTACGCAGTCGTTAAATTATTTGGATAATATATATTTTTGGCTATTCACCCGTAGCTCGACCTTAAAACTCGCTAAAAAGAAAACTGAATCCTCATCTTTCAATAATGGTTGTTAATTTGTATGTTTGTTTCTCAAGACTTAACAAACGTACATCATTCACTCATCCCCCACAATGTCCGCTTCCCGCAAAACCTATAAAACATCCCAAACATCTCCTTTACTATGCATTCATTCGTCCAACAGCGTTACTGTCACCCGAAGAATCCCAACAAAACACCCAAAAAAATAGATAAACCAAATCGAATTAATTCCTTTTTTGACGAAGAAAACCGGAGTGATTCGTTTGGTTTATCAAAATTTTTAAAAAAGTGAAAACAATGGCTCGTCAATTGGTTGCAGTTGCACTCATTTTTCTGGTCGTTGTAAGTTTGGTCTCAGATGCCGCACGGTTACCCCTCCCGGATAGTGCACCGGCACCGGCACCGGCTCCGGCTCTAGCCGCGGAATCTTTGCTTAGTGAGCTTTCATTATCACTATCAACGGCTTTGACTCCCACCGGCGACGGCCACGTCGAGTCTCCATCTGAATCTGTAATTGATCTCGAAGATTCCACCGCCATCACATTGCACAAAAGATCTTTGTTTGGCTTTCTTGGCTTCTAACAGATCATTAATTTTGCAAACTCTATGGCAAATATTATGTACATATATAGTTTTTGAGGCAGGTAATTGATTTGCCCAAATATTTGCAATATCTTGGTGCTTTGCCCTTGATCCTCATTTCTCCATATTTTTAGTTATCGTCTTTAAAGAAATTGATTGAGATCATAAGATTCAAGGTTATGGATATAAGTATTTGTCACTTTTAAAAGTATCGATTTCAAGAATTTAAGTTTCGTATCATTTGAGAAAGAGTATCACCTGTTTTTATGTTTTTTTTTTTTCTTGTTTTTTTGTTTTGTTTTTATTAAAGTTCTCACGTAGTGAAGAGAATGCATGTACCAACTTTAAGAATTAAAGTATTAATGCCGGTGAGACTTCCATAGTCTTGTTTGCTGGCCAAATTAATCTTGAGTTTTTGGTGATTATTAAGAAGACTTTTAAGTCTGAACCCAAGAATGTGGAAAAAGAAAATGAAAGCACGTGATTGATTGTATTGCAACTTAGATCATCTTCAATTATATCAATATAAATGAAAATATATATCATTTATATACTGAAAAAATTTATACACTTCTATATTTTAAAATTTTTTAAGAACATCAATTAAATAGCTTGGTCATATCACCTTTTTACTAAATTAAGGTGGGAAGAATTACAAATCAAAAGAAATGGCATAATGAGACAATTGATAGAAAAAGAGTTTGTAAAGTATCATGTGCCAAAATATACAAATGTGTACTAATTCAATCATCTTATGTAGGGGAATTGCATGTGGTCCAACTTGAGTATTCCCTTCAAAACTTGTGGTAGACTTTCTACAGCTTAAAAAAATCTTGCTAGAATAATGAGAAATTGATAACATAACAATTTTGTTTTTAGTAGCGAAAATTGATAACATAGCTCACACCACAACGTCCATTTTAAAGCCCTAATGTTTTTTTTTAGACAAATAAGTCTCTAATGTTCCGTACGTCCAAATAGATTCTTGGTTTTTTATATCATGCCTTCACTTTATACACTTAGGCTCTGTTCTTTTTCATTCAATTTCAAGGAAATTATCACTTTTTTTAAAAAAAATTTACACAAAAAATAAACCTCATTTTCTACTCAATTTAAAATTTAAAATTTTTTAAAATTTTTTACTTACATAAATTCAAAAAATAACATAATCATTACACTTTTTCTTTTCTTTCCTACACAAATCCTCAAAAAAAATCCCTCAAAAAAATATTCTTTCCCTAAAATCAAAATTTTCCCAATTCGGTCACAAAAATAACGAAGCCTTAAAAGTGAATCTTTTTCATATAATAATGAAGTCATAAAGTAGTCTAAAGACTCTAAACTTGTAGAACGGGTCAAACTGCTTAAAATCAAAGTAAACGGTTGAATTTGGAAGTCTTTAATTAATTAATTCTTATTTAGTTATTCCACGAGAGAATTGTGAACAAGTTTCTCTTTAAACAGATGAATCTCAAACGTGTAATAAATAATGCATTCTCATATCCCATTACAACTTACGAACTTCTTTGAAAGTCATTTTGATGACCTTGAAAGCGGTTTCCTCTTCTTCCGCTTTCATGTTGATTGTATGCTCATTCCTATTAATCATTTCCACCATTCTCGTGCCGACGGCCGCGCTTTCATCAACAAAATTTGGCAGAACCCTTATTGGTAAGTGGCTATGTAATAACTGTGTGGGGGCACATACGCTTAATAATAGCAAATTTTATGTATATATTTATTCATTGATTTAGGGTGGGTTCAATGGGACATGTGCCCCCACCATAAATTCACCCTGCCCATTGGATACAATTTTTTTTTATATTTATTTAAAACAACAAAATGCTTAAATATACGATCACCTAGTGGGAGATGATGGATTTATATTTTGTTTTGAATATAATTTTTCATCTTAATTTACTGGCAAATTACGTTTTTCTTGGGGGTTGTTAAAACATGCTGCAGTCTTGCAGCGAAACGATAAGTAAAAAAAAAAGGTAAAAAAGGTCCCAAAAGGGCTTAATGGTCTTTTTCATTTTTAAATAATAAATGCAGTACTGCAATTAGTAATAGGGGTACTGCATTTAACAACTCTGTTTTCTGACTTTTGTAGGGCTCCAAGGCTACTATGACCCAAAAACGCATGTTCCTTGTAGCGGTTCGTGTATTGAGAACACTATGTATGCAATAACACTGAACTTTGGTTGAATAATAAATAAGTTTTCGTGATCTTAAAAGTTATAAATGTCTCCCTGTAGTTTGGTCATAATTACAAAATTGATCTCTGTTCATTGGTTATGTTGAGAAAGAACACGTATTTTTATCCACTAAAATTCAGTATATACTGATTAGGTAAAAGTTCAGTTTAAACTTTTTTTATTGAATAAAAAAATGAATATAAATGAAATTTTGGACGCGGTAAAAGTTTAGTTTTAGTTTATTTATTTAATATACAGTAACAGTTTGAACATTCTAAATACCGGCATGATTCATCTCGATATCACCCTCACAAATAGTAAAAAATAAACACAACATAATTTTTACGATAATTCAGAAAGATATTTATAATTCTAGAACCACATGAACTTATTATAAATTTTTTTTGTTTAAAAAAAAATATATATTGAAAACCAACGGAGCACATGTACTTGAGGTCTTGTGACAAAATTGCATCCCAAAGGGAAAATAAAGTGGTCCTGTCCTTTCCCACCAGTCTGCAATAATACCAAAAGGGCAAATTATTCTGCATAGGTTGAACCAACCATACCAGAAATTAATAACCAGAAAAAGAAAAATAGAAAAAATATATATAATTATTGACTGATCAATTGATAAGGTGAAATTTAAACTTCTTGTCCGTTTTGAGAATTTTTGAACATGGTTTGTCTTAAGTATGAAATAATTTGAATTCAAATTATAATTGTCTCAAACATTTTGTAAGCCATATTTTTATTTATTTGTACTTAATTTTCAATCCACTTAATTGTTTCATGCAACAGTACAAATGTAATTAATAATTATAGGACTTTGACCATTCTTGTAGTGTATGTATTAGTTGTGTTTACAAGCCTGGCCTATTCTTGTAGCTGCATCACATGCGTAGAATTTTTTTACAAAACCACGTTTCTTTGGCTCTCTTTGGCGCAACATACAAATTCACCACACAAATAAGTAACACGAATTGCATTCAAAAGGGCACATGCATTAATGCAAATTGATGTAGCATGGGGTAGAAAGAACTAAAGCAGCGCCAACTCCCAACAAAAGACTAAATTGGAAGGGGATGGAGAAGCTGCCATGCATACGGATATTCAATGCTCATATATTTCCAGTAAAATTGGCTTTATTCAAGTCTCTCTATTATTCATTTGCCTTAGTTACTAGAAATACGAGTTTTTGAATCAGCCTGGAGCCTTTGAGTATATATATACATCTCCAACGAACCAAGAAGAAACTACAATTTCTCTGATTTCTTCTCTTTAACTTTCAAAACCAAGAAACATGAAGAGAGTTTTTGTGGTTGCATTCCTTTCAATCTTTCTGTCGCCGGAGATGGCTAGTGCCACCCCATCCCGATGTCAATTTCCAGCAATATTCAACTTCGGAGATTCATACTCCGACACCGGAGCCTCTCCTGCGGTGTTTGGAGAGCTTAGTCCTCCTTACGGCCAGACCTATTTCCATAGCTCCGCTGGTCGCTACTCCGATGGCCGTCTCGTCATCGATTTTATGGGTAAAATTCATACATATATATGCTCATCTTTGTTAGTTTTGACATTTATCTGTTACATTCTTAGTGATTTAATTACTCATGTCTTAACTAAATTTCAGCTAAAAGCTTGAGATTGCCATATCTGAGTGCATATCTTGATTCAATGGGTTCAAACTTCAGCCATGGAGTCAATTTTGCATCTGGGGGTGCCACTATTAGACCCCAAAATACAACTTGGAAGCAGAGTGGGTTCAGCCCCATCTACCTTAAACTTCAATCTCAACAATTTGGTGATTTCCAGCTCAAGTCCCAAATCATTCGCAGACAAGGTCCTACTATATTAATAAAATAAAACGGGTATCTAATCCCATTTTAATTATTCAATCTTTAGTTCAATTCATGGTTGGTTCACTGACTTTAGATGTGAATTTGCAGGGGGTGTTTTTGCCGGACTGATGCCGGCGGCAGAGCATTTTTCTCGAGCCTTGTACACAATTGAAATTGGTCAGAATGATCTGACCTCCGGCTACCTTCTCAACATGACACATGATCAAGTCAAAGAGACGGTTCCTGATATACTTCATCAATTCAAGACCGTGGTTAAGGTAGAAATTATTTTTATTCTTTAGTATTTTTGAAAATTAAAAGGAAAAAATTTTCATTCATTCATTAATTGTTTGTGTTTGTTTGTTACAGTTGATCCATGATCAAGGAGGGAGATCATTCTGGATTCACAACACTGGCCCCCTTGGATGCCTACCGTACATCATGGACCGCGACCCGATCTCCGCCGCGCAACCCGACAACGCCGGATGTGCATCTCCGGTGAACGGAGTTGCCCGGCATTTCAACTCAAAACTGAAGGAAATGGTGTCTCAGCTTCGGAACGAGCTTCCGAGAGCCGCGCTCACCTACGTTGACATCTATTCCATCAAGTTTGAACTCATTAGGCATGCAAACGAGTATGGTACGTACGTTGCCAGAATTCGATCACTGATATTTCATTGTCACGGTATATAACTTTTCGATTGACGAGGTGAAATTTAATTAATTTGCGTAGGGTTTGAGCATCCATTGTGGACTTGTTGCGGACGGGGAGGAGGAAAGTACAACTTTGACACGCATAATCGTTGTGGACAGGAGAAGGGGAATCAAAGGATGATTGCAAAATCATGCAAAAAACCTTCGATGTCCATAAATTGGGATGGGATACACTATAGTGAAGCTGCTAATAAATTTGTTTTTGATAGAATTGAGGATGGCTCATTTTCAGACCCTCCGATCCCATTGAACATGGCTTGTCATAGGTCAAATTAAACAGTCTATGATTTGAATTATGATCAGAACATTTTTAGTTTGTTCCTATAATTTGTAATCAGAAATTTCGTGAATAATTTTGGTCTGGAATTTGTTTACGGTAACATTTTCATTGTAAGTTATAATTATTTGTCTGATTTTCTGATTTAAATTTCTAGAAATTATCTTAAAACAATATTTGTCCATTTTAATTAAAAAATTTCCTTATAGTTAATCATGACTGATTTTAGACAACAAGCATTTTTAACGTGATCATATATCATCAATTAATTAGTAATTAACGAGGATATTCAATTATTCAATGCTAAGATTTTTTTTGGATTGAATTTTCTGAGTCATCTTGTATTTATATTTACTATAAAATCAAGTAAATACACAATAACATTGCTTCATATCCATATTTTAAGACATAAAATTTGTAAAGGAAATTCCTCTTTCACTTGGAATGAAGTCGTCTTTCAAGATAGTTTTATTTGCCACATTGCTTATTGCCCATAGTATGTGATGATATTATTATTTGTGTAATTTGTCTAACTTCCATATCTTATTTCGTCATTAATTTGGACCAGTTCTTTAAACCTTTTTTTTTTTCAATTGAAAGGTTGAACTGGTTACTCCTTTTATTTAATGCGGCCTTTTTAACACGCAGGTTGGTCATTCACGAAAGTAATGGCGTGGGTAAATGATTGCGAGGTAACTAATGGTTGTGAAATTGGTTGCGAATGCAAATATGGTTGTATGTGCGTGGAAGCCGGTTGTTACTGTGTCGGGGCCAAGGTTAGAGAATGATATTGTTGGTTTTTTTTTTTTTTTTCCCCCTCTTTTTTCATGAGAAAATTATTTAAGCGAAAAACAAAAACAAAAATTTTCATCATTTTCTATTCATTCAACCACTAAAAAGTGTTGATAACCACAATATTAATTTTATCATTAATTATTTTGATTAATCGGTCATTAATAAATGACAGATTCACAGTGGTTGGCGACACAAAATGAGAATTAGCTTATCAACATATCAGAATCCGATAGGAAGCAGCTTGACGGGAGGGGGCGCCAAATTTAAGCTGAATAAATAAAAAGAAATTTGATTATGTATTGTTTTTATCCAATTATGAATTAATAACAAAATTTATATAATTATTTCATAAAAAATTGCGTGGGATATTTTCTAGAAATTTTGTTCATTGTCTTTATCTCAATTTTGAAAATATGATTCTTATAATAAAAGAACCGGAGTAATATGTAATAGTCTAAACGAAAATTTGGATGCATCTTTTTTACCGTACATTACAATTAGTATTTACCCCACCACATTCATGTACCGTTATTGAACTTACCGAGTAAATTGAGAGAGACTAACGTCAAATGTGGGACTGTTAAACGTTTGACACGAATTTTTCTTTTTAAGGGGCGATTATTGATTTGTTCAATCATATATTTTAGGAAAATAGCGTATCTAGCCTTTGATATCCATCTTGTATCGCTAATAATTTCTGATGTGTCGAGTTTAGTTGTTGATATATCATCCGTTAAAAAGAAAATTGGATGTGATGAAAAGATATCCATTGATCTTATAGGTTGAAATATCACTCGTTAAAAATATATCGCTCGCTAAAAAAATTATCCCTTGTTTCAAGAAAAGAAATAATTTAATTGAGCATCGCCTGTGAAAGAGAAATAAAAAATTGCATATAGTAAAAACACGCATATTAATTTTATAAGTTGAACTATTACCTATTGAACCGATTAGTTTGACAGAAGATTACCTCCTAATGTAACAGATTAATGTACTTGGGAATTCTGGCCACCTCTGAGCCAACTAGAATAAGATAAAGAAAAATGTATGAGATGCAATGGGATAAATATAATTATTAATTTGTTGTATATTTTTATAATTTTTGAACATGGGTTGTTCAAAAAAATCACGTTTCAAACATTTTATTTTTTCTCTAAGATTTTAAATTCATTTACTTGTTTCATGCAATTGTACAAATGTCATTACAGGACCTCCATAATTCTTGTAGTGTATAAATATGAGATGCAAATTAATTAACATGAGTTTAATTATGAGAATCGGAATATTAATACTAGGCTGCTGATATTGCCAGAGTAGAAATTAGGAGACAGAGCAAAAATTTATCAATCTTCCTAAAATACCCTTTATTATTCTATCTACTCTTATCTTTCCAAAAATTGATCATTCTTCCTCAAATACTTACTGCTCCAGCCTATTTCTGCTATAAAATTTTTGGTTTCTTCTCCTTCACCGCTTATCTCTCTCTACATAAATAACTACTATTATCAGCTCAAACTTTGCAATTGTTTTTGGGCTTTGGTTGAATCCCTTGATCGATCACACACACAGTTGATTCAGAAAAACTAAGCACAACAACAATTAATACTTTGGGCCAAATCTGAGAAAATAAACCAAGACCATAGCTGTGTGGTTCACACTGGCAGATATTACCCATCATGGAAGATTGGTGGCCAAATTTTGGCCAGCTATATTTTCAACTGTGCTACATCCAAAATTTATAACAATTGCCTGCTTCTTACGGGAGTGCTTTACTGCAGCATCCATTTTGTCACTTAAATTTACTCATCAATTTGAGATGAAAACAGAGAACATCCTGATGGAAACAAAACACAAGAACTGCAACAATAATGAAATCAAACAAAAAGATCGATTGAACGCAAGTAAAGCAGAAGTTTTTGCATATTGAAATCCATTCAACTATTGGCTCGGACTGGTAACGTTATGCACGTGAGATTGAAAGGAAAGAAAGGAAGACATAGAAAAACATCATTTTTTGCGTTTCTGGGTGAGGATCGTGAGAAAGGGGGAGGGCTGTAGTGCGGCGATTCTTGTAGTTGAGAAGAGCCCCGTCTGCTTCTTGATGGGTTGGGCACAGTAAGAAAGAAGACTACGGTACTGTGCTCGAGACTCAGAATATCAGGGGAGTAAGTACAGAGATTGTTATCGGAGGAGATGGTTGTGGTGGTGGAGGAGAGGATAAACGAATCGTCTAGTATGCTAGATACAAAGTCATCGGCGGCAAGATGAGGAGTTCTTGGTCATGGCCGTTGAAGGGATTGGGGATCGGCACAAAAATATCAAATCAAATTGGATAAGGGAGAAGGAAAAGAAACAGAATATTAAGCAGTAAAACTAATAAGGGCGTTTTAGGAAAAACAATCAAACATTGCCCTGTCCCCTAATTTTTACTCTGGCAATAATAATTGCCTTAATACTAATCCTACTTCTCTATTTATTACTCCCTTCGTTCGATTAGAAGACTTCTTCGCTTTCACTAGTATTCAACTTATTATGGATGTTAATTTACAACACTCAAACTATATAATTTGACATTATTTATTTATTTATATTCTTACTTGTTAAGTATGAGCTAATTGTGCACTACACATAATTATATTAGTAAGGTTAGGAGAAGTAAAAAAATCTGAAAGAAAACTCTTCTGTTGGAAAGGAGAGAGTATGAGAATTTGAATATTAATCCTACTTCTCTATAAAGAAGCGTGTAGAAACAAAAGAGAATCGAAGATGGGCAAACGTAGCGCCGAGTCCCAACCAGAGAGTAAATCTGGGAGGGATGGGAGCTCTGCTGATATATTTCCAGTAAACGGAGTTTTTGAATCAGGCAAGCTGGCCGGAGCCTGCGAGAATTGATCATGAGCATTCATTCATTCACAATTGTGTTGACTGATTGATAAAAACCAGAAGGAAAGCAGATTGTGTAAAGAAGGAAAGCCAGAAGAAGAATTGGAAACTAAAGAAGGAAAGCAGATTGTATCAGTGTGAAGTAAAAACAAAGACAAATTAATATTGGTTTGGAACCTGTCAACGTAGCATGGGGGGAGAAAGCACTAAAGCAGCCCCCCCAACCAAAGAGCCGTAATTTGCTATACGGATATTCAATAAATGCTTCATATATTTCCAGTAAAATTGGCTTTATTGAAGTCTCACTATTATTCATTTGCCTTAGTACTTGAAGTACGAGTTTTTGAATCAGCCTAGCTGGAAGAGTTTGTGAGTTTAAATGTATATATATATATATATATCCTACGAACCAAGAACAAACCACAATTTCGCAGCCTTTCTTTATCTTCTCTATCTCCGTTTTACGAAAACATAAATAGGGTTTTTGCAGTGGCATTGTTCTCAATCTTGCTAGTAGAGATGGCCGGGGCAGCACAAGCTAACACTACTATTGCAGCCCCATGTGATTTTCCGGCCATTTTCATCTTTGGCGATTCTTACTCCGACACGGAGGCTTGGTTGCAATGTTCGGACATCTGGTTCCTCCTTATGGCGAGACCTATTTCCATGGCCACAGAGTGGGTGCTACTACGATGGCCGTGTTGTCCTCGATTTTATGGGTAATTAAATACTCATCTTCATGTTTTATTATTGTTAGTTTAGACATTTTTCTGATAATTAATTGTCTCAAATTTCAGCTGAGAGCATGGGATTGCCACATCTCAGCGCATATCTAAGTGCAATGGGTTCAAACTTTAGCCACGGGGCCAATTTCGCAACTGGCGGTTCCACAGTTAGAGCCCAAAATACAACTTGGAAGCGATCTGCCTTCAGCCCCATATATACCTAAAAGGACAATTTCATCAACTTCAGGATGTCCATTACATGTCTACAGTTATTCACAAACAAGGTATAATCATTCTTCATTCATTCTTGCATATCAAAATGTTTATAATTTCAAGATTTAGTTGAATTAATGTTTGGTTGATGCGAATTTGTAGGGGGTGTTAGTGGGGATTAATGCCGGAGATAAAGCATTTTTCTCGAGGCTTGTATACTATTGAAATTGGCCAAAATGATTTGACCTCCGGATACCTTATGAACATGACCCATGATGAAGTCAAAGCCACCGTTCCTGACATAGTTGATCAATTCAAGGACATTGTTAAGGTATAAAAATTTCTAATTTCATTTTTAGTATTTAAAAATTAATAAAAAGAAATAATTAATTTCATTGAATTTGGGTGCAGTCAATCCATGATGAAGGGGGGAGATAATTTTGGATTCACAACACCGGCTCTCTTGGTTGCCTGCCATACATGATGGACCGTTACCCCATTTCAGACGCGCAACCGGTCAGCGCCGGATGTGCAGCTCCAATCAATGAAGTTGCCCGGTATTTCAACCGGAAATTGATGGAAGTGGTGGTTCAGCTTCGAAGCAAACTCCCGAAAGCCGCTCTGACCTACGTCGACATCCATTCCATCAAATTCGATCTCATTAGACATGCAAATGACAATGGTACATACAATATATCGTATTACTGCAACATTTTCACTATTTTTGGAACTTGAATATATATATATGTACGTGAAATTAATTTTAATTTTGTAGGATTTGAGCATCCTTTGAGCGCATGCTGCGGATACGGGGAAGGAAGATACAACTTTGATACACATATTCATTGTGGAGCTACGAACACGAAGACGGAGGGGAAACAAGAGTTTTGATTGGAAAATCATGCAAAAGCCCTAGAAAGTGCATAAGCTGGGATGAGATACACTACACTGAGGCGGCTAATAAGTTTGATTTTGAGAGGATTGTGGATGGCTCATTTTCTGACCCTCCAATCCCCTTCAAAATGGCTTTGATGTAGCTTAATTAATTATGTGTAGATTTTGATGTTTAGGACCCATTGAATGATTAAATTAAAGGACTCATTGCCTTATTGACCCAAAAGTTATTTAAAACGCAAGTGTAAACTAAGCTGAATCTTATATTTGGAAAATAGATTAGTGGTAGAGATCTACTGTAAAGGAACAATACCATTGTGTGAGTCCGAATAAGAAGGTCAAAAGAAAACACTCAAACAGAATGCTCATCTTTCGTTAATGGTTGTTAATTTGTTTGTTTAAAAAATGTACGATGATCCACTCATCCCCCACCATGTGCGCTCACCAAAATAGCTATAAAACACCAAAAACTTCTCCTTTACTATGCATTCATTCGTCCAGCAGCTTTACTGCCACTAATGAATCCCAAAAATTAGAAAAGATAAACCAAACAGAATTAATTCATTCGTTTCTTTTTGTTAAAGAAATCCGGATTAATTCATTTGGTTTATCAGAAATCAAGAAACTTAAAACAATGGCTCGTCAATTGGTTGCAGTTGCACTCATTTTTGTGGCCCTTGTGAGTTTGGTCTCAGACGCCGAGCCGGCGCCGGAATCTTTTCTTAGTGAGCTTTCATCATCACTATCAATGGCTTTACCTCCCACGGGCGACGCCGCCTCTCCATCTGAGTCTGTAATTGATCTCGAAGATTCCTCCTCCATCGCAATGTACACATAATTGGTTTGTCCAAATATTTGAAATATCTTGTTACATTGGGCTTGATCCTCATTTCTCCCCATACATATACACACACATATATATATATATCAGGATGATCCTGATATAAGTTATATCCGAACTCATTAAACATTCAATTCAATTTCAGGCTGTATACTTATCATGTAAAAGCACTTTTTACCTTGCTATAATTATTTAACTTACCACAAAATTTTCAATTACAGATCTACTTAAATCTTTTACCAATATAAAATAAATCACTCGGGATAGTTTATAATTTTACCATTAATATTCATTTTAAACAAAATAAATCTCGTGATTAAGGGTTCTCTTATTTGTATATAGGGTAAAGTTATTTTTAAAAAATTAAATAATTTTTTCATTGATATTCATTTTTAACAAATTAAACTTATGACTAAGGGTTCACTTATTTGTTTGTGAGTAGGCTATAGTTAGTTTAATTTTTTGAGATAAATTTTTTTTCGTTGATATTCATTTTTAACAAATTAAATCTTGTGAATAAGAGTTATTTTCAAATATGAATGAAAGTATCTTTTTAGAATATCTCAATAGTTTCATATTTTATAATTATCTTTTTCAAAGAAATTGATTGAGATCACAAAGATTATGGATATAAGTGTTGATTTCAAGAATTTAAGTATCGTATCACTTTTTAAAAAATATCACATGTTATTTTTAAAAATTAATCTTGAGCTTTTGTGATTGTTAAGAAGAATTTTAAGTCTGCACATAAGAGTGTGGAAAAAGAAAATGGAAGCACGTCTTAGATCATCTTTAATTATATAAATATGAAAGAAAATACCTATCATTTATATACTAAAAGAATTTATACACTTTTACATTATTTTTAAAATTTTAAAGAAATCCAATTAAGTAGATGGGTCTCATCACCTTTTTACTAAATTAAGGTAGGAAGAATTACAAATCAAGAGAAAGGGAAACATAATAATGAGCCTCTAACTTTATGTAGAAAAGCAGTACAAAAAGTGGGCTCAGGATCCCCTGTTACACTTTCCTGTTACACTATGTGTTACACATCTTAATAACTCAACGCTAATATTCTTTTTTAAATTAATTTTTTTACCAATGCTATTCATTGGCATTCTACATAATTTTAATATAATTATTTTATTTTTTTTACTGATCTTGTATTTTAATATAATTTTATAGTATTTTTTTTTATTTTTTTAATCTCAATAAATTAAAATAAATATACCCTCAACCAAAATGGATGAACCCTTAGTCCAAAAATTTATTATAATTCTAATTAATATCGTTGGAGAAAAAATTAACTTAAAAAAGAATATTAACGTTGAGTTATTAAGATGTGTAACACATAATGTAACAGGAAAGTGTAACAGAGGATTCTGAGCCCAAAAAGTGTGTGTAAAGTATCATGTGCCAAAAGTATGCAATAACGCTTTTCTAGAGACGAATAAATACTTAACGTTTTGTTCGCGTGCAAATAGGTTCCGGACGTTTTACATCGTGACTTCACTTTATACACTTACACTATTAAAAAAAGTAGATTCAACGGCTGTATTTTAACGGCGGAAGAGACCAAAACCTCTATTAAAAAGAAAGTACAGACTTTCTATAGCGGTTTATATAGAACCGCTGTAGAAAGCCATTATCTACGGCGATTTTTTGACAACCGCCGTAGTAAGTAACTTTCTATGGCGGTTGTTAAGAAACTGCCATAGAAAGTCCCTACTTTCTATGGCGGTTTCTTAATAATAGCCATAGAAAGCTATTTTCTATGGCAGTTTCTCAATAACCGCCATAGAAAGATCTTTTTCATAACGGTTCTCAAATAACCGCCATGGAAAATTGCTTGCTATGGCAGGATTTTTATAACCGCCATTGAATATACGCATAGGGTTTAAGGTTTATAACCACCAACAAAATTGAATTTCTTTTTGTTTAGAGTTGTTTAAAACTTCAATAATGTTGATGTTTGTAATATTCAAATTTAAACATATTATCTGCATCATCTGAATTTTGTATACAGGGGTAACGCGCATGACGCACGTCCACCTCTTTATATTTTTCCGACTCTTAATTCTAATAAAGAAGGTATATATAGATGCAAAGGAAGATCTAACTAGCCTATATATGAGAGATACAGAAATGATCGACAATTAATTAAGATTTTACATGGATACGACATTGAGTTATACTTGTAACTAATTGTGAAGAGTATTAAGTGCCGCTATGAATTTTTATTTTCACATAATTGAATTTCTTGATTTACTTATTTAAATAGCGATAAGTAGATAGAAATTCAGAAGTAAAACATCTTATTAGTAATTCAATGAAAATTGCTATTTTCTAAGTTTTCTTAGAATTATTATGTAACAATACTGCAAAAATTTTTGAGGGCCTAAAATAATGGATTGTGTCAACTAAAAATTTGAAATTTATTTATTGTTTACATAATATAAAGGCTGGAGTTTGTATATAGTTAATAAATATGATGAATTTTACTATAAAAATTGATAAATAGTAAATTGCATATTTATTATTAAATTAAAAATTTGGGTTAATTTACAAAAAATAAAAACTAGAAATTAATAGGAATAGAGGCGTGCGCGGGAATCTCAATTTTTTCCGACACTTTCTAAGGCGTTTTAAGATAAACCGCCGTAGAAAACCCAATATTCTACGAGCTTTCTACGGCGGTTGTAATTAAAACCGCCGTAGAAAGTTACTTTCTATGGCGGTTTCTTAATAATCGCCATAGAAAGTTACTTTCTATAATAACCGCCGTAGAAAGTGTGTTTCAAAAATCTTATTAGTAATTCAGTCAAAATTGCTATTTTTGAATTTTTCTTATAATTATTATGTAACAATACTTCAAAAATTTTTGAGGGCCTAAAATAATGGATTGGTCAACTAAAAATTTAAAATTTATTTATTGTTTATCATAACATAAAGGCAGGAGTTTGTATATAATTAATAAATATGATGAATTTCACTATAAAAATTGATAAATAGTAAATTGCATATTTATTATCTAATTAAATTTTGGGATTAATTTACAAAAAAGAAAAACTAGAAATTAATAGGAAAAGAGGAACGGCAGGAATTCTCAATTTTTTCAAACACTTTCTAAGGCGGTTTAAGATAAACTGCCGTAGAAAACCCAATATTTTACATGCTTTCTACGGCGGTTGTACTATGGCGGTTTTAATTACAACCGCGGTAGAAAGTTCATTTAGGAACTTAAGTTGGGCGGGCGGGTAAGAATAATTTGATTTCAAAGATGGCGTTTGAATTTTATGGGAAAAATTGTGAGCTTCCCTCTATTTCCATCTCCAGCCAACCGCTGCTTCCCCTTCATCTTCTGCGAGCAACGTTGCCGGCGCCCATCCTCGCGCCGCCGGTTTTTTCTCTTGTCTTCCACCGAAGCGGTTCTTCCAACGGCGTTGATAACCAGATCCGACGTTACCCAACTCCGGAGATGGTTTCTTGTTGTGGGCTTCAAATTATAAAAAAGGTTATATCGAATAGTTTCAACTTTATTTAAGCTTTACAAATTTTATTGTTACTTGATTATTGTGATTGGCCTAGGGTTTATTATTAGTGTTAAATTTGGGTTTGGTGAGATGATGAATGATTAAATTCAGGTTTGATTAGTGTTAAATCGGTGGTTTATTGTATGTTCCATTTTATAATTTTCCTACTAATTTTGGTTTGTTTTATTCTCAAAATTGATTAGGTTGAGATTGGATTTTTAACTTTCTAAAGTTTGAATGTGATAGTCATAACTATTTATTTATGTGTATATATGACTATTAATATTGCAGATAAATAGTTGTATGTCTTTTCTTAATTTCTATTGTAATTGTAATAGCCTGGCCTTCCACCTCCCTGTTTGGGCGGGAGACGCGGCCGAACTGTCTGCCTGGTTCGCACCAAGACTCATTCAGGATACAAGAGCACTAATAATTATACACTAAATTGAAATAAGATATATTTTAATTACTGAAATACAAGCTCTGTTATATATTACCAAAATACAAGCTCTAATTCACATTATTACAATAGTGCTTTAAGACAATAAAACAAGATTCTTAAGTAATATTACAATATTATCTTCTAAAATCTAATCCAAAAGGTTCTTTATCAGCCTTCCCTTAGTAGCGATTATATCCAAACATCTGTTACATGCAAAAGGTCTAGGGGTGAGCTTCCATAACCTCAGTGAAGTCGCAATAATAAAACATTACCGAATAAATAATTACCGGCACGTAGCAAATATTTCCTAGGCAAGCAAGGGGGAACACATAAGGGATAGAAAGAGCATAACTAGTAAACTATAACGAGGATCTATGTGATCTTTCGTTAAGCATTACTAATTATACTTTACCTGTGTTGGAATGTGTTGGAATGGGCGGCGGACACAATACACGGTGTGTCGCCTCGTCAACTACGCCAAAACACTAGTGCACATACAAGGGTGCACGGAACACTGTGACATACCTCGAGATAATACTGAAACTCAACCTCTTCAATCATTCAGTCAAGCACTCAAGCGCGTTGCCGACATGCTCGATCCCAACAACTAAACAAGCTTTGGGTACCCCAAATATGACACTCACGTAACACGTAATAGGAAACACGTAAATAGCACGTAACACGGTGCACAAACACGGGTGTACGAGAACATTTCATATTTGACACTTAACTCAGAAATAAATAATAACTTGCATTCACATGACAACTTTTAACAGGTATTTCAATTATTCACGTAACTCAATATTTAAGACCATTTACATACATATAACATATTTACAAACATTGTACACTCGGAAGGATATAATCACATATTCACGTATAAGCATACATTTCTCTAAACATATCAATGAAATCGGTAAAACATGTTAACTAATTTATTTACTCAATTAAAATATTTAACCCCTTTAGTGAGAACACTCACCCCGTATTGCTAGTATTTTGTAAGCAAATCTGCATTAAATTAAGTTTGTTTCAATAAAGTAATTTCCATCGTAATTAAAATATAAAAATAACAACTTAAAAATAACTTATTTATTAAATTCCTTACTCCCAACTTTTCCCCAAATCTTATTAATCTTTAAATTTCTCTTTTTCTCCATTTATTTCTTTTAACCACCCGTGAGCCCCCTTTTTCCATTTTTAGATCATAATCTATTTTTTTCTTTAATTTGTTTATTTCCTATTCTTCTTATAAGAACATGCATACAATAACTATTTTTTTTTCCTTTTTAATAAAGCATATGTAGTTGACCAAAACTTCTATTTCCTCTCCATTTCATATTATCATTAACTAAATAAGATTAAATCTAACTCAACATATTTTCCTTTAATTCATTTTGATTAAAATCATTCCTATAAAATATATACATTTCTAATAATTCATAACATCTATATAACATCTAAAATCATATATTCAAATTAAAATTTAAGGAAACTCATAATTTTAAAGTTTAAACTTATAGGCAAAAAAACTGAATTCCAAAATCAATATAATCATTATTATGTAATTCAAAGGTATGAAAATTATTTACTCATAATCAAATTTATTAATTCCGTATTATATAAAAGCTTTGTTAGATACATAACCATTATAAATAATTCCTCAAATTTTACAAGAAAAGCTAAGGAAATAATAACTTCTTGAAAGCTTTGTATTTCCCTTCTTTCCTACTTCTTCACTCTTTCCTCTCTATTTCCCTTGTTTCTTTCTCTCTTCTCCTCTTCTCACGGTTTTGCTGTTTTGTTGCTCTCTTTTCTTTCTTTTCATTTGATTCAATATAGTTATATGTATATATAGGAATGGTGGCTAGGTGGAGAAACCTCCACCGCCTCTTCCTTTCTCTTTTTTTTTATTTATTTAATTAATTAGTCAATCAATTAGTTAATCAATTAGTTTAAGGATAAGCTAGCCCCTTTCTTTGACTATATATATATTTTTTTATTATTAATTTTCCAAAACTTATCTTCTCTTCTTCTTTTTTTTTTCTAGCCCAACAATTGTCATTCTTGTGTTTCTAACATGGTGAGTCATGTTTATATTATTTTATTTTTCTTTTATCTTATTTAATCATTATGTTTATCTTCTTCTTTTGTCTTTTCTTAGATATTTAATTGTGATTCTATATATTTAAATTTCTAACAATTTGTCGTATCGAATCTTACACAACAATAAGAGTCATTTTATTTTCTCTACTACACATTTAACTAGTTTTCTATATCCTAAAATCTTGAAATTACTCTTAATAATTCAAAACTTAACTTTAAATTTTGAATGCAGAGATAAAAAAATAAAATTTTTAAAATTTTCTTTTATAAATTTGGTACTTTCTACGGCAGTTTTTTTGGGAACTGCCGTAGAAAGTTGGTTCCTAATCGAACAGCCGTAGAAAGTCCGAACTTTCTATGGCGGTTCCCAACCGCCGTAAAAAGTCCGTAACAACCTTTCTACGGCTGCCTGATAGATGGCGGTTCAAATGCTTAAAAAATTGCAGTTAAATGTGCAAAAAAACCGCCGTTAAAGCCCCTTTTTGTAGTAATGTTAAACTCTCTTCCTATCACATAAATTGTTACGGGCTAAAATGAATCTATTTCGTACAATAATAAAGTCGTAAAGTTGTCTAAACTTTTAAAACGGGGCAAACAACGGTTGAATTTGGAAGTCTTTAATTAATTTTTAATTACTCTATAAATAGATTAATCTCAAACGTATAATAACGCATTCTCATAATCCCATTAATCCTCAACATGACAACGGTTTTCTCTTCTTCCCCGCGCTTTAACGTTGATCGTCTGCTCATTCCTATTAATCATTTCCACCATTCTCGTGCCGACGGCCGCGCTTTCCTCCACAAAATTTGGCAGAACCCTTAATGGTAAGTGCCAACAATTTGATTTAACAGCTTCATTATATTCTAAACACTGTATGTTGTATACTATACTCGATAGAAAATAGTTAACATATACACACTACTTTTAGGCTAAATTTGATACATGTTCTTTATAGAAAATATATCACGTATTTTAAGGATAATATTAAAAAAAAATTAAATTTTCATGCGCATGCAAAAATCTTGCATAGGATGGTACGGAGCTAGAAATTTTCTTTACTGGAGACACATTTATAGAGGCAATACATATGAAAATTAATATTAAAATTAAAGTGTATATATAAATATATATTTCTTAAAATTTTATCTGAAAAATATATAGAATATGTAAAGAAAAAAAAGTTTTAGCATAAAAATAAGAAAATAAATTGAGCTTCAAATTTCCAAATTTTTAGAATCATCTACAAACCTACAACAGAGGTTTTTTTTTTCTTTTTTTTTTTAGTCATACCATTGCTATACTCAAATTTTAGTTCAGGACAAAAAATAAGCTTCTGTTAGAAAAAAAAGACATTAATTTAAATTAATAATTAAACAAAATACAAACTTTGTTTTGCTACCTACTAAAATAATACTGTATATGAAATGGGCTGGTTGGTTTACATAGCTTAAATTAGTATGTACTTTTTAGTATTCATAGCTATACTATTTTTTTTTTTTTTTTTTTAAACTTTAGCTAAGTAGTAATTGTATGGGACACATATTCTTAATAATAGCAAAATTTAAGTAAAATTGATTTAGGGTGGGCTCAATGGGGCACGTGCCCCACCGTTAATCTACCCTGCCCTGCCCGTGAGATGTATATTTATTTTAAACGAAGAAATGCTTAAATATACGATCACCTATTGAAAGTGAGAGAGTGTATTTATATTTTGTTTTGAGTATAATTTTTCATCTTAGTTTACAGCCGAATTACGTTTTTCTTACTTTTGTAGGGTTCCAAGACAACTACGACTCAAAACTGACCCAAAAACGAATAGGCATGTGCCTCGTAGCGGTTCGCGTATTGATAACACTATGTCAGCAACAACACCTTAATGACGCAATGTAATCAAATTTTATAGGGCAAAGTATACATTTGAAGTTTCCAGTGTTAATTTGTTGTGTGGAATTAAAGAATGTTTGGATATAATTTTATTTTGGAAACAAAAAAAAAAAAAAAAAAAAAACAAATTGAAAACCAACTGAGCACATGTACGTGAGGCCTTGTGACAAATTAAATTGCTTCCCAATTGTGAAAATAAAGAAAGTGGTCCAGTCCTCCTTTCCCACCAGTCTGCAATAATACCAGAAAGGGTAAATTATTCTGCATAGATTGAACAAAGCATACCAGAAATTAATAGCCAGAAAAAGAAAAAGCATACATGGGAATATATATATATATATATATATAATTATTGAATGATCAATTGATGAGGTGAAATTTCAATTTGTTGTACGTTTTGAGAACTTTTGAACATGGTTGTCTTAAGTATGAGATGCGATACATGTGAATCAAACATTTTGTAAGCTAGCTCCATATAAGGTACACATTTTGTTGGGGAATTTGTAGAGAACACGTAAGTAAATTGAAATTCAACTTTTCCAGAGAACACGTTTCTTTGGCTCTTTTTGGCGCAACCTGCAGATTCACCACACAAATAAGTAAGACGGGCGTTAAAAGCACACATTAATGCAAATTGACATTGGACATTATGGAAGCTCCAACCTTCAAATTCAAAGACAATAAATAGAATGATTTCTCTACTTTTAAGCTGATCTGAAAAAAGAAGGAAGTGTGTTCCGCCAGTTATTCCCTTCGTATGCAAGGATGATGGGCAAAAGTAGCGTCGAGTCCCAAAGAAAGAATAAATTGGGAGCTTCTTTCGGATCATATATTTCCAGTAAAATTGAGTTTTTTGAATATTGATGAGAAATATTCATTCACAAGTGTTGTAAACTCATCATTGCTTACAACTGATTCATTGCTTGTACTCATCAACTTAATGCAACAAAAGGAAAAGAAACATAAACATAAAAATAAAAACAAAAAAAACCAGAAGAAAAATTGGAAGCTAAAGAAGCAGATTGTGTACGTGTGAAGTAAAAACAAAGTGAAATTAATATTGTTTGGAACCTGTCAAAGTACCATGGGGGTAGAAAGCACAAAAGCAGAACCAACTCCCAACCAAAGATTAGTAAATTGCTCATATATTTCCAGTAAAAATGGCTTTATATATGGAAGTCTCTCTATTATTCATTTGCCTTAGGACTGGAAATACGAGTTTTTGAATCAGCCTGGAAGAGTCTGTGAGTTTAAGTACATTATATTTAGATATCCAACGAACCAAGAATAATTAAACCACAATTTCGCAGACTTGTTTGAAAACTCATCAACTTTTTCTCTCAATTTCTCTTCAAGTTTCAAAGAAAGAACACCAATTATATATATATATATATAAATATATATATATATATATAAATAGCAGCTTTCATTCCTTTTACTCTCTTATCTTCTTCTCTTCTCTCTGTCTCCATTTTACGAAAAAATGAATAGGGTTTTTGCGGTGGCATTGTTCTCAATCTTGGTGACTCTTACTCGGACACCGGAGGCTTGGTTGCAATGTTTGGACATCTGGTTCCTCCTTATGGCAAGACCTATTTCCATGGCCGCCGAGTGGGTCGCTACTCCGATGGCCGTGTTGTCCTCCATTTTATGGGTAATCAAATACTCATCTTCATGTTTTATTATTGTTAGTTTCGACATTTTTCTGATAATTGTCTCAAATTTCAGCTGAGAGCTTGGGGTTGCCACATCTCAGCGCATATCTTAGTGCAATGGGTTCAAACTTTAGCCACGGGACCAATTTCGCAACTGGCACTACTAGAAATATGGGCCTTTTACGACGACTTTTCTGGACGTAAAAAGTCATATTTTCGTCGTAAAAAGTGTTTTACGTCGAGTATCCCGCCTCCACGTATGTCGTTGTCAGAGGCTCCGACGTAAGAAATCTTACGTCGAGATTGACCGGGACGGTGTAAATGGAAACTATACAACGAGTCTCTTTTCTGGACGTAAAAGTTCATTTTTTGGTCGTAATTACTTATCCATCTAAGTTGTATAAAACTTATTTACAACTTCAAAACTCGTCGTAAAAAAAGTATAATAATAAAAAAAAATTCTGTAAATTGAATTTATATAAAAGAATATTTAAATGTTATTTTTTAGAAATATCTGAACCAAAATTGAACAATTTACATTAAAATATAATATTAATCCTAAAATAGATTCCTTTTTGCTGTTTTCTTCTTTGCCCAACTGGGCATCCATGCGATACAGCTTTTGCACCATTGAGCAGAACCACCTGAAATGTCGGTTCCACGCCTCCATTCGAGCAGAACAGGAAATTTCCCTTGACAGCATATGACCACCTGAAACAATGCAATGTGCGATGTGCAATGTGCAATGGGTGATAATGTGCTTCAGTTTCTCTAAGCATATTGCTGCCGTTTGTCTGATGTTAACTAATGAAAGATTAGGCTACCATGCCTAAGTGGAAACATACAAAATGAAGAAACAGTTAATACTCCCCTGGTCCCACTAAAAGAGTTTTCAAATTAGTTATGTGAGCTGAAAACCTTAGTAGGATAGATTGTTCGACCGGTTTCACATCTATGAGCTACATTCCTATTTCGGATTAGACCAACCATTAAGGAACAACAACCGACCAACTGAATGGAGAATTAGACCACCTATTTCCATAAAGCGAATCCACAAGAAGAACCCCAAAAGGAAAAGAAGCAAAGCCATGTGAAGAAAGTATTACTCAAAAAATAGCTAAAATTTCAAAAAACAGCAAAGCTTTTGTGAATAGGTTTTTTACCTTGGCTAACTTTTCATTCTCTTCTTGCCTAGGCTGTTCCTCTTCCTTCCTTGATCTCTATTTTCCACTTTTTTCCCCTTTCCTCAACTACTTTAAGCCTTGCAAGTCTCTGCAACGACCAAAAACAAAAAGGAAAAAATAATACCAGTGAGGTAAAAGGAAACAAAATGAAATTACAAATGGCAGGGAAGGAAAGAGGCCAGAGATGATCATCTTTCCAATAATCCTACAAGGACTCCACATTTAAGTCAAGGAAAAGAAAAACCAACAACAAGGGTCAGGAAAAAGAGCATTTCCTAAATTTTCGCAATTAACCCCCTCAAGTTTCAATCTATTGTTATTCAGTCCAGAAAACAAAAATAATAAAAAAAATAACAGAAAAGGAATTCCAATTCAAATAATAGTACATAAAAACACACATTAGCTAAATTCACGCCCTCAAAGCTAGTAATGTACAGCACCAAAAGCTCCGTTCGGTAAGACATTTCAGATTCACAAGACTTCCATCAACGAAAAAATTCAGAATCATTACCAACACAAATGACAGCAGTTAAAAGTACCAAGTGACTGCAATTGCTAAAATGTGAGAATTAACTCATACGCTAAAATGTGGAAGAGAAAGGGTAAAGTCTACGCTAACTCACAAATTGGAGAGTTTTATTACATTTCAACTCAGATTCAACACTAAAACAGTAGGAAACCTTCAACTGCAAACAATCATTAAATCACAGGAACACTTTTCTGTAATTTTGTGAGTGTAATTTGTAACTACAAAGAAATCCATAATCGAAAATTATACTATAACTAACAAACAAAAAAATTGATAAAAATATGGAAAAAAAAATAACAAACCTCGCACGGAATGCTTGGGCTTGAGATTTCACTGATTGGGAGGATAATCGGACCGACGTCACAGAGGCGCCCGGAATCGTACCGGAAATCACCGGAAAAGCAGGTCACTCCCCTCTGTTCGGACCTAGGGTTCCGTCTGGAGAAGCTTCAGTTCAAGGACAACGGTGGCAGTCAACCGGAGGGTCGTGGCGGCAAGTCGCGGCTTCGGAATTCAGGTATTAAGGCAGGGGTGGGGTGTCGCAGGATCGGAGAAGCGTTCGCCGAGCTCGGATTTTAAAGTTTCCCCCTTTCAATTTTTTGTCTGTTCTAAGTCGACGAGCCCGACTTTTCTTCTTCTTTTTTTCTTTAATTCCGAGGAAAACGAATCCAGCAAATTCGCTTTCCCTGGATTTTAATTTTTTTTAAAAAAATTATTTCTGCGAGAAACAAATCGGAAACGAATTTGCAAAATTCGTTTTTATACAAGAAACGAATTTGTGAAAATTCGTTTCTCGCCGAAATTCTTTTATTTTTATTTTTTTTTTACAAAATTAATTTTATAGAAACGAAGGTGAGGGATTCATTTTTTCAAAGAAACGAATTCCCCATCTTCGTTTTCTGTAGATTGGGAATGAAAAAAAAATATTGCCTATTTCTGTAATTTAAGCCTCCAATTTAAATATTAGGGGAATAAAGATAGACAAGTAAAAAAGGTAGTTTTTTTTTTCAAAAAAATATAGAGGGGTTAGGTCGGTAGAGGTGAATAGATCTTTGGTTGGTTCGGTTAGCCGTAGGGGGTGGAATGAATTAATAAAATACTAGTTTTTTTTTTTTACGGAATAAAATACTAGTGTTAATAAAGAATATGTAGGATTTTTATTTGTTAATTTATTTTTTACAGCCAAATTAGTCACTTTACATGGAGATTAGGCTTTCTGTGTAATTGAAAAGTAATTTTTACGTCCAGACTGCAATTCTCGTCGCCATACAACATTTTTTACGACGAGAATCGCGTGTCGTCGTAAAGGGTTGGACGTAAAAGACACCTATTTCTAGTAGTGTGGCGGTTCCACTGTTAGAGCCCAAAATACAACTTGGAAGCAATCTGCCTTCAGCCCCATATACCTAAAAGTACAATTTCATCAACTTCAGGATTTCTATTACATGTCTAAAGTTATTCGCAAACAAGGTATAATCATTCTTCATTTATTCTTGCAGATCAAAATGTTTATAATTTCAAGATTTAGTTGAATTAATGTTCGGTTGATGCGAATTTGTAGCGGGTGTTTTTGGGGGATTAATGCTGGAGGCAAAGCATTTTTCTCGAGGCTTTTATACAATTGAAATTGGCCAAAATGATTTGACCTCCGGCTACCTTGTGAACATGAACCATGATGAAGTCAAAGCCACCGTTCCTGATATAGTTGGTCAATTCAAGGATGTTGTTAAGGTATAAATTTTCTAATTTCTTCCACCTAGAAATGAATAGGTATTTTAATTTTGTATTTTAAAATTGAAAAAGGAATAATTAATTTGTTTGGTGCAGTTGATCCATGATGGAGGGAGATCATTTTGGATTCACAACACCGGCCTGTTGGTTGCCGCCATACATGATGGACCGTTACCCCATTTCAGCCGCGTAACTGGACCGTGCCGCATGTGCAGCTCCAATCAACGAAGTTGCCCGGTATTTCTACCGGAAATTGAAGGAACTGGTGTTTCAGCTTCGCAGCAAACTCCCGGAAGCCGCACTGACCTACGTCGACATCTATTCCATCAAATTCGATCTCATTAGATACGCAAATAACTATGCTACGTATGATATCGTATTACTCCAACATTTACATAAATTATTGAAATTTGAGTTAAAATTAATTTAATTTGTTGTAGGATTTGTGCATCCTTTGAGGGCCTCTTGTGGATAGGGGGAGGAAGATACAACTTTGATACACATATTCGTTGTGGAGCTATGAACACGATGGCGGAGGGGAAACAAGTTTTGATTGGAAAATCATGCAAAAACCCTAAGAAAAGCTATAAGCTGGGATGGGATACACTACATTGAGGCGGCTAATAAGTTTGTTTTTGAGAGCATTGTGGATGGCTCATTTTCTGACCCTCCAATCCCCTTCAAAATGGCTTGTCATATCTCCATTAATTGAAAATGGCTTTGATGTAGGTTAATTAATTATGTCTAGATTTTGATGTTTAGGACCCATTGAGTGGTTAAATTAAAGGACCCATTGCCTTATTTACCCAAAAGTTATTTAAAACTTGCGATAGAAGAGTTTGTTCTTAATCTTTAAATCAGTATAAATGCAAATGACAACTAAGCTAAATCTCATGTTTGGTAGAGATCTGCTGTAAAGGAACAATACGATTGCGTGAGTCCGAATAAGAAAGTGAAAAAGAAAACACTCTATACGATCCTGACTCACCTTTATTGCAGTAAAACTAATTGTGAATCATTTTTGAAAAGCATTTTCAACGTGATCATCCATTGTCAATTAATTAGAAATGAGGAAATTCATTGCCTAATTTCTTTGGATTAAATTTGTTGATTCACCTACAATTTATTATAAAATGAAATACATACACAACATTGCTGCATATCTATATTTTAACGTTTAAATTAATCAAGAAAACTCCTCATTCATCAGGCATGAAGTCGTCTTTGAAGATCGTTTTGTTGGTCATGACCTTACTTATTGCCCATGTTATATGATGATATTATTATTATTTGTTTAATTCGCTTAACTTCCGTATCTTATTTTGTCATTAATTTGGACTAATTCTTTAAATCTCTCATATTAATACACAGATTGGCCATTCTCGAATGTGACGGCAGTTAAAAATGTGTCCAAAGAATGGATTTGTTGCGATGAAATAGATTGCAAGTATTGCGGAAAGGCTGATTGTCAATGCCTTGAAGGCATGTGTATGTGTTTCGGCGGCAAGGTTAGAGAACAATTAATATTGGAACTTCAGTTATTTCGACTAACTTTTTCTTTTTTAAGTTTCTTGAGAAAATTATTCAAAGGAACCAATCAGAATTTTTAACCACTAAAAAGAAAAATTATTCAATGCATCGAGGTATAAATTGACTCTATGTAGCATGTATTATCTAATAACAAAACATAATGTTTTCATCAAATTAATGAAAAAAAAATAGGATATGGGATCGAGTTTACTTATTTTCATTCTCATTGGTCTGGTATACTAAAAAAGTGGATACAATGGTTGCAGAAAATAATTTCCCACAAAAAGTGTTGATAAGCATAATCTAAATTTTTAGCATTAATTTATTTGACTGACCAGTGATCGTTAAATGACAGATTCAAGGTTATTGGCACCCTCAAATGTGGAACAACTCATCAATGATTGCAAAATCCCATAGGAAGCAGCTCGACGGGAGGGGTCGCCAAATTTAAATGAATTATTTTTGTTTTGAAATATCTTTGTTAAAAAATGCACAAAGAAATAAAATCAATTTGATTATGTATTGCCTCTTATCTAATTATGAATATAATTTTTATTAAATGGCTTAATAAAAATGTGTGTGGGTGATTTTCTTAAAATTTTCTCCAATTATTCATATGAAATTGATAAATGCCGAATCACGACTAGAATTAACTCAAATTTTGAATATATGGAGAAAATCAAAGAGGGGTCAAGATTATTATGGTGCTTTGCTTATAAATTGAGATAACAGCTGCTATATATGCAATCAAATCGGAAGAAATATGAGATAGCATAGTAATTATGTGAAATCCAAATAAATATACCACGATTTTCATTTGAAGTGTCATATTTCAAAAATATATAATTTGTTATAGGTACAACATTTAAAAAATAATAATTTGACATTATTTGTATCGGTTCAGAGGGGACTAAAGACCCCTAATATTTCCAAAGTACTAGAGTTAAACTTTTTTGGGCGAGGGTTTAGATCTCCTTGCCATTGCATGCTGGCGACGAAAAAAATATAAAAATAAAATAAAATTACACTAGCGAATTTAGATCATTCGCCCAATAAATATCTATCTACGTCACGCTTATGTCCTTTCTTTTTAAAGATCATTAATCACCACCATGAGATTACAATACAAATACGAACTGCAAACCTTAAAATTCTCAAAAAACAGAATGCTCATCTTTCGTTAATGGTTGTTAATTTGTTTGTTTAAAAGTGTAGGATCATCCACTCATCCCCCACCATGTCCGCTCCCCGAAATAGCTATAAAACATCAAAAACTTTTCCTTTACTATGCATTCATTCGTCAAGCAGCTTTCCTGCAACTCGATATGAATCCCAAAAATAAGAAAAGATAAACCAAATTGAATTAATTCATTTGTTTCTTTTTGTTAAAGAAATCCGGATTAATTCATTTGGTTTATCAGAAACCAAGAAAGTTGAAACAATGGCTCGTCAATTGGTTGCAGTTGCACTCATCTTTGTGGCCATGGTAGCGTTGGTTTCAGATGCTGCACGGATACCTGCCCCTGAGTATGCACCTGCACCGGCTCTGGCTCTGGCTCTGGCTCCGGCTCCGATGTCTTTACTAGGTAAAATTGCCTTATCAATGGCTTTATCGCCAGTGAGCGCCGCCGCCTCTCCATCTGAGCATATAATTATTTCCGAAGATTCCACCACCTACAGAACCAAATCAAGATCTTTGTTTGGCTTTCTTGGTTTTTAGCGGAGCATCAATTTTGCCAATTCTATTACAATGTAAAAAGAATATTAATCATGTACATTGTTTTTGAAGCAGATAATTGATTTGTCCAAATATTTTAAATATCTTGTTACTTTGCGCGTGATTCTCTTTATAATTTCTGAGCATTTATTATTATTTCGTATAAGGACTTCACATAGTTAACTTATTGACTTGGAAATTAATTGTACTTAAGGCCACCAAAATGAATTTTCGTTAGCACACAAAATCAATTGTTTTGCACTTAATTGGAAGAAATTATTGAGTGCAACGGAGATGTATACACGTACAACCATCCAATATTTGTTTGACACGTTATCAAAATTTAAACGAAAATTTATATTATTACTTGATTATAGGGATTTCATTAGATTTCTACTTCTCAACAGTTATCCACCCACGCAGCCAATAAATTAATTTTTTTAACATGATGTCTTAAGGTTTTTGGGTTAACATGTTGGATCGTAGTTGCTATTTAATTAGCAGATGAAACCTTGCTTTATTTCTAAATTACTTATTCTAAATTTTTACTCTTGTTAGAATTTGATTCTTGTACTGAAACTATGGTTTCACATAATGAATGAATACTTTTAATGCTGTTTAATTCGGCGTATAATTTTAATCTGAAATTTTAAATGGACAATATGTTATTTGTAATCTACTGCAAAAATGTTTAACAGTACGTAAACCTTAATCATGAGAAAAAGAGCAATTGTACCACTAACAACAATAGAAGAAAATTAGATTTTAATATCTACTACACTTAGCTTGCTATATCTGGAGGAACACTTGCCCTTCTAAACACGGAGATGGAGACAAATGTGGCTGGAGGACGTTTGGGAGTAGAGACGATCGAATTTGGAATTTTGATGGGAAAGACCATGTGTGGAAAAGTGGAGATGAAAATGAAGATGGGGATGAGCGTCGTGGGAATTTTGATTATTGAAGGATAAGATCATTTAATTTTGTAAGTACATAGTCAATTTTGATGACATGTTGAATAAATATTAGATGATTGTACCACTTTCTCGTACTGAGGTGTATACATACATTGTTCAATCATTTCTCGTAAATCAAAATGCACTCTTCTAATCAAACGGATGGCATATAACTTGCGAAATAGGGCAACCAAATCTAGCTATTTAGGAAAATTAAAGTAAACGTTGGAAGGAAATGTTAAATCATTCTTAAATAATACTACCTCCATATCCTTAAATTAAGTGTCATTTAATTTAAAATTTGTTTTCAAGATAAATGTCGTTTAAAAGTTTTTAAGAAAAATTTGTGCATATTTTTCTAAATTTATTCTTATTTATTCACTTTGTAATTAAATATTTTTTTCTCATTTTCAATATTACCACTAACTATTACTTACAATTATGATTTCATGGAAGTTTGTGTACTTACCTCATTCCAATAGAGTAGTCCACTTTCAAAAATAATTTTTATTTTAGTGGCTTTTTTTGCTAATAAAAACATCTAAGGGAGACGTAATGAGCCTTACCATAGAGATGCAGAAATGCAAATGCAGCATATACATGTTAAAAACTATGCAGAAGTAAATAAAGATCAGAATATAATATTAGACCCCTACATATGGAAAACCCATAGCTTCTTATATATGTTACCAGACCCATAACTCTCCTAAGGAGAGTGTTGTGAACAGAAAACTCTGTGAAGAACTCTCCTAGACGTTTAATTATTGTTCCTTTGTTGCCTACATGTGTGATCTACCATGCTAGACCAAAATAGCTCAATTACTATCAAAAATTTGGATTTGAGGCTGGTTTGGATTTGTTTTTGAAATTAATAGGCGAAAATATAATTTTTAAAAAAATTGAGAGACCAAATAAAGAAAACAACCCAAGTTAAAGATAAAAGAAAAATCCATGAAGTACGTGATTTAGCCAATAGGTAAATTAAAAATAATCATTGTCATCATCATCGATCGATCATCACCATGAGATTACAATACAAAGATGTGTGATCTTCCTTCCTCTAACTTGATCGTCAGATTTTGTTCCAAAAGTTAGCTCCCAAAATCAGGTGTTGCTGAGAAGCCAGTTCGTAGCCATCCTCAGGTGAAAATGAGTTGCAACAAAATACGAACTGCCAACCTTAAAACTCTCAAAAAACAGAATGCTCATCTTTCGTTAATTTGTTTGTTTCAAAAACTCCCAAATTAAAACGTTCATCGTCCACTCATCCCCCACAATATACGCTCCCCGCAATAGCTATAAAACATCCAAACTTCTCCTTTACAATGCATTCACTCGTCCAGTAGATTTACTGCCACTAATGAATCCCAAAAATAAGAAAAGATAAACCAAATAGAATTAATTCATTCGTTTCCTTTTGTTAAAGAAATCCGGATTAATTCGTTTGGTTTATCAGAAATCAAGAAAGTTAAAACAATGGCTCGTCAATTGGTTACAGTTGCACTCATCTTCGTGGCCATGGTAGCGGTGGTTTCAGATGCCGCACGGGTACCCGCCCCTGAGTATGCACCGGCTCCGGCTCCTATGTCTTTCCTAGGTAAAATTGCCTTATCAATGGCTTTATCGCCGGTGAGCGCCGCCGCCTCCCCATCTGAGCATATAATTATTTCCGAAGATTCCACCAAAGCAAGATCGTTGTTTGGCTTTCTTGGCTTCAAATTGCTTTAGCAGATCATCAATTTTGCTCTAACAATGTAAAAAGAATATGAATTATGTACATTGTTTTTGAAGCAGATAATTGATTTGTCCAAATATTTTAAACATCTTGTTAATTTGTGCGTGGTTCTCTTCATAATTTCTGCGTATTTATTATTATTTCATATAAGGACTTCACATAGTCAACTTATTGACTTGGAAATCAAGAGTACTTAAGGCCACCCAAATGAATTTTCATTAGCACACAAAATCAATTGTTTTGAACTTAATTGGGTGAGGGAAACAAATATTTATCTTGTAATGAGAAAAAAGTTTAATCATTGAGTTAGAAACAAAAAGACACCCACAAAGGAAAATTGACTACAGAGGACAGTGTTCTGGCCATCTAATTTCGCAAGTCTTTATGTGAAAATCGAGCAAAGGCGTTTATACTTTTTTTTAAATTATTTTTTTAGAATAGCCAATTAAGTGTTTGGTCACCTTTATTAATAATTAACTCAAATGATGCACATAGGCAAGGGGATATAATAACCTAACCTCTTAGGCGAGGGGGACATAATTACCTAATCTCTTTAAAAAAACAAATGAGTACAAAAGGTAAATCAAATCTTTACCATCCTAAGGCTTGGAACAAATCGCCTATGTAGACTAACAAGACCTTTGACTCTATGGGTGAGCTTAAAGGCGCCCACCTAAAACCGTTTGCTTTGTACTACTAGCAACTAGCGCCACCCCATCAGCAACTAAGTTTCCTTCTCAAACACATGATTAATCACAAGCTACCCATTCATGTGAGACCAAATTTTGTGCAGATTGTGTTAAAAAGTCCATGGAACCTTGAAAATGTGACGAACCATATTTACTAGTGACGGCGAGTCCGACTCCACATCTACCTCAGTCAGCCCCAATCGTCGTCATTCCCTTAAACCTATAAAAAGTACTTGTGCTGCGGCCAATAAACACTTATTTTGGACATCGGCTTCGGAAGTAGTCTAAAGTAGATTATAGAAACTAAACAAAATAGGTCACAAAATGTAAACCACTGGGTTTGATTTCCTATCTATTTCTATTAATCTGCAATCAATAAAATGAGTAACCAACCTAACGCTTAATTTTTTTCAAAAGAAAAAAGAAAAAAGGGGCTTGTGCTTCGGCAAAAAAATTCGTTCCATACCCCCAATACACAGATCCCGCCGCTGCCACTATACCATATCGGTCACGAATAACAAAACCTACGCCAATATGACCGGAGTTACCCAAAGCTGATCCGTCCGCATTCAGTTTCCAAAACGTAGCCGGGGGAGACGATGATATAAATTTGGCTTCCCTTCTCCGACTCTCTCTCAAACAAGGCAGTACACCAGACGCCATCTATTATCCATCAACCCAAACAAAACCTTCTAAGGGGTGTGCTTCTAGCACTAACAAAAACGAACTCCAAACTTCCCGATTAACCATAAAATGAGTTGAAACAATCGATTAAAAAATCTTCTTGTTGCATGTCTTCCAGATCACACATACCACAAAAGAGGGGAGCAAATGGGACCAGTTCACCATGCACCTTCGAATCAAACTTATATCTCCATATAAAAGCAAGGTGATCCCATAACCAATGGCGGAAATTCATAGGGGCCTAGGTAGCGCTAGGCCCCTACAAAGTTTTTCAAAAATTCTACTAACTATATATATTTTAGTAAAAAAATATTAGTGTTAGTATTTTTGACCCCTCCAATTTAATTTTATTAGTATATAGTATGACTTTTATTTTAAAATTAATAATAATAATAATAATAACAATAATAATAATAATTAGGGGAATTTTACTATTTCATACCATATATTTTTATCTTCATGAATTGTTAAAGTTGTGTGATTAAGTACTAATAATTATACATTTGTCCATGTATACTTTTATGAATTTGTATAAATATTGCTCTCTTGGCTTCATTGAAAGAGTCATGTCTCTGTAATGTTTTTAGTATTAAAAATAAGTCTCTTTTGGAGTATAATATTTTGTAATACAAACACTTGGCGTTTTCCCTTTGTTTCCATCTCTAGCCCGCCGCGGCTTCCCCCTGTTTCCATCTCTAGCAAACCGAAGAGTTCTCTCGTTGCCGACACCCATCCTCTCTCCGTCGGTTTTTTCTCTTGTCTTCCCCCAAAGCCGTTCTTCCGACGGCGTTGATAACAAGATCCGCCGTCACCCAAGTCCGGAGATGGTTTCTTAATCGGCCATCACCCACCACTTGGAGTTAATCTCTCATTATAATTTCACCACAATCGGTCCCTGTTGTGGGCTTCAAATCATAAAAAAGGTAATATCGAATAGTTTCAACTTTATTTAAGCTTTACAAATTTTATTGTTACTTGATTATTGTGATTGGCCTAGGGTTTATTATTAGTGTTAAATTCGGGTTTGGTGAGATGATGAATGAGTAAATTTGGATTTGATTAGTGTTATATTGGTGATTATTGTATTGTTCTTGATGCTAATGATTAAATTAATTAGAATTTGATGGATGCACGCAAAAATTTTGTGAAGTTTGGTGGTTGTTCGGTTTATTAGCATGGAAGTTTTTGATATATATATTTTGAATAAAGTTGAAATATATATATATATATATATAAATATATATATCAAAACCTTTCTAAGGCTGTTCTTGCTGTTTTTTATATATATTTTTTGAATGTAGAGAAAAAAATGAAATATTAATTTTTTTTTACAAATTTGGTACTTTCTACGGCGGTTATCTTCAAAACCGCCGTAGAAAGCCAACTTTCTACGGCGGTTCCTAAGCGAACCGCCGTAGAAAGTTCGGACTTTATACGGCGGTTTTGAAAAAAACCGCCGTAGAAAGTCCGAACTTTCTATGGCGGTTCACAACTGCCGTAGAAAGTTTTCTACGGCTGCCGGATAGATGGTGGTTCAAAAATGCCGAAAACCGCCGTTAAAAGCCCTAAAAAACCGCCATTAAAAATCATTTTTGTAGTAGTGCGCACGGGTACCCACCCCTGAGTATGCACCGGCTCCGGCTCCGATGTCTTTCCTTGGTAAAATTGCTTTATCAATGGCTTTATCACCGGTGAGCGCCGCAGCCTCTCCATCTGAGCATATAATTATTTCCGAAGATTCCACCACCAACAGAACCAAATCAAGATCGTTGTTTGGCTTTCTTGGCTTCAAATTGATTTAGCGGATCATCAATTTTGCCAATTCTATAACAATGTAAAAAGAATATTAATTATGCACGTTGTTTTTGAAGCAGATAAATTGATTTTTCCAAATATTTTAAATATCTTATTACTATGCTCGTGATTCTCTTCTTATTTCTGCGCATTTATTATTATATATTTTGTATAAGGCTTTCCATAGTTAAGTTATTGACTTTGAAATCAATTACTTTACATCGTATATGAAATCTAGTCTTAAAATTGTTGTATTTACTATTTACTCCAAAAACTATATAATCTAAACATTGAGTTGTTTTTTTAGGTGGGAGTCTCATGTATGACTGTTTAACGATATTTCAGTAGTTAAACTTGATATTTGAGAGAGTACTCCATCAACTTTAATTATTATTATTTCATTTATTTGAATGTTAATTTTCTGAATGGTGGATTTGGGATTAACTCATCTTATATTCTGGTTATTGAAATAAAAAATTACGTAAGATTACATTTCCGCCGATGTTTGAAGAATGGAGGAGCACTGTTTCCGACAAAAATGAAAAATGAAAATCAATGTTCATCAACTTTAATTTAATCATTATATTTGCCTCTGAACTTTCCTGTTGAGAAAGTTTAATTAATTTAATCTGATCTTTAAAGTTTAAAGCTTTCTACTGCGCACAATTAACACAATTAGTCAAGATTCTTTTAAAATTCGAACAACCTTGACTTTGGGGAATATTTTAAAGGGTGAATCACAATTACCTCCCTGAATTTTGAATAAATTATAAAATCAATTTTATTTTTTAAAAAGGGCTTAATCATTATTTACCCCGTGTTATTGGCCTTTGACAATCTGGCCCCCATATTTTTAAAACTAACTGGTTGCCCCCCGTGTTTCTAAAACTAACGGTTTGCCCTCCGCTTACCAGTCAAACCAAAAACAAATATTAATGGAAAGACAAAAATACCCCTCTAGAATGCTGACATCACACTCTCAAGTTTAAATAAAAAATTTCCGATGAATATACCCCCAAGCTTTGGGAAAACAGCCGGCGATTATTTTTTCCTTGAGAAAAACGCTCTACTCCATATAAACGGTAATGACAGCGGTGATTGTATATTAGAGAAACCCTCGCCCATTTTTTCTTTCTTTCTTAAGTAATGTGCAATTAATACTTTGGTATATTCGTCTGAAATTTTTTACTTAAACTTGAGAGTGTGATGTCATGTCACACATCAGCATTCCAGAGTGTTATGTTTATATTTATCATAAATTTTTATGGTTTGACTGGTAAGAAGGTGGACAAATAGTTAGTTTTAGAAATACGGGGGGCAACTAGTTAGTTTTAAAAACCCGGGGAGGGGGGCAAATAGTCAAAAACCAATAACACGGGAGGTAAATATAGTGATTAAGCCATTAAAAAAATTACATTTGCCTCTTTGAATTCTAGGCATAATTATAAAATTAACCTTGTTATTTTAAAAATTAATCTTGATTATTTTGATTGTCTGTCTAAACCCCACATCCTAATAAATTTGGACGGAAATACTAGGGTACTAGGGGTAAGCAAAATAATCCAAAAACCGTCTGAACCGTTGATCCGAATTGATTTTTTTTTCCAGATAACGTTCGGTTTCGGATTTTGTTTCTCATAATCCAAAACCGATCCGAAACAGAAATGCACAAAAAAAAAAAAAAAAGCCTACAATTAAAATTTTATAAAATTAAAAAAAATAGAACTATGGATTTCGGATCCAAAACCGCGGTTTCGGATCAAAACCCTGTTTCAGATAAAAAAAAACCCTATCAAAACAGATCTGAAACCGGATTAAAACTCGAAAGCGACCCGAAGCTTCGGATTCTAATCGGTTTTTGCTTTTGCTCACCCCGAGGAAATACGTTCAAAAGTTTAACTAGATGAACAACATTAAGATAGACAAATTTAATTGAGGGGTGTTTATATCAATAAAAATATATTTATATTTTAAAATTTTCTACTAATTATAAATTACTGTCCATAATAAAAATTATGTAAAAAAATTGACACCCTTCCGATTAATTTTGAAAGTTCTACCAACGTTACAAAAATTTTCTCCGCATTAATTAACCTAAATAAAAATAAAAATAATCATTGTCATCATCACCATGAGATTACAATACAAAAAACAGACTACGTACCAATCATAAAACTCTCTCAAAGAAAAGAATGCTCACCTTTCATTAATTGTTAATTTGTTTGTGTTGTTTCCAAAATCCACTCATCCCCCAACATATTCGCTCTCCGCAATAGCTATAAAACATCCCAAACTTCTCCTTTACTACGCCTTCTTTCGTAGAATCTCAAAAAAAATAAAATAAACCAAATCGAATTAATTTGTTTCTTTTGTTGAAAAATACCGGAGTAATTCGTTTGGTTTATCAAAAATCAAAAAATTGAAAATAATGGCTCGTCAATTGGTTGCAGTTCCACTCATCTTTGTTGCCCTAGTAGGGTTGGTCTCAGATGCCGCAGGGGCACCCGCCCCTGAGAGTGCACCGGATTCGGGATTTTTGGTCACTGACGTTTCATCATTACTGTCTTCATCGCCCTTGATCGGCGCCGCACCATCTCCATCTGAGATTGTACCTTCTTCTCGTGATTCCGCCTCCACCGCAACCAACGAAAGATCTTCGTTCTAATTGATTTAGCGGATTTTTAATTTTTCCAATTCTATTGCAATGTCATAAAAATATTATGTACATTGTTTTTGAAGTGGGGAATTGATTTTTCCAAATATTTTGAATCTCTTATTACTTCTGCGCGTGATTGTCTTCTTAGTTTATGCTTATTTATTACTATTTCGTTAAACAAAACTAGGGATTTCACATAATTGAATTATTATATCTGTACTTAAAGCCACCGAAATATTTTCATCAGCACACAAAATCAATTGTTTTGAGGTTGATTGGGTGAGGGAAACAAATACTCGTATTTATCTTTTAATGAGAAAAGTTTTATTGACTTGGAAACAAAAAGACACGCTCACTATTTTATGGTTTGCTAGAATAAGGGTCCATTTACAACGACTTTTCTCGTCGTAAAAAGGCCATTTTGCGTCGTAAAATGTTTTGTACGTCCAGAAATCCTTCTCCACGTATGTCGTTGTTAGAGGCTCCGACATAAAAAAATCTTACGACGAGTTTCGCTGGGACGGTGTAAAAGAAATATTTATGACGAGGCTATATCTCGTTGTACAAAATTGATTTTTCTCGTTGTAAACACTCCTTTTCTTGTTGCTGATTTTGTTCTTTTTAAAGCCAAATAGGAGCATATTTACGGTGTCAGTCCAGTTATAATTTTAATACCACTATCAACAAATATAATTTAATAAAAAAATTCATCAATTATATAAAACAACTTAAAAAGTCAATCTAACTCGTCAAAACAATGTTAAATATTATATGTCATCTCCATACAATAATTTTCTAAAATCCTACCATTCAAATTAAATTTAGTACAAAAGTTCCAAATTAAAGTAATATCCAATGAGAGATTATGCTCTTTCCTTCCTTTGGACTTCAAGAAATGTCTCGGTGCACCATGTCGAACACATTAGGACCATCAAAATTCATCCAATAACGGTCACCTACATCAGAGACAACATAAAAGAAAGGAAAAGGCAAACCCGTTTACCAGCCGACCAACTGCTTTTGTCCCTAATACAAATATTTAAACTATAATATTCCCAAGATAGATATAGCACTGGATCCATACTTTTCACAATTTTATGAATATTTAACAAATGAGTAATGCTGGGAAGAGGAAGATTAAATATGCAAACAATCCACAAATTAGTTTGTGACATGTGGCAACAGAATACTATTAAAAATGACCGTGACACAATAACTTGACTAAAGACAACTCACTCTCTACCTTAAACCATAAAATAGGAAAACCATATGATTTAAATGGCCTGCAAATACTTCAATCTTTAGCTTTTCCGTCCCTAAATCTTTAAGGCAAATGATATTAAAGCAAGATTGCCAAATTTGAGTAATAAGAAGAATAGGAGCCTTAAGCAGAAAACATAAGGATCAAACTAAAATAAAATTGAGGAACTGAAAGTACTGCATAATTATTTTCAGCTTCCAAACAAGTTCACCAAAGGCCTACAAGAGATTATAAACTTACCATAAGTAAACATATTTGGTATCATATACAAGATTGAAAAAGAAATTTTGTTTGAAAAGCGTCAAAAAGCTAAGATTGTGCTATTTCAGGATTACAATGAGGAGATCATTACTAATCTGATAGAAAGAGAAGTGAGGACCATACAAAAATATAGAAGGCATATCAATTTTATATGTGAGCTCATTTAAAATGACTTGTGCACTGCAGCACAAAAGTACCACATATGAGTGCCACAAGCAAACTATAAATTCCACACAAAATTGTTAAATTCATCTAGATGAAAACAGATGGTTGCTTATGTGAGAAACTCAAGTTCATACGATACAAAAGGCAGTCAAAAGTACCTGTCTGCAATACAGAGCATGCAGACTTTGATAGCTGCGTGTGGCAATTAGATTGACAATAGTGTGTACCTACACATATGAAACATCATCTCAAGAAGTGTAGCAACAAAATTGAAGGTTAGCCAGTTGAAACTACAATTCATAAGCATTATAGAGATAAGACATCTTTAGCCAGTTGTCCTCTTTAGAAGATCTACACTCACTCATTGTCGCATCAGCAGACATATGAACCTTGAGAATATGGCTTTAGCAATATCTTGTGGAGGGGAAAATTTTTAATTAAAGCAGCAGCAAAGCCATTGTATTGACAACAAATATGAGAATTATGTATGAATCTAACTTCATACTTTGTGAATGTAGTTAAGTTCATTTTCTTTCTTACCTCTCCAATATTTTTTAAAATTTATTGCAACCTTTCATAGTGTAACGAACTCCTTCCTTGTTAGGTGCGTGCAGATTTGTCTTTGGATCCTCCCAGCTGCAAGAGACAGAATTTCAGCTCTTCGAGCATCCAGCTCTGCCATCTGCCCAGCTCTGATAAATACCTTGGTTTTCCCAATCTAACAAATTGGATAAGTTAGATGGTATGTTGTTTTTACCTTTTTCAAGTTCAGTAAATCCCAACTCCAAACTCTATTTATTTATGTAACTTTTTGGATTCGCTACCTGATAGCCCTTTAAGCCCATTTTGTCACAAATTACAATGCATGCTGATTTCTCATTGTATTTGCACCAGCAAAACAATTTCATGTAAATTAATACTAGCCTTGAAAGTGATCCTAAATGTGATTTGTTTTGTTCTATCCCTGAAGCATTAAACATCTGGTTCTATAAAAGGACACATGGTATCTCGGGCTACCTAGATATTCATAATAGAAAACTCTTATATTCCATTTCGAAAGTAATTTGAATCTGGAGGAAGTTAAAAAGTGATGACACCTACCCATCTAGAGCCCTAGGAGCTAACATCCCAAAACGGTCCAGAAACTCATCAAATATTCTCCAGCATAATGATTAGATGATGCATACAAAAGCAATGATTTACTCACGTCACCAGCATAATGATTGATTGTAAAATCGGTTCGAGCAAGTTTTGGCTTGCTGAAACATTTCTGTCCTTTGTACTTCTGGTACATCTTCTAGGCAAATGTCTCATGAGTTGACTTAGGGAGCATGCTGCAGAAATTGTAATGTTAGATGAATGTACTACGGCATTTTGTTTTGTCTTTTCGTAAAAGGTAAATTCACAGAGAGTTTCGTTTATCACTATTTTTCTTCACTGAGAACTATAATTGGTAGCATGAGTTACAATTGTACTGTTGGAAGCAATCATCTTCCTAGTAAACATGACAAATTGTGCATCTTTTACTTTACTCCTATGACTTTCTTAGAAATAACAGTCAAAGGTGAACTTCAACATACCATGCCTCGTCAAGAAGAGCAATTATGTCACCAGGTTTCTACAGATGAAGGCTGTTAGTTATCTGCCAAATGCTTTTTTTGCCAAGTGAGTGCAAGATGGCGTTACCTTCTCAATAAGATCCAGAACATCTTGGTTATCTACAAATTCTACATAGCTCCCGTCAATTTCCTCCTTTGTGTAGTCTTCTTGTTCCATCTGGAATACATGCTGCAGGCATGATTTCCATTCATTCTTATTTACATTACAGTATAGAACATACCTTTCAGATAAATTGTATAAATTTTGATTCTTACCTGATTAAAATGCTGCTGCAACTTCTCATTTGTTAGGTTTATACATAGCTGCTCAAAACTAGCATATGAATCACTTAATAAGATGCTGAGACTGGGGTTAAAGATATAATATGAGTACATATTCTAAATTTACTAAGAACCTGTTAATTTTGAAGCTTTCAAAGCCATATATATCAAGAACTCCAATTATGCTTTTTGCATTTGGGTCTTGAGCAATGAAACTGTTTATCATGTCCACAATCCTACAAATATTCATAAAATAATCTTTACTTCATTTAGATAAATCATTAGTTGCTGAACATATTCTTGGAAACTGCTAGAAGCAAATGTTTCTTATATCTTTGTGATTTGTATTGTATATGATTATAATAAACTCACATATACTTTATGAATATAAATGGAGGGGAAAGCTTTAAATTTGACACCACTTGACAGAAAAGCTGCTTTCGGTCATCATACATTCAACTGAAAACAGAGCAGACATATACTATCTGTTTGTTCCAAACAGCATAGTTTACATGTTCCAAACAACATACTTGACATGTTCTCGATAAACAGTGGTGGGTTTATTAGATGTTTTCTCCTCTGGCAGAAGTTCCCACCCACTTTTGGATGATCTACTAGGACTTCTTCTGCATTTTGGCAATGAAGCAGGTGGAGTTGAGAAAGGCATAACTCTGGAAACAATAGAAATAAATGTATTTTCTATAACACCACATCTACCTAGCCCAAAAATCTTTTATCAAAGTGCAGTGCCAAGGATCAACAAAATTAATAGGCTAAGCTATCAAAACATATTACACCAGAGATGCATATTTTCATCTAAAAGAGAACAAAAGGCTGACAAAGTGCATTGGTCAATGCCTAACAACATCCATTGCCCAATGAAGTAGTACTCAAATAATGATAGAGAAAGTTGTGAGTGTGCTTTAAACATGGTTACAATCTGTATGCTACCTTGTTGGGAAAAACACGAGTATAAGAATTAATTGTACGAGAATTGATGAGAAGTCTGTGTCCAATTTCTGTATTTCAGGATCAAAGTGAGGCATGAGCTGATCTAAACATTCAATGAATGTCGCCTGTGCATTAAATATTCAGACAGAAAACTAGCCTCTTGCAAGGGAAAGATAAATCAGATTAAATAAAAAACATATGATGTAAACCTGAGATTTGCAAGTGTGTCAATGACTATCAAGGTTTTAGTAAGATTTAAAAAAAGAAATTTGAGAAATGTGAGTGTATTTAGGTGCAGCTAAACTATTCAGAAATAATTCTTCAATGCCAAAAGCTTAAGTTTCATTCTTTTTTCTTGTTCTATCTCCTTAATTTCTAAACGCCTTACCAATGAGAACCTTGTAATCTACAATTACAGAAACCATGAATTGTGGAATTTATCATAACTAGAATCATTGTCTTATGCTTTCAGAACTCGTCCTTGAGCATCTACAATTACAGCATCAATCACGTTATCTGCTGCTATTGAACAACCACAGTAAAATCAATCAATAAGCATGAAACACGTTATTTTATGGCAACTACAACAAAGTCAACAGCAGAATCCTAGAATTAAATTTACTGGCTTAAAAATATAAAATGAAAAGAAAAAAGCAGCTGAAGTTATACTACAATTAAATTTACTAAAATCCTCTTCAAATTTATCCAAATTATTACCTAACAGATATCGTGATTAATTTGATGAAACTAACTGAACAACTCACTGTTCGATCAGTCAACGGTTGATCTGATAATTTCATCATACATAGTACATAGTTCATCTGGTAATATGAACAAACCTTAGGGGAAATTAGACCATTTTTGTTTAAATCGTTTCAAAAAGTCATTTTTGTATGAATAGTATTATATTTTTGGCCATTCATCTTTTATTACATGTTCTTAACAATTAATGCCTCAGTCAACCGTATTATGGATTCTTTTTACAAAATGAAAAAATGTTTATGGGCTGATTTTGTAGAGCCTATTTTTTTTTTATAAAGTTTTGGGATTCATAATTAGTATCAAAATATTTTTTATTTTGTGAAAAAAAACACATATTACCGTTGACTGGAACGTTAACAAGAGAATATGTAATAACATGTTAAAAGAACCAAAAGTGTAATACCATATATACAAAATGACTTATGCAATGACTGAAATAAAAGTGGTCAAAAGTTTAACTTTCCCTTTTCGATAATTTACCAAAACTTGAAGGGTTCAACAACCCCTTTTGTCAAACACGGGTTTGACATTTTAGTTCTGAAATGGTAATTAACAACAACTTGAATTTGTGTACAAAATTACCATAAATTTTGTGAAGTAAAAGAACAATAGTACGTATTCATCAAGAACAACTGGCTCCCACATCGGTGAATGCAGTTATACAAATCCTGGTCTTCATCAATATGATCATCATGCTTCTCCATTCCTTTCACACCTTAAGGGGTACTGTAAATAGTCCCGGTCACGGTACTACCGGAACCCAGTAATTTTTATTGTTTATTTTAGATATATATATCAATCATAATTATCGATAAGGAAATGCGCCGGCAAATTTTCTGGCAAAGCTCGCATTCACTACACAGGCTGATTTTGATTTCCATCAGGGAATTCTCCCTCTTGGTTTGGTGAAATTAGTCGCATCTGATTTAACTCAGATATCTTTCATCAGGCTCTGATGATCCTTTGTGTATTTCCTTTATTTTTCTATGATTATCTAATAAAGGCTTCGCCCATGTTTGCAGCTGTATTAATTTTGCCAAGTATGTTTTCATTTCTAAGAGAAATGATGTTTCTTCACATTTTTTTATTAATTGTTTGCACTTTGCAGCGTACCCAAACCGCGCTCTCCTCCGGGTCCCCATTAATTTCTACGGCGGGCAGCGGCGGCCCGTATCCAAATTGCAGATTCAATTTATTCTACTGAAGATACAACCTTACAAAAGCTTTCTATTTCTGTACTGAGAGTACTTGCACAATTCTAATGAAAACCCTAAAGTATAGGTTTTAATTTACTTGACGAGGTCCTATGTGTCACTTCAATTAGAGAATATATATAATTCATTGGTTCTCAAACTTGGTATCATATCAAACTTCCGTCCTCGATGTGAAATTGTTTCTCCTTCTTCCTATGTGCATCACCCAAATTTCTTCCAAAATCAACCGGACAAATTTTGGATTTTTAATTGCCAAATTATTTTTGTAACTTTCTTACCACCTGCATTATTTTCGAAGATTTTAATATTTTGGGCTCTATATTCATCATTGTCTGCCGACGTTGAGTTGCTTTTAGTCAAAATTTGGATGAGGAATTACATGAAAACAAAAACTCAAGTTTGGAGACCCCAAAAAAAAAAAAAAAAAGAAGCAATTTCAAGCTCTGAGAAAATGTAGAACTCAATGAAAACACAAAAGTATGTTGTAATTAATGAATGCAATCCTTTGAGCTATTTTGAAAATGACACGAGTGGTACGAAATAAGTGGTAGAATTGTGAGCAATAAGAAAAATAAACCTCTCTCTGGCAGATCCAAAACTTCTACAGGAAAGATTGATTGTCACATGTTGAATATTCCACAAAGTCACCTAAATTTCATGAGAATTTAACCTTTCCTATCAATTTTATCGCAGAGCTATTGGTAGAAAAATTGATTGTTTTTTTTATTTAACACATTTTACTTTAGTTCTTTAAGAACAACGAAGTAAAAAAGTTAACTTGTGAATTCAGTTCTTTTCAAAATCGAAATGAAAAAAACATACCATTAATTCTAACTATTTTCCTTTATAAATTAAAAGATCAACTTAAGAATTTTCGGACCGACATGGTATCGTCAATTTTATGTGTCGGCCACGAATAATGGTTGGTCAAAATCTCAAAACTAACGCGTTATAAGCATTTAACTGACGAAGAAACGGTCTACTTCTACTAATAGTGATAATATAAGTTGAGTGACACAATAATATGCATAATTTTGAGGCGCACACATACGTGTGGGGGTGGGGTGGGGGGGGGGGAGTCGATAGTCATTTTAAAGGATCATTCATTTAATGGATAATGATCTATGTCCCATCAGGTCCTGAAGGTGGTGTGGAACTAATTCGGGCAGGCTTCGATTTGCTAGGAGGCGTGTAGATATTTGTAGAGTCCCCTGCAAAAGTAAGGAACATATAAATTCGGCTGTAAATTAAGATAAGCATTTCTTTGAATTAAACATATGTTTTAACTACTTTTTCTTTTAGTTTTTTTAAACACCCATAGTAGTATTATTTATAGTAAGTTACAATTAAAAAGTAAATACATACAAACATGTAATTATAGAAAACTACCAAAGGATTTGATTGAAGAAAACAGTACAATTTCATTACAGAATCATTTCATTCAGTTATTTGAAAATCAAATGAATCTTTCATTAATCAAAATAAAAATTTTAAAAAAAAATTGCGAAATACAATTCAAAACAAAACAAAGCTTCAAAATATTGCTTTCACTCTTTTGTATTATAAGTAAATTTACTACAAGTTTCGAAATTAATTTATGTTTGAGTGAAACTAAATTACTAAAATACAGGATTTAGACTATGATAAAGGTGTTAAATTTGTTGGTACTTAACCATGAGGGTTCTGCCAAATTTTGTTGCGGAAAGCGCGGCCGTCGGGACGAGAATGGTGGAAATGATCATTAATAGAAATAAGAAGAAGAACATGAAAGCGGGAGAAGTGGAAAACGTTTTCAGGGTCACTTTTAGTATTGGATGTGCATGAAAAAATGGGAATTGTTAGGGTTTGAGATTCTATTTATAGATAATTAATTTCAAGAGAAAAGCGTGTTCTCAATCTCAATTCTCTCGTGTAGTTTTAGTATTTTCCACACAAGTTTGTTTGGAAAACTAATACGTAATTTATAGGCATTTCCAAGAGAAAAGCGTGTGTCTCAATTCTCTTGTTGGTTAATATTTTCCACATAAAGTTAGAAAACTTAATAAAATTACAACTATAACCTTGCATTGGTTTCACATAATAACAAACAAGAAATCATAATTAGTAGGAGTAATAATAGTAATAGTTTTATTGAAAATGTGAATAAATATTTAATTTTGAAAACAATAGATAAGAGTAATTTCTGAAGAATATTCACAATTTTTTTCTTAAAATATTAAAACATCATTTATTTTTGAAAAAAAAATTTAAACGAAAATCACAGACTTTGTTTGCCACGTGACCATTCGAGAAAAAATATCACTTTTTCCTCAAAAAATATTTCAATCAAAACAACCTCATTTTTTTTCCCCTAAACTCATATTTAAAATTCATCTAAAATCTCACACACATTATTTCAAAAAATAACATAATCATCACATTTTTTTCTCTTTATTATACAAGTTCTCAAAAGAAATTTTCTAAAAATAGTTCAATTCCTAAAACAAAATTTTCCCATCTTTGCCGGCTTTGGATCCTCTGCTACAATTTCCTGTTATACGTACGTCTTAATAACTCATTGTAAATATTTTTTTTTGTTTAAATTTTTTTAACCAATTATATTTATTGGCATTCTGCCTAATTTTAATATTAAAATTTTGTTTTCATTAATCTTATATTTTAATACAATTTTACAGTATTTTTTTACATTTAGAATATAAAAAAATTAAAATAAATTATACATGTACATGTGAAATCATTAATGATTATATGTGGTGTGAAAAATGCTCCGTTTCCGTTTTCACAAGATAAAGAAGAAAAAAAATACATAAATGCTTTCATTTTCACTACGAGCTACAACATTAAAGTAGTCTACATTGAAGTCATAATCGTGCAATGCCCGGCCATAGCCGGCGTTTACTTCAATGTAGACTACTTTAATGTTGTAGCTCGTAGTGAAAATGAAAGCATTTATGTGGTGTGAGAAATTGTTTTTGGCTAGTCTCCAAATTTGAATTTTCAATCCCCATGTAATTCATCATTCCCATTTTTATTCTGGAGTGCCAAACGTACTCTAAACAATTTTTTTGATCATATTCCATGAACTAAATTTCTGTCACAAGTTTGTATTAATTTTCAACACACGGCTTGTTCGATTATTTTGCTCTAGTCTTGTGGCCATCGAATTTGACAAGTCGTAATCGGGCAACGCCCACCCTTAACCGGCGTTTACCTCAATGTTGACTACTTTAAGACCTTTCTCGCACAGGGCCAAATTTACAAGATTTTTTTTTTCCAGAAAACGTTCGGTTTCGAATTTTGTTTCGAATAATCTGAAATCGATTCGAAACAAAAATTCACGAAAAAAAGAAAAGAAAGACTACAGTTAAAATTTTATAAAAAAAAAAAAGAGAGAGAACCACGGATTTCGGATAAAAAATTGCGGTTTCGGACCAAAAACCAGTTTTGGATTAAAAAAAACCCTATCAAAACCGATCCGAGACCAGATTAGAAATCAAAAGCGATCCGAAGCTTCGGATTCGGATCGATTTTTGCTTTTGCTCACCCCTAGGAAATACGTTCAAAAGTTTAACCAGATGAACTTGAGGGGTGTTTATATCCATAAAAATATATTTATATACCAATTATAAATTACTATCCATATAAAAAATTATGTAAAAAAAAATTGACGCCCTTCCGATTAATTTTGAAAGTTCTACCAGCGTTACAAAAAAATTCTCCACATTAATTAACCTAAATCAGAATAAAAATAATCTTTGTCATCATCATCGATCATCACCATGAGATTACAATACAAAAAACAGACTACCAATCATAAAGCTCGATCTCTCAAAGAAAAGAATGCACACCTTTCATTAATGGTTGTTAATTTGTTTGTGTTGTTTCCAAAATCCACTCATCTCCCACCATATCCGCTCTCCACGATAGCTATAAAACATCCCAAACTTCTCCTTTACTACGCCTTCTTTCGTAGAATCCTATAGAAAAAAAAAACCAAATCGAATTAATTTGTTTCTTTTGTTGAAAAAAACCGGAGTAATTCGTATGGTTTTATCAAAAATAAAAAAATTGAAAATAATGGCTCGTCAATTGGTTGCAGTTGCACTCATCTTTGTTGCCCTAGTAGGGTTGGTCTCAGATGCCGCAGGGGCTCCCGCCCCTGAGAGTGCACCGGATTTGGGATTTTTGGTCAGTGACGTTTCATCGTTACTGTCTTCATCGCCCTTGATCGGCGCCGCACCATCTCGATCTGAGATTGTACCTTCTTCTGGTGATTCCGCCTCCACCGCAACCAACGAAAGATCTTCGTTCTAATTGATTTAGCGGATTTTAAATTTTTCCAATTCTATTGCAATGTCATAAAAATTTTATGTACATTGTTTTTGGAGCGGAGAATTGATTTTTCCAAATATTTTCAATCTCTTATTACTTCTGCGCGTGATTGTCTTCTCAGTTTATGCTTATTTATTACTATTTCGTTAAACAAAAATAGGGATTTCAAATAATTAAATTATTATATCTGTACTTAAAGCCACCGAAATATTTTCATCAGCACACAAAATCAATTGTTTTGAGGTTGATTGGGTGAGGGAAACAAATACTCGTATTTATCTTTTAATGAGAAAAGTTTTATTGACTTCGAAACAAAAAGACACACTCAGTATTTTAACAAACCACTTCTAGAATAAGGGTCCATTTACGACGACTTTTCTCGTCGTAAAAAGGCCATTTTGCGTCGTAAAATGTTTTTTAGGTCCAGAAATGCTTCTCCACGTATGTCGTAAAAAATGAAAGCATTTATGTTTTTTTTTTTCTTTTTTCTTTATCTTGTGAAAACGAGCATTTCTCACACCACATATAATTATTAATGAATTAATATGTACATGTATAACTTACTCAAATCAATATAGGATAATCAAATTAAACGTTAGAAAGTTTAAGTAATTCGTAATTAATATTATTTTAAATTAAATATTTATTCACATTTTCAATGCAGTTATACTCCTATTGTTACTAATTATAATTTTTTGAAATTTTGTGTGTATTATTATCGAGTCAAACCAATGCAAGGTTATAATTGCAATTTCATTAATTTTCCTAACTAATATGTGTGGAAAATACTAAAACTGCATTTAATTTGGGACCCCACGCTTTTCTCTTGAAATTGTCTATAAAAATAATCTCAAACCCATTTATTCATGCACATCCAACACTAAAAGTAATGATGACCATGAAAGCGTTTTCCACTTCTCCCCGTTTCACGTTCTTCTTCTTATTTCTTTTAATGATAATTTCCCCCATTCTCGTCCCGACAGCCGCGCTTTCTGCAACAAACTTTGGCAGAGCCCTTCTGGGTAAGTACCAACAAATTTAATACCTTTGTTCTGGTGTAGATCGATCCTGTATGCTATTATCTTGTTTCAACGATCTACATACTTCAAAACAAATTAAACTTCGAAACTCTGCTTGTAATAATTTTACTTATTATTAAAAAGAGTGAAATCAAGATTCTGAAGCCTAATTTGTTTTGTTTTGTATTCGTCCTAGGTATACAAAAATTATTTAATTAAATGAATGAAACAACTGAATGATTTTGTGAGAAAGAACTAGTTATATTGTTTTTCTTCAACCAGATCCTTTGGTAGCCGTCTAATAATTACATGTATGTATGTATGTACTGGTTGGGATTGAAAACGTGACCCTTTGCTCCATTACACATGAAATATTCACTAGGCTGCTGATGTTTTTGATATCAATTATAGTTCCCATTATATTTATCCTTCACTATCTCTTAATTCTCCAAATAAAAGAGCCTAAGGCTCTGTTCTTTTCCATTTATTTTTACAAGAATTATCATTTTTTTTCTTTCAAAACTTTAAATTTTGAATTTTGAACTGAGTAAAAAAATTAAGTTAATTTTTTATGTAAACCCAAAAACTTTACATAAAATTTTTTTGGTTACATAAAAAATTTGGGTTTACATAAAAAATTCACTTAATTTTCTATTCAATTCAAAATTCAAAATTTAAAATTTTGGAAGAAAAATTTGATAATTCTTGTAAAAAGGAATGGAAAAGAACAGAGCCTTAGGCTCTTTTATTTGGAGAGTTGAGAGAGAGTGAAGGATAAAGCTAATGTTAAGTATCAAAAACATTAGTAGGGTAGCAGTTATACCATGCGTAAAGGAGTGGATGATTGTGTGTTTGATCCTAGCTAGTAACATAATTTAATGGAGGTAATTTTATCCTTTCAATGATTATTATACATGATTTAGTCAAAGGGATAGAGAATTAGTTTTAAAAATATGAGAGGTAAGTAGTCAAAAAGGAATAACCGGGGGTAAATAGTTATTGAGCCTTAATAATATTCCAAAGGGTGTTAAAAAGTAAACTAAAAGAAAAAGAAGTTAAAGATACTTTTATAATTCAAAGACATGCTTATCTTAATTTACAGCCGAATTTATATGTTATATGCATCGGTTGTAAAAATGTTTAATTTACAGGCAAACAAATCTATACGCCTCCTAGTCCTTGGCGCCATGCCGGAATTGCTTTGAGACCACCTCCATCGTGACGGGGATGAGTATCTACAGCTAGCTGAACGAATCAGCTGAGTCTTCTGTTGAATGATGCATTCGTCCGATACGAAAATCTTTGAAAATAATTATTTTATGTTTATCGAATATTATATATATATATATGTGTGTGTGGGTGAGACTATAATCTTTTTAAATGAACAATCAACCCTTTAAATTTGGCATTGTATAAATTAAGTATGTAATTGTATACTCAATTACATAGGTCAAATTCAATGGCTTAATATTTCTTTGAAAGGATTATATGTATTATCACTCAATCTTATGTTATCGCTAGTAAAAATGTACTCTTACTTCGTTGTTATCAGTTTCGTGTCTTTGACCAAACATTGTATGTGGCCAAACACTGTATCTCTTACCATTTATTTCGTATCAATCACGCCATTTGCAAAATAGCATGAAGGATTGCTTTCATTAAATTATAACATACCTTTGGATTTTCAATGAGTTTTGCAAGTTCTCGGTAAAAATGGAAAGCTTTTGTAAATTGTATATAGATTGTAGTTAGACAATTCCAAAAATGTCCTTACTAATAGGCATGTGTTGTACGCATGACATGCTATTCCGAAAATTTAGAAATTCGACGCAACTGTAAGCATAGGCCAATTATGAGAACGCATTGTAACCATGATGTAATTGATTCAATTATTAGAGATGCAGGATAAATTAATAAAATCAAATCAAATCAAAATATCAAGTTCATGGACTAAAGTAAAAGTTTTTAAAAATTAAAAACTAAATCGAGCTGATGTGCCAAGTTCATAGTAATAAAGGAGATAATAAATCTACTTGTTCCTAAATTTAGTTTCATGTTTACGCTTTTAGCTTCCAATTGAAATTGTTTTTTGCTAGTCTCCAAATTTGAGTTTTCAATCCCCATTTAATTCATCACTCCCATTCTCATTCTGGAGCGCCAAACGTACTCTAAACCCTTTTGATCATATTCCATGAACTAAATTTCTGTCACAAGTCTCTATTAATTTTCAACACACGGCTTGTTTGATTATTTTGCTCTAGTCTTGTGGCCATCGAATTTGACAATTCGTAATCGGGCAACGCCCACCCTTAACCGGCGTTTACCTCAATGTTGACTACTTTAAGACCTTTCTCGCACAGGGCCAAATTACCCAAAACACCTCTAACGATCTGCATAATACTAAACGAATCTAGTGACAATATTGGGTGCGTAGCCAGGGGGTCTGGAGGGGTTTGAATATCCCTCCAAAACCACATCACCCCATATATGTTAAACGTATTTATAGTTTTAAATGTTAAATATATTTATTTATTTGCGCCGAAAAAAAAAAATCGCACTAAATTCCTCATATCTATATTTTTATGTCTACGGCATGGTTGTTAGAATCGGGCCTAGACTCGTAGAATCGGCCGATTCTACGAGTCTAGACCAAGGAATCGAGCCAAACTCGGGTAGAATCGTATCTAATTTTAGAATCGCATCATCCTCTGTAGAATCGGGTAGAATCGGCCTAGAATCGGGTAGAATCGGCCTAGAATCGGCCGATTCTACCCGATTCCACAAATTTATTGAATGGGCTCCGAGATTGGACCAAATCCACTTAAATATGCGATTTGGAAGGCCTAAATTTGGTCAAATTCAGGTGGCCCAAATTTACAAGTACACTATTTGGTAGCCCAAATTCTCAATTGCAATCATTTTCCCCTATCTTCTTCAATCTTCACAACTACGGGTTTTATTCCATTCAATTTAAGACTTCATTTTTTAATCTTCATTATCTTTTTTTTTGCCTTAACTCCTTTATGCACTACTTAAGTCTTGATGGATTGAGATTTGACATTTTTATTTTGGTTTTTATTGAACAAATATGAGTTTGTATGATACTCATTAAGTTTATGATATAATTATAGTTAAATACATGTGTATTTTCTATTTTCCGATTCCAGGATCCGATTCTACGATCCGATTCTACGATTCCGATTCCAGACATAAAACGATTCTATCCCAATTTCCGAGTTTAACAACCTTGGTCTACGCCCCTTTACATAGATTCAAATTTTTATAGAGTACTCTTCGCACACACACACACATATATATATATATATATATAATAATTCATGAATTCATATGTACATAACTTGCGAAACGGGTCAACCAAATCAATATATTGGATAATCAAACTAAACGTTGAAAGTCGGAAGGAAATGTTCCGTTTAAATTGCGCGTCTGTTTACTTTGAAGCCAAAATGGTTTTGAATACTCTGTTACACTCTCTGTTTCACGTCTTAATAATTCATTGTAAATATTATATTTTGGATTAACTTTTTACCAATGATATTCATTGGCATTATAATAATTTTTTAGCCTAAGGGTTCACCCTTTTTGGGGTATGGTATATTTATTTTAATTTTTTATAATTCTAAATGTGAAAAAATACTGTAAAATTGTATTAAAATATAAGATTAATGAAAAAAAAAATTTAATATTAAAATTAGGCAAAATTCCAATAAATATAATTGGTAAAAAAAAAATTAAACAAAAAAATAATATTTACAATGAGTTATTAAGACGTACATGTAACAGAAAATTGTAACAGAGGATCCAAAGCCGGCAAAGATGGGAAAATTTTGTTCTAGGAATTGAACTATTTTTAGAAAATTTCTTTTGAGAACTTGTGTAATAAAGAGAAAAAAATGTGATGATTATGTTATTTTTTGAAATAATGTGTGTGAGATTTTAGATGAATTTTAAATATGAGTTTAGCAAAAAAAATGAGGTTGTTTTGATTGAAATATTTTTTGAGGAAAAAGTGATATTTTTTCTCGAATGGTCACGTAGCAAACAAAGTCTGTGATTTTCGTTTAAATTTTTTTTCAAAAATAAATGATGTTTTAATATTTTAAGAAACAAATTGTGAATATTCTTCAGAAATTACTCTTATCTATTGTTTTCAAAATTAAATATTTATTCACATTTTCAATAAAACTATTACTATTGTTACTCCTACTAATTATGATTTCTTGTTTGTTATTATGTGAAACCAATGCAAGGTTATAGTTGTAATTTTATTAAGTTTTCTAACTTTGTGTGGAAAATACTAACCAACAAGAGAATTGAGACACACGCTTTTCTCTTGGAAATGCCTATAAATTACGTATTAGTTTTCCAAACAAACTTGTGTGGAAAATACTAAAACTACACGAGAGAATTGAGATTGAGAACACGCTTTTCTCTTGAAATTAATTATCTATAAATATCTCAAACCCTAACAATTCCCATTTTTTCATGCACATCCAATACTAAAAGTGACCCTGAAAACGTTTTCCACTTCTCCCGCTTTCATGTTCTTCTTCTTATTTCTATTAATGATCATTTCCACCATTCTCGTCCCGACGGCTGCGCTTTCCGCAACAAAATTTGGCAGAACCCTCATGGTTAAGTACCAACAAATTTAACACCTTTATCATAGTCTAAATCCTGTATTTTAGTAATTTAGTTTCACTCAAACATAAATTAATTTCGAAACTTGTAGTAAATTTACTTATAATACAAAAGAGTGAAAGCAATATTTTGAAGCTTTGTTTTGTTTTGAATTGTATTTCGCAATTTATTTTTTAAAATTTTTATTTTGATGAATGAAAGATTCATTTGATTTGTCAAATAACTGAATGAAATGATTCTGTAATGAAATTGTACTGTTTTCTTCAATCAAATCCTTTGGTAGTTTTCTATAATTACATGTTTGTATGTATTTACTTTTTAATTGTAACTTACTATAAATAATACTACTATGGGTGTTTAAAAAAACTAAAAGAAAAAGTAGTTAAAACATATGTTTAATTCAAAGAAATGCTTATCTTAATTTACAGCCGAATTTATATGTTCCTTACTTTTGCAGGGGGCTCTACAACTATCTACACGCCTCCTAGCAAATCAAACCCTGCCGGAATTAGTTCCACACCACCTTCAGGACCTGATGGGCCATAGGCCATCCATTAAAGGAATGATCCTGTAAAATGACTATAGACTCCCCCCTACACACACACACGTATGTGTGCGCCTCAAAATTATGCATATTATTGTGTCACTCAACTTATATTATCACTAGTAGAAGTAGACCGTTACTTCGTCAATTAAATGCTTATAACACGTTTGTTTTGAGATTTTGACCAACCATTGTCTGTGGCCGACACATAAAATTGACGACACCATGTCGGTCCCAAAATTCTTAAGTTGATCTTTTAATTTATAAAGGAAAATAGTTAGAATGGTATGTTTTTTTCATTTCGATTTTGAAAAGAACTGAATTCACAAGTTAACTTTTTTACTTCGTTGTTCTTAAAGAACTAAAGTAAAATGTGTTAAATAAAAAAAAACAATCAATTTTTCTACCAATAGCTCTGCGATAAAATTGATAGGAAAGGTTAAATTCTCATGAAATTTAGGTGACTTTGTGGAATATTCAACACGTGATAATGACATTGAAAAGTCAGAAGTTTTGGATCTGCCAGAGAGAGGTTTATTTTTCTTATTGGTCACAATTCTACCACTTATTTCGTACCACTCGTGTCATTTTCAAAATAGCTCAAAGGATTGCACTCATTAATTACAACATACTTTTGTATTTTCATTGAGTTCTACATTTTCTCAGAGCTTGAAATTGCTTCTTTTTTTTTTTTTTTTTTTTGGGTCTCCAAACTTGAGTTTTTCGTCTTCATGTCATTCCTCATCCAAATTTTGACTAAAACCAACTCAACGTCGGCGGACAATGATGAATATAGAGCCCAAAATATTAAAATCTTCGAAAATAATGCAGGTGGTAAGAAAGTTACAAAAATAATTTGACAATTAAAAATCCAAAATTTGTCCGGTTGATTTTGGAAGAAATTTGGGTGATGCACATAGGAAGAAGGAGAAACAATTTCACATCGAGGACGGAAGTTTGATATGATACCAAGTTTGAGAACCAATGAATTATATATAATCTCCAATTGAAGTGACACATAGGACCTCGTCAAGTAAATTAAAACCTATACTTTAGGGTTTTCATTAGAATTGTGCAAGTGCTCTCAGTACAGAAATAGAAAGCTTTTGTAAGGTTGTATCTTCAGTAGAATAAATTGAATCTGCAATTTGGATACGGGCCGCCGCTGCCCGCCGTAGAAATTAATGGGGACCCGGAGGAGAGCGCGGTTTGGGTACGCTGCAAAGTGCAAACAATTAATAAAAAAATGTGAAGAAACATCATTTCTCTTAGAAATGAAAACATACTTGGCAAAATTAATACAGCTGCAAACATGGGCGAAGCCTTTATTAGATAATCATAGAAAAATAAAGGAAATACACAAAGGATCATCAGAGCCTGATGAAAGATATCTGAGTTAAATCAGATGCGACTAATTTCACCAAACCAAGAGGGAGAATTCCCTGATGGAAATCAAAATCAGCCTGTGTAGTGAATGCGAGCTTTGCCAGAAAATTTGCCGGCGCATTTCCTTATCGATAATTATGATTGATATATATATCTAAAATAAACAATAAAAACTTACTGGGTTCCGGTAGTACCGTGACCGGGACTATTCACAGTACCCCTTAAGGTGTGAAAGGAATGGAGAAGCATGATGATCATATTGATGAAGACCAGGATTTGTATAACTGCATTCACCGATGTGGGAGCCATTTGTTCTTGATGAATACGTACTATTGTTCTTTTACTTCACAAAATTTATGGTAATTTTATACACAAATTCAAGTTGTTGTTAATTACCATTTCAGAACTAAAATGTCAAACCCGAGTTTGACAAAAGGGGTTGTTGAACCCTTCAAGTTTTGGCAAATTATCGAAAAGGGAAAGTGAAACTTTTGACCACTTTTGTTTCAGTCATTGCAGAAGTCATTTTGTATATATGGTATTACACTTTTGGTTATTTTAACATGTTATTACATATTCTCTTGCTAACGTTCCTGTCAACGGTAATATGAGTTTTTTTTTACAAAATAAAAAATATTTTGATACTAATTATGAATCCCAAAACTTTATAAAAAAAATAGGTTCTACAAAATCAGCCCATAAACATTTTTTCATTTTGTAAAAAGAATCCATAATACAGTTGACTGAGGCATTAATTGTTCAGAACATGTAATAAAAGATTAAAATGCCCAAAAATATAATACTATTCATACAGAAATGACTTTTTGAAACGATTTAAACAAAAATGGCCTAATTTCCCCAAGGTTTGTTCATATTACCAGATGAACTATGTACTATGTATGATGAAATTATCAGATCAACCGTTGACTGATCGAACAGTGATTTGTTCAGTTAGTTTCATCAAATTAATCACGATATCTGTTAGGTAATAATTTGGATAAATTTGAAGAGGATTTTAGTAAATTTAATTGTAGTATAACGTCAGCTGCTTTTTTCTTTTCATTTTATATTTTTAAGCCAGTAAACTTACTCTCCTACTGGTTTAAGATTAGTTTGGCAATTCATAATTTGGCCAAACTTCAAAGAAATTTGAATAATTTACCATTCAATTTTTTATTTACATATTCAATTCAATGTTTGAGAGTAGGTCAAGTTGACTCTTACAATCACCACTAAGGCATTGAGGACACACATGCCTCTATTTTCTTTATCATAATATACTTTTGTAAGGGTGTTAACCACAAGGGCCGAGGTTCAAGCCCTCTTTGTAACGGTTTGCTACTGCCAAAAGACCCCTAAACTTCAAAGACCATTCAGCCATCTTAATCTCATATTTTTCGTCACTTGCGTTTTTTTCTTTTATTTTTTTTACTTTGCCCACTAAATTTTAAGAGTAGTTATTTTTGCCATTTTATGTTAACGAAAAAACTTGTGTCTAACTTTTGGACTCTGCAATTTTTGTTCTCATAGAAATATGTGATACTTATATATATATATATATATATATATATATATAAATAAAGTGAATCTCAACTTTAGCCTAAAAAATATCACATGTATGCTATGAATTATCACATATTTGCGTATCGACTTTGATGTATCACTCAATGCTTATGACATCCTATGTATTGTGTTTAACTCCTGGTGTATCGCCCATTTCTAAAATAATAAATAAATTTTAATGATTAAACTATCATGTATTATGTATAGCCCCTCGTGTACCGACTTTAGTTGTTTCTTCTGATTCTAATATATATATATATATATATATATATATATTGGGTTCTGTTTTATTAATGCAAGCATACATAGACTATAGTGAATAAAAAAAAAAAGGCAATTTTGAGGATTAAAATGTCAACGATAGTGCTGCTTGCTGAAGTATGGTCAAATCGCCCAACACGTTTGACAAGAGATTCCCTTATGTTAGTTTACAGTACCATAAATTGGACCCCTCTTAGTTTCACATGGAATTTTCATGGCAAAAATTGTTCCTAGGAAATTAGGCCCTCCAAAATTTATGAGTTAAGCTCTCAATAAAATAACACTTATTTTCAAACGAAAAATTATATTAATTTTCAACACACAACTTATTGGACTATTTTGCTATAGTCTGACTTCTATCCAATTATATAAAAGTCTTTAAGTCAATAAGTCGAACACATTAAATGAAAGCATTTGAAATTTCCAATGTGTATATACCAAGGTCCATGGAAAAAAAGCCTACCACGTCCCACGCCATTCCTTACCCTTCGTTTACTTCTACTTAATATTTTGAGCGTTCACACACAAACATATATATATATATATATAGTCACAGATATAAATTAAAGCCAGTGTGTGTGTGAGAAAATTCAAGCTAATGAAGATCAATATCAACCCCTTTGGTTTTTGTTTTCGAATTGTTTTGTTTTTGTGCTGCTGCTTCATGTTTCCAACCGTTGACCTGCTACCATTCCAGGTTCAACCACCTGCCCTTCCGGCGCAAATAATATTTCACGATACTACAGGTATGTGTCACGCTTACCGAAAAGTTATTTCCGCAATTTTTATATTCATATTTTTAGTGAAACAAACTAATCGAGGAGGAGGTACGTCTCCTGTATAATTATAACAACGTCAATGGACATCACAACAAATCTATCTCCTCGGTTGTAAAATTGTTGCAGGTCCTAGAATTGGAGATGTGGTTGAGATTCGTGTGTCTCCAAGTCCCTCGCCTCGTGGGCCCGGACCGGAAATGTAGTCGCTAGCTCCTCCGAATATATAGATAATTATCATCAATTACAATTGAGATACTCTAGGGAGTTCCCTACATTGGGGTTAACTCCTTTTTGTCTTTTTAATAGTTTCGCACTAGTATAAGTTGCATCTGCATTGTTACATTTTTTTTGCATTTTTGAGGTAAGACTCATTCTGTTCTTTGGAATAATTTTTTGCTATTTGGCCTTCCATTTTTTAATAAAGGGTTCCTATACCCCAGTCACCTAATCGACTGTTACCAAATTTATTGTGAAATAGCTTCTCCCCTTTGTTTCTAGTATTGTATTTGTGACGGAGCATGCGGATCGGATTTGGCGTATAGGAATAATTTGGACCAGCTAAAATGAAATAGGGATTTTTGGGTTTCGGTGGTCATCTACTAGACAAAATTCCATCTTCAGACTTTCAAAAAGCTGTTTGTGCCATTTTTGGTAATTTTTGTTTTTGTAATATATTTTGACTAAGGTCATTTATTTTTAGGTATTGTTCCATTATTGTTGTTTCCTTTAGTATTTCAATTTCATGATGGTTTTTGCTAGTTTTTCTTTTTTTTACAGATTTTCAAATTTTTCTTTATTTTCAACTCCCGACGCATTTTCCCTTAAAAAAAAAAAGGCGTGTCATTTACTGTACTACTCTGCTTTTGATTGAATAAAATTCCAGTATGATAACTTACCTAATTTACGGTAAGTCTAATGTGAATTTAACGAATAATGGATGTTTGATTGATTGTCAATTGTGTGTCAATTCAATAATTTTTCGAAAAACTTTCTAATTCCGTGAAATATTTGTAATAGTGATTTAGCTTCTGCTACGTCGCACAGTGATGTTTATTTTTACTGTGCTATATATGAATCTTAGTTAAGAAATTAGCCTAAAAATTGAGTTGTTTCATGAACATTTTTTTTTCCCATCAATTACAACGTTATAAGTAAGATTATGCTATTACTCCATCGAATTTAATATTATAATTATTTAATTTATTCTATAATTATATTTTGTTTATGGTGGGTTTTGAAACTCATTCTATTAAGGTTTATGAAATTAATTAAAAGTTAGGTAAGAGAACCTTTTCCCCTATGCTTGAAGCCTTGAAGAGTGGGGAGCACTCATTTCGAGAAAACTGAAACTAAAGAGTAATTTTCTCCTCGGACCAATTTTTATCTAATTATTAATAAAGGGTTCTCGTGCCTCTAATAACTGAATCGATTGTTTCCTTAAAAAATAAAAACAAAAAAATAATTAAAGTTTATCTGGTTTTAAAACAAACTAATGTTCATCAACTTTAATCGTTATATATTGCCTTGAAGTTTCCTGTTGAGAAAGTTACTTGATCTATCAATTTTGAAGGTTTCAACTGCGTACAATTAACACAATTAGTCGCTTATGGAAAAGAAAAGAAATAATTAAAACAATATAAAGTCAAGATCCTTTTAAAATTCCAACGACCTTGACTGTGTGGAATATTTAAAACGTGATAGTAACGTATGTGAAAGGACAGAAGCTTTGAATTAGCCAATCTTTTTTCATTTCTATTTATTTTTCCTTAATGAACTCACAATATGAAAAAATTATTGGATGTATCCGCTGCATTTTTAAAAGTAGTGCAGCAAGCCTATCATAAATCGAAAATTCAAATTTATATTTATTAACGGCCTCTTACATGTACATCTATTTTTCCTTAAAATAGCACTCTCACCATCCTATGCGGTGCAATGGATGCACCCAAAATGACCACGTTTTCAAGACAAAAATGACCTTACACTACTAGAAATAGGGGCCTTTTACGACGAATTTTCTGGAAGTAAAAAGTTATATTTTCGTCGTAAAAAGTGTTTTACGTCGACTATTCCGCCTCCACGTATGTCGTTGTCAGAGGCTCCGACGTAAGAAATCTTACGTCAAGATTGACCGGGACGATGTAAACGAAAATTATACAACGAGTACCTTTTCTGGACGTAAAAGTTCATTTTTTCGTCGTAATTACTCATCTATCTAAATTGTATAACTTATTTACAACTTCAAAACTCGTCGTAAAACTTTGAAAACTCGTCGTAAAAAAGTAGTAATTCTATAAATTAAATTTATTAATAATTTTTTAAATATTATTTTTGTAAAGATAATTGCTTAATAAGACAACCTAAACCTAAACCATTTAGATAAAGTATGAATATAAAAATGAACAATTCCTAAATAAAAATGTTTTGCACTAATCCACATTAAAATACTCTATTAATATATTTTAAATAGTCATCAAAAGTAATCAGCCTAACACTTACAATGTGTTTTCTTTCAAAACTAATCACCCTAACAATCAGAAGATATTTTCTTTCAAAAGTAATCAACAATTAGCTTTGCATCTTTTCCATCTATTTCTACTCCGCAAAATAATTTGCAACCTTGCATCTCTTTCTACTCTCGCAAAATTGCTTGCACCCACAAAAAGCCATCAAAGAGCCTGCAAATAGAGAAACAGAGCACACATTTAGTTCCTAATTATATTTTTCACATGAAAAAGAAGACTCATATGATATATCTAAACCAATATCCACTTTGGATCAGATTGTCCAAAAAGTATTTATTAGGACGTAAAAGTATCCACCCCTACATGACATTAAAGCTCACAGCACAGCAAGAGATTGTAGAGCAAAAATTCTCAAATAAGCCACATTCCCCAAAGGTGAACTAAACTTACATATTTGCTTCTATTTGAGGTCCACTCAAAGAAACCACAATCAGTCCACAACCAAAGTAGGACTACCTGAGCTTCAGAGGCAAGAACAGATCCATGTATAAATTTTAGAGTTATGTATAAGAGACTATGTATAAATTTTAGAGTTATAGATCCATACACTTCCAAGCTTTGACCTTGATAGTGCTTCAAGGGTTGCTGATTCTGCTTCCTAGATAAATAAATAGGTAGAGGTCCAGGGAATCCGGTCTTATACTAAAAAAAACCGACAGAACCAAGAACAGAGAGCAAAACAAGCACAACTCCTGAAAGACCAAGCAGCACCTGAAAGAACAATCAGCCATCCCATTCAGATGTTGGAAATTAATCATAATACCCACAATGAAGTTTAACCATCTCCATATATACAGCTATATTTCCACAGTAGCCTGTCAATTCATTGCAATTTTAATATGAAAGCACATCTAGCTATAGGCTCCGAGCAAACACATGCTATCAAAATCATGACTAGATACGATATAGTTCAGGCTGTCTATAAGAGAAATAAACTTGTTCAAGAACAAGTTGAAGGGGCACATGTAGGAGAAATATTAGGTACTTACCTGAACAACAGATGTCACATTTATAAACTGACTTTGGTTATGACTAGATACGTTATGAACTCAAAAGAAAATGAATGTTACCGGTCCACTCTTTCCCCTAGCCTTGTTAACAATCAACTCATAGAAACTGTGCTGCTGAACAAATGAAAATATATAATAGTTAGAGACAATAGCTTACTAAGAAAAAAATACATTCACATAATTAAGAGGATTTCCGATCGTACGTGAGGGATGATAAGATCTTCTTTCACATATAGCAAATTCTCAACCGATGTTCGAACCTCTCGGAACTCAGGTGCAAGTTGCTGTTGTACAGCACGAAGGAACTCCCCTATCGAGTCTCCTTTCCGAACCTGAAATGAATCACACAGAAATGAAGGATAAATGTGAAAGCTAGTAACCTTTTCTTTACACACATATACGGAGGGTAGATCTAATTATCCACAAGCCATGTATCACCTGGATAACCCTTCTATGGCCTGTCCCATCCCAGTAACTGTAAGTGATTTCAAGAGGCTCATCTGGAAAATAAAAGAAATAATATGATTATCTGTTTGGATTGCTTTTCACATGCAAATATGTAGCATACGACAACATATGTACTTTTGATGCGCGATTGTTCAAGAAGCCACTGTTTTCGCAGCCTTTCACGCTCAGCTTGCTCCTCTGCCTCCCTCTCACTGAATGAGTATGCTTCAATATGCAAACGCCAGCATTTGTAAGAAGCTCAACAAGGAAAGGAACATGATGTAGATGATAAAGAGAAGAGAAGAGAGATGCCACACCTATCAGGCAGAAAACTAGTCTCTACTGTTGGATCCTTCCCAAATTTCCAGAGTTTAAGCCTTTCTTTTTCCTTTGTTTCTATCCAAGTTAGGGGGCAAAAAGTAGAAAATTAGTATCTCACTGTAGGAAACACAATATATACATCCTCTGACAATATATTTAGCAGTTCTTATCAAGCCACAAGATATAAAATAGATTTCAAACAGATCATCCCTTCCCCTTCCTACCCACAAGACCACAGCACATCACAAGTGAATAGCCATATTCATTCAATACTTGAGAAGCAAAATTGACATGCTTGAAAACATTCATTCAACAAACAACTGAAAATACAAACTTAAAATTTTTAAGTGTATTTCCAATGCCCTGGTCAAAAAATGCAAAAGCAACTTTAACGACTGGATATTTATCACTGTGTGAAGCATAAGGTCAAGGAGGTCAGAATGCCTACCGTCATTCTATTTGTCACCGTGTGATTGCGCATTTTTGAGAAAACTTGCCCTTTCCAGTTGATGCCATTGCCAACATGGAAACCACCTCTTGAAACAACCTGATCAAATATCCCAATTCCAACACTTGTCACACTAAGAGAAACGGAAATAAAACAGCTGCCTTACAAGAAGTCTTGGTATGAAATTAAATGCTTCTCCCACTAATTACTAAATATAGAATGCTCACCTCCCTATACAAGTTAAAGAGATCAAGACGCTTTGCATTGAGTATAGCATCAGGAAACTCAGCAAGCCCGCCTTGAGGTATGAGACGAGTATGTCCTCTGAGTATAAGAAACTGCATAACATCTTTAAGAAACTCTTCCTGGGAAAAAGTTACACAAAACAGTTATAATCCCAAAATGATAAGATTAACAAAATCAGAACAGTAACCCTAAATGCCAAATTGAAGAACTTCCCAGGACAATATCACAAGGGAAGTAAAACCTGCCAAAACCATGTTGTACAAGATTAAAAAACAAAATTTCTCCACTCGTAAATGTAAAGGTGAACTGTACTCTACTTGAGAGGATTAAAAAATATGTAAATAGGACTCAGCTGTTGTGTTTAGGTCAAGAAAGATTTCAACTTACCTCAGAGCAAACATGTATAGGGCTTCTGCCACAACCGTGTTTTTTCAAAGGAAGAGGATTTAATGATATAATCTGCTTAGCTTGGTATGAACTTGACATTGATTTCCGGTTGGAAACTGGAGTTACTCCAGCACTGCTATGCTTTGTGGGGGCAACAGGGGGCAAACTAGGCTTCACCAGGGCGCCTTCGAGTCCATCCCCTTCTGAAATTCCAGAAAAGGGAAGCATTTTTTGTTGGCGAATGTGAGGGATGGGCCTCAGGGCTGCAACTTTAAGTTTTTGTCTCGTAGGAACCATAGGAACTGAAACCCCATTCCTTAATACAGGTTTTTTATCCTCTAGGTCTTCCTTTTTAACAGCAGCTCCAAACTCTGCCACTGAACCATTATTGGAACTACGATTACTGGCTTGGGACATTTCTACTCTCTTCCTACTGGGAGGCGGGGACCTTAACCAGCACGGGAGACTGCTGATATCAAGATTGTTTGAAGAACCATCTTTCCCTTGCTTTGAGCTGAAAAAAAGGAGCCGATCTGCATCATCTTTCTCAAATGAAGCTACAGCTAATCCCTGTATGCTGGCAATACCTAGAGCAACTAAGCTACGGTATGAAACATCTGGAGCCAATTGCCTCAAAACCTGAGAATGCAAACACAATTTCACTTCAAATTCTTCAATTTCCAAAATAGTAGTGCAATACAACTTTTTGTTCAGAAGCATCTGAAGAGGTGAGTACAGGAGATTTTTAATCTAGCCAGTTCCAGTTAAGGCTTTGTGTTTTACAATTATGGTGCAATTAATCTTGTAAAGATCATAGTTAAAGGACTTCAGAGACAATTAGCAAGTAAAGTAAGTATATTTATTATATTTAAGAGTTCTTGAACCCGGGACCTCTTAGTTACAATCCATTCCACCTTACCACCCAACCCAAACTCCCCACCCTCCACCTCCCATGCTTCCTCTTTATATTTCTCAAGTTTAATCCTAAGTCGCTCTATTATCTCACCCTACATATCACCCCTCTCCTAGAGAAAAAGAAAGATAAGGAGACCATAGAAGAACCTGCGATGCCCATGTCGGAACCTTCATACAAGCTTCAAATACTGAAGCACCACAAGCTATTGAGACAGATCTCCGAGGTTCTGATAAAGGCTGCCTATTATCCTCAGAATTTGGCAGTGCCTGGACCAACTCAGTCTTCTCAATGACTTCACTCTTTATATGATTCTCCAATAGCTGAGATAAATAGCAAATAGAGTCGATAATTAGTTTAGAGCAACTAAAAGCAAATTAGGAACACTTAGAATGCACAATGACAAGTATAAACGCGTACTTGGTCATCGAAGCATGTTTCTGCACTACCAGACACTAGAAGTGAGATATGAGCAGAAGTACTGGTAGAAATATCACATCGCATGGTCACAACTCTACGTGAAAATAACCCTGCCTGAAGTGGTGGTGGAAGTGCACTGCAAAAATTGACATTCTATAAATGATTGCACAAAGCTAACTGCAATTTGTAAAGCTTCAATAAACAAGACGAACACACTAATGGGACATGCAGGTGTGTCCTCAAACTCATAAAAGCCATAACCTTTTACAAAATCTTATTCAAAAGCCAGGTTCATGATTGGTGATAAAAGGAAAAAGTAAAAATTTCAACAGTGTGAGTTAAAATAAATTGCCAAAACTGTAGCCACAAATGGCCATGAAATAGGATATAAAGGGATACAGCTCATACCTAACTCGGTTATGAAGTTTGCTTCCCCGCATCTGAAAGAAGAAAATACAGGAAGTCAATAATTCTGTCCATTAAAGGTAAGAAAAAAAGAAAAACGCCACATATTGTCAACAAGGAGGAGGAAAATTTTCACCTTATTTCGTGATTAAGATAAGCATAGAGAATAAATATATCCTCTACAAATAAAAATAAAACAAGAACAATGGGTCCCGACAACTTTCCCCAGGGTAGTTAGTTTTGACCAGGATTAAGGACAAGCAGATCACAAACAGCAGGCAGCCCTCAAAGCAGAAATAAAGAGAAGTAGTTAGGAATTTTGAGCTTACTTCAATATTTAACAGCGCATTCAGACCTTCCTAGGGGTCCCAAAAGGCTGGCATCCTATGAAAAGAACAAACATCAACTCCCAAACGAAAACCATACTTGTCCCTCTTTCTACTCTATAAAAAAAGCCAAAATTGAGAGGTTTACCATAGAACGTGCAGATCCACAAACAAGAAACCTCATGATGATATCATCATCATATATTTTTATTGCAGGGAGAAAATCAGAACAACTTTCGTCATCTTCACCAGTAGCTGCCTCAGGTGGAGACAAGCTAATTTTTGGAGGTTCCCCTAGAAGCTGAGGACCCAGCTTACCATTTATTTTCTGACTATTATCAGGAAGAACAAGATTGTTTCGGGCACAATAAAGCTTGAAGGATGCATGTGCAAGTTGAAAAGCATCCCAAGTATGACTAGATGAGCTGCAATTTACAAAGGAAGTTCAGCGACGTTTCATATACTTTTCAAATCCATTAAAGCACTCTGAATGAGAACAAAATCATGTGAACAAAATCCATTGGTCATCCTTCCCAAAACAACATTCCCCATTATTGAAAAAGAAAAGAATGACACATCCTAACACTTGACCAAAGATTAATAACTAACGAACATTTGCTACTCAGCGTCGAAAAGTACAGTAACACCTTAGATTTTTCATCAAAAGGATATATGTAGACTACAACTCATCTTACTGCATATGCCATCAAATGAAGGAAATATAGAATTAGAGGACCTTAAGCATGCCTGTAAATTCCAGAAATTAAATCATACTTACACAAAAAGTCAAAGAAGTAAAAGTTATCCCTCTCCATATTTGTCATTTCCCAATTTTAATACTCTGGAGGTGTTAATCAAAGCTAAACAGTGCAGCAACATTTTATATCCAAAAAGATGAAATTTCATTATTTACTCTTCTAACAAAGACAAAACTTTAGGCATCTCATGCCCCACGCAAACAAGTTCCCACTCCCAAAATCAGTTACAGCTCTGGAAGGAGTAGAAACAAAGTAAATTGTGAAACTAATTACCAATGTACTCAAAAAACATTCAACTGTTATTAAAAGTAAAAAAAGTAGGGTATCTGACACACCTCAGAGGTGCTAGAGCCGAATTGGAGGAGACCCGGTTGTCCTTTGGAATTGGCAGACTTGTTCTTGAGCTCTTGAATCTTTTTCCTCTCAGCCACCCTTTGCTTCTCCAACCTTCGAATTCTGACGGAGTTCTGGGCTGTGCCCACATACCCATCTCCCATGCCCGACATCTTCTTCTTTCCACCAATACAAACTTAAAATCAACCCCCAAAATCAGGCCCCTAAACAGAACACAATTTTTTCGTTAAGCAAGAATCATTAATTTGTCGAATTCCTTAAAATTATAAATAATAATAAAAAAAAGGTCCACGATTAGAAACTAAAAAACTCAATCGCGTGCTGGAACAGAATCGGTCTATAGGAATTTAAAAGTTCTGAAGAACGGACGACGTTAGAACAACCTAAAAATGAATTGTCAGTGAAACCAAATTAAGTTCCCACCTATATTGACACGTCTTTCGTTTGACAAACTTAGTTTCCAGTCAGGGTATAACTTGGTTTTCTAATTAAGATACTGCAAGAACTTATAAAAATAAAAAATAAAAAAATCAGCAACTGAGCCTTGAACATATTTCTTTCAAGAAAGACCAAGTGGTAAAAATAGAATACAATAATCAACAACAACCAGCATACTAAGGTTTTTCATAACAGTCTGATTCTGAATCAATATGAAAAATATGAGACTAACATGATCATTTTTCTATCATCGCCATACAAAAAAAAAAATACAATCTAAGTACTAATTCTTGTTGACGAAAGCAAGACCTCAACAACAATTCTTTCAACAACAACCTATTTTTAAAAAAAAAGTACACACACACTTAAAACAATTGGCAAGAAGACTACATCATAGGCATAGGCATGCTAGGACAACTGAACATAGAAGAACTTTAAGTACTAATTAGTTCACCTATGAATGGAAGGAAAAACCATATAGTGCTCTGTTAGGGCATGTGAAGTGCCCTACACCTTCCTTTGAGTCCACTTCGATCAACTGACTCCAATTCACTGTGTGTCCGCAAATACTTTCAAAAAGCATATCAGAATGAGCAACAACGCAGAAAGAAATAGAGAAATGGCATAACAACGAAATAATGCAGATACCTCAAACAGAGAATCCTAATTGAACAGATAAATATAGTTATGACGCGAAGAGAAAAGGCTTATCATTCTGCGCAAAGAAAAATAAGAAATCCTTGTGAATCTGAAGCCCTAAGATTTCCATCTGAAGCACTTCTCAATTGCCAAACGGAAAATCCTTGTGAATCGATTGTGAACAGCAATACTGGCCAGAAGTACAAGCACTTCACCGTTATTAATCAAACGGAAGAATTTGAAGTACTGCCGGGTCTACACATAGCTTCAAATCATCGATGCCTCTAGAATTTATCACAAGAGGCTCCAATTTCCTTTCTGACACACACTTACACAGGAGGGAGAGCTTTGAAGCTTCCTTCACGATGATTTTAGTGTGAGGAGTCGACGATACAGCGAGCGAACGTGGCTGAATGACAAGCGAAGGCGACAGGACGGCGAGCGCAGGTGACGAAACGGCGAGCACAGGCGACCGGACGGCGATTTGAGGGAATTTTGGGGAAGTTTCTGTGAATTAGCGCCCTAGAATTTCTGGTTGATAATCAAAAATTCAAAACCATCGTTGGAATGGAAACCACTCAAAACAATCCCCAAGTCAATAGTTTCTAGCATGGTAACCCTTACCGGCTCCGGTGAGACGCAGCGCCGACGAGTTAGAATGTGAGAAGTCTTTTGTATAATTTCATGACCGGATAGTGAGTGAAGGGGAGGAGAGAGAACGCGACTGAAAGAGTGTGAGTGAAACGGAGGGGAAAGAGAGAGAGAGGGGGGTGGGGGTGGAGGTGGGGAAGTGTTGTACGTGATTAAAAAAATTTATAATAATGGAAAATTACTAATATGAATTAATCACATATTAGTAAAGATTTTATTTGGCAATTCATTTTTACCATCAGATTAGAACCTTTAAAAGGAATTTTACGTCTAAATTAGATCTTTTACAAAGTGATTAGGGTTTAGCCGTAATTAAAAAGGGAATGTTACGTCCAGATTAGTGAACTCGTCGTCATTTATTATTGTTTACGACGAGTTTCGCGTGTCGTCGTAAAGAATTGGACGTAAAATGACCCTATTTCTAGTAGTGTTATTTGACCAAGTTAATTCAACAACATTTTTAAAATAGCGCAAAATTGGTACAACATAAGTGGCGCAGAGGATCACGTCGGTTAAATTACAACACGCTTTTGGATTTTCATTAATGTCGGTCAGAAACTACTCAGTACAAAAAATGGCAAGCTTTACTCTATTTCATAATTGTATACGAGGGTTGTTAGGCATTTTATGGGGTAGAGATGGAGGGCCAAATTCAGATCCTCTGTATCATGTGCTGCAATATGCCATCTCATATTCATGGATAACATTGTATTTGTATCCCTTGTGAGTGTGAGAAACCTCATTGGATCACCCGATAAAGACTATCTCAGCTGGACAGCGCCCTATAAATTAATGTGGACCCTGAGGAGGTCGCGGTTTGGGTACGCTTCAAAGTGCAAACAAAAATTAATCGCATATGTGAAGAAACACCAGAAAGTCAAAACACATAGCTGAAATACACAACTTTACTGCAACACATAATATATAAATTCACAAGCTTAATCAACATTTCTCTTTGAAGAATCAAAACAAACATGGAAAACTTCCAGTGATTTTTACAAAAAAGAAAAAAGACTTACGAGGTTCTGTGACCCTTACGCCGTGATGTCGGAAAGGAATGAAGGAGCATGATGAAGATATTGATGAAGACCAGGATTTGGACGATGGCGTTGACCGATATTCGAGCCATTTGTTCTTGATTTCGTTCTTATTTTTCACCAAGATTGATGGATGGACTCTTCTTTTATACACAATTTAACTGAAGTTGTATTCGGTTGCAGATTGTAAATTAAGCAGCATCTTCACTGAGGAAATGTCAAACGTTTGACAAAGTGGAGTGGTTGAACCATTAAATTTTTTATTTTCCATATTCAATTGAACTGGTTGAATTGGTCAATTTGAGTTGTTTCATCTTTATGATACAAAACAAGGACAATATCCCGTACAAATGGTTTACTCTAACTAGGACAATTCATATTTTTTATATGTGTGATGATATGCTCTGTAAAAATTTATAATGAAATGTAAAGGGACTGATGTGACATTCATGTTGCAAAAGTTTATTGAATATTTAAAACTGAAATTGCCGAGTGATAACAATCATGTGATGTGGTATCATTCACTCAATATTTTTACTCTCACAATCAGGGAGGAATAGTGAATGTTTTCTCTGTTTTATTAGAAAAGTTTACTTTCACACATGTATAATTTTTATGAATGTCAAGATACAACACATAAAATAGTTAATTTGATATCATTTCTCCATTAATGCACTTACCTTTAAATGTGGTTTAATTTTGAACAATACATAATTATATAATTTATATTAGTAAATGTATGAGAAGTAAAAAAGTTTGAAATCAGACTCTTCTATGGAAAAAAAATATTTTTGAAAATAAAATCTTTTATTGGAAAAAAAATATTTTTGAAAGTGGACTATTCTTGTGAAACCGGAGAAAGAACAATTCAAGAGAGTATTTTTTTATAAATTTCTTGGAAGATAAAAAAAATGAAGCAAAATGGATAGCGTCTGTCGAAAGCCAAATTTTGTTGCGTGGCTTAAAAGCAAAGCTCCATGTCTTTATTTAGCTTTGTTCTCTTGGTGATCCAACTTGGAAATTTTTAATTTTACGGAATGAATTTTTTTACAGGGAATTTTTTTTGAAAAATTGTGTAGAAGAGAGATGAAAAAGTATAATGATTGTGTTATTTTTTAAATTTATGTGAAAATATTTTGAGGAAATTTTAAAATTTAAATTTTAAATTGAGTATAAATTGAGGTTATTTTTTAGTTAGATTCTAGAAAAAAAATGATGATTTTCTTGAAATATGAATGAAAAAGAACAGTTGTCAAGTTTTGAATATTTCTTCAAATTAAGAACGCCCACTAAAATATTTCATGAATACAACACTTTCTTTTTTGATTCCCTTTCTTTCTTTTTTCTTCCAAATTTCTTTTGGAAAAGAATATTACAACAGCTCAACTACTCTTATAGACTATTACAAAAATAAACTCCATTAATTCTAGGGACTATGAAGTGAGCTATTGACTCTAAAAACCATTTACGGCGTCCGGCCGGCACTGGGGCCCATGTCTGCAGATCCCATGTATTGTTTCATTTATATATTTGTTAATTTTTCTAAATTTTAAAATTTCAGTTTATATATCATATATATATATATATATATATATGTATTTTTTGTCTCATCAATTAATTAAGGCAAACAATAGTACATATTCGTAAGAGCTGGTTAAGTATTCCTCTCTCTATTGTTATTGAGTTTGCTCAATTTGCATTGTAAAATTCATATTATCTGACTAGATAGGACGTTCCATTAACCTTTCGTTGTAAATTTTACTTAATTATTTTCATCGCTTTTTAATGCAATTTTAATTTTACTCTTAAGGAAACAAATATTTTGTTTAAAAGAAATTCACTATTATAAAAAGTGAAACCAAATATAAATACTTTTCCTTATTCCCTCCTGAAAAATGGATATTCATCTTTTGGGAAAATGAGATTAAATAACATTAATATAATGCTAGTTTTGAAAGTTATAATACGAGGCATAAAATTGAAAATTTTTGTATTATTTTTATTAAAATTTATAAAATTCTCGTGATCTTTCATTGATGGCTTTTGTTTGTTTCTAGATCCCCAAACTCAGGAAAACCAACATCAAATTAAACTTCAAAACATTTATCATCCGTTCATCCCCGCTACCGCCATGTTCGGTGCCAACACTACTTATTAAAACGTGCCAAAATGTTCCCTCAATCCGCATTCTCTCATCCAGCAGCATTACTGCGAACCGGAGAATCCCAAAAGAAGATTAACCAAATCGAATTCATCATTCGTTAATCAGTTCATCAAAAGTCAAGAAAGGGAAAACAATGGCTCGTCAAATGGCTGCAGTTGCACTCATCATGGTGGCTCTCTTCGGGTTGGTCTCCGAGGCCGCATTGGCCCCTGCTCCATCTGCCGATGCTCCGGCCGCCTCCCTGCGCTTCGGGAGATCCTTGATTTCATTATCTCCGGCATCATCTCCCGAAGGCAGTGCTCCATCTAAGACTACGAATGTACTTATTGTTCGCATTCCCAAAGCCAAACCCAATCCATCAAATGCCAGAACATTGTTTAACTTTCTTGGCTTTAATTAATTTAATTGACTTTGTGGGTCATTAAATTTGCAAATTCTGTTGCAGTTAATGTTACAACAATATTATTTATGCACACTGCTGCTTTTGCAGCAATGAATTTTACCAAATGATTTACACTATCTTTTGCGCGCTCATGCGATTGATCCTCCTTTTAATTTATCCATACTTGCTTAATTATGATTATTTTGTTGAACAAATTTGACAATATCATTGTTCGTTACCTTTTGTTATGGGTATTTAATCTGAGGAAAAATTACAAAATCATCTGTTGGAACTACTGATTGAAAATGTTGGACAATTTTCATAACTATGGGTTAACACAACGGTGAATGCAAAATAAAATATCAGAGGAATGACTTTAGTTACAAAAAAATTTTCCGTATCATTAAATAAAGTGTCAAAATAAATATGTCCCAAAAAAAAAAAAAAAAAAAAAACTTTAATGAAAAAAAATTGAAAAAGCAAATACAAGGCCAGAAAGGGAGTCAGCGGCGGTGATGACTGGGCTTTCGGCTTTCGGCGTCGGCAGCAGCTAGTGTTGGTCGTTGTTGCCGGCTTGCCGCTGCTGGAATTTGTTCAGTCGGTCGGTTGTCGGTCAAGGAAAGGGTTTATAAAAATAATACTACTACCCTTCGCTCCCGGACCAAGGCGGGGCGGCGGCACCCCTGCCCCCGCCTTGTGTCCGCCAAAACTAAATTATATTCTTTAACTAAAGTTAGAATCGCAGCCATGAAACTCCTAACGAAACAATTGAACTTGCAAACCAACAGTTAAGCTCAACATAAACTAGACTAGAATTAATATAAACAAACCAAACAGGATTTCAGAATATCTATCTTTTGTTGGAACAGATATTTGCTGGGCAATTGGTAAGGATCAAATCCCTAATCTTAGGCTCCGTTCTTTTCGTGACCGAATTGAGAAATTTTTGTTTTAGGGAAGAAATCATTTTTTGAAGGGTTTTGGGGATTTATGTAAGAAAGAAAAGAAAAAGTGTAATGATAATATTATTTTTTGAATTTATATGAGTAAAGGTTTAGAAGAAATTTTAAATTTAAATTTTGAATGAATTAGAAATATAAGGTTGTTTCTTTATGTAAGATTTTGGACCAAAAAAATGATGATTTTCTTAATAGATTTTACGAATATGAGCGCCTTCTGTGTTGTTTGTTTGTTTTTTTTTTTTTTTTTCAAATTTGGTGATTGTAAGTTTTTTTTTTTTTTTTTTTAAAGTAAAAAGTAGTTATCGAATTAAATTTCCTTGAAATCGTATGAACAAGAAATTCTGGAACAGTGTCCCAAGAATTACAACCAGGGATACACGTTTTTGCATAACCTGCTAGCTCGTGTGCGATTACATTTTCAAAGCGCGGCTAAACCAAAATATCCCTTTACAAAGGCCTGAAGCCATTAGGTCCTTGATATCCTGGTAGACTGGGAAGCAAGTCACCGGGCAGCTGATATGGTGGCCTGAAACAAGCACCACAGCATCACACCATATTCTTGCAGCCATGATTAAGGGTGACAGTAAGCTTAATTCTACATTAAGAGATAGAAACCAACTTTTTTTTTTTTTTTTCATTACTGAGTTCTAACAAGGATGAATTTATTGTTTGAATGAATACAAAATATAATTTGATAAGAAAAATATATATTTGCAAATACTCATCAGGATGATAGGCAAATTAGTTGTAGTGGTTCCTGTTGTGGGTGTGGTGCAAAGATCCTAACATGGTTCAGAGACGTCTCTAATTCAGTGTTAGTAACAGAAATGGTGGTGGCATTTACAAGGTGGTGCCCCAAACATATATTAACAGACGTTCTTCAGTGTTTATTAATCTTTATGTGAATTGTATTTAAATGCCTAACATTTGTATTCTAATTTTTCAATGTGAATTGTATTAAACCCACAGTGAATTATACAAATAAATAAATAATACAATCATTTATATTCATTTGTGGTATATAAAACAATAGTACCTAGTACAATTAATTAATAAAATTTTACAATTCAATTCTACGATATATCATATCAATTATTAGGTTTCTTAAAGAATGCCAAATGTGAAGTGAAAAAAGTATCGCATGTGATAAAGAATATACGTATTGCCCGCTAGACCATCAGACAGTTTGACTAGAGACTGCCTCCAGCGACAAACCTTAAATCATGGTCATAATCATCACCATTACAATGCAAATTACGTACTATTCATTTGTAACAAACGAACAGTCGACCTTAAAACTCGCTACAAAAACTAAAAATGCTCATCTTTCGTTCATTGTTATTTGTTTCAAGATCCCGAAACTCAAGAACGAACATCAAACTAACTCCATTCATCCCCGCCATGTTCGGTCCCAAGACAACCTATAAAAAGTGACAAAATGTTCTTTTCTATCCGCATTCTTTCGTCCAGCAGCATTACTGCAAACCGAAGAATCCCAAAAGAAGATAAACCAAATTAAATCGAATTTATCGTTCGTAAATCAGTTTATCAAAAGCTAAAAAAGTGAAAACAATGGCTCGTCAAATGGTTGTAGTTGCATTTGTCATGGTGGCTCTCTTCGGGTTGGTCTCCGAGGCCGCATTGGCGCCAGCTCCATCTGCCGATGCTCCGGCCGCCTCCCTGCGCTTCGGGAGATCCTTGATTTCATTTTCCCCGGCTTCATCTCCCGAAGGCAGCGTTGCATCTGAGAGTGTATTTAAATTCAACACTTCCAAACCCAACCCATCCAAGGCCAAATCATTGTTTCACTTTCTTGGCTTCTAATTGACTTAACTATAGTTTGTCATTTTGCAAATTATGTTGCGATTAATCATATCACAGCAATACTATGTACTTTAATTGCTTTTGTAGCAATGGATTTCACCAAATGATTTAAACTATCTTTTAACCTATTGGCCATGCGCTTGATCCTCTTCTGCATTTGTCCATCTTAATTTGTTTTTTTATTATATTTTGTTGCACAAATTTGTGTAGATCAATGATTATGATCTAAAGACTTCAATATGAACCAAAATGAGAGACATAAAAGAAACATAAAATAGTAACGCAAAAAATAAAAGATAATTGTTATAATTGATAACGTAGCCGAAGTGGTCGATGAAAATAATTCGTAGAAAATTAGAAAATCATCATTTTTCCATTCAATTTCAAGAAAATCATCACCTTTTTCTCAAAAAATTTACACAAAAAAATAACATCATTTTTTACTAAATTCACAATTCAAATTTTAAAAATCCCTCTAAATTCACACTCACATAAATTCAAAAGATAACATAATCATTACACTTTTTCTTCTCTTTCCTACACATTTTTCCAAAAGAAATTCTCTCTAAAATAAATTTCTTCCTTAAACAAAAAATTTCCTATTCCAAGTCACTAAAAGAGCAAAGCCTAAAAGACTGTTGATCGAAAACGATAGTCAGTCAATTAGATATCAAATAATAGTTGAATCCGCAAGAATAATGAAAAGAATGGCACACAAAAAGGCCTTTGCAGTTAAAAGGTGTAACTAAATAAAAAAATTACGAAAAAACAGAAAAATTACCCGTTTATAGTCCTTAATAAACAAGTGAATTCGGCCGGAAAACGTTGTAGGTTATAGCAAAGCAATGAGTATTGCTCATTGGCCCATTTCCAATCAAGCCAACGGAACCCCAAACTCCACACTAACTTTCGCCGATCCATCATCTAAATAAAGCCAATGTCATCATGCCCTAGGAATCAATTGATCAGTTCAATCATAAATGGTGCATTTAGACACATTTATGGTAATTTCAATTTTAGTTATTAAATTAACACATTTAAGTTATTAAATAGTTAACTATGAAACTACTCAATCCATTAATATTTTGCTAATTGATTAATAATGTCATTATATTAAAATAGGTATTTATCTTCGAGATAATTGCTTAATTGTAAAGCACCCCCCAGAAGTAGAATTTCGTAAATGAGTATTTTTCTGAAATTCAATTGGTAATAGATTATAATCGGGTAGGCTAATTAATTTCAATACTAATATTACCCTTACTTACGGATGAAGTGGAGAAGGCCGCAACAGATCACCTCCCCCTAGATCCGTCACTGATTGAGATTTTGTTTTGTAAAACACGGATAGAAATTCGTATATGATGTATCGCGTATTGAGTTTATTCTTTGATATTTTGAGTAAGTAATGTATCACGTTAGTTAGTTGTATCAAATTTAATTACCCTCGTATGTATTGTGTATTAAATTTTGTTACCGACATACCGCAATTATGAATTTAGTTGTTGAAGTATTGCATATTGAGCTGAACATATAATGTATCGCGGTCCTCTTATGTATCAAATTAAGCTCTTGATATATCGGTGTCATATTAAAATACAAATATCACCTTAGTTGAAGAAAACACACGTATTAATTTTAAAGGTTGAATTATTGTCTGTCGAACCATTAACATTTCCATTGACAAACCTTAAATGATCATGGTCACAAATATACAATACAAATTACTAATTAGTTACAAACGAAAAGTCAACCTTAAAACTCGCCAAAAAAAACTAAAAGTTGCTCATCTTTGGTTCATTGTTATTTGTTTGTTCCCGAAACTCAAGAACCAACATCAAATTAACTCCATTCATCCCCGCCATGTTCGTTCCCAACACTACCTATAAAAACGTCCCAAAATGTTCTTTCAATCCGCATTCTCTCGTTAAGCAGCGTTACTGCAAACCGAAGAATCCCAAAAGAAGATAAACCAAATTAAATCGAATTTCATCATTCGTTGATCAGTTTATCAAAAGCTAAGAAAGTGAAAACAATGGCTCGTCAAATGGTTGCAGTTGCATTCATCATGGTGGCTCTTTTCGGGTTGGTCTCCGAGGCCGCATTGGCGCCTGCTCCATCTGCTGATGCTCCGGCTGCCTCCCTGCGCTTTGGGAGGTCCTTGATTTCTTTATCTCCGGCTTCATCTCCCGAGGGAAGCGTTGCCGTGTCATCTGTACTTTCTTCCAGCACCACCAAACCCAATCCATCCAAGGCCAAATCAGTCTTTCACTTTCTTGGCTTCTAATTAATTTAATTGACTTTGTGGGTCATTTAGTTTGCAAATTCTGCCGCAATTAATGTCATAACAATAATGTTATTATTGTGTACATTGATTTTGCAGCAGTGAATTTCACCTTAATTGCGCTTGATCGATCCACTTGTTGCTGCTTATATGGTATTTGTTTATGATTTTTATTTTGTTCAAACAATTTTTAAGATCATGGTTAAACGGTTAAGGAAAAGGTTGGATAATTTTCATAAATGGTTAAACATATACATTTCTAACGAAACTCAAAATTTCAACCGAACATGCTCTGGCTGAACAACTAAACTTTTACCTCCACTTAGAACTTTCGAACCAACAGTAAAGCTCAACATAAAACTAGACATACATCATAAGTAAACGGGTACGAATATACATCCAACGGTCGGAACAAATATTTGCGGGCCAATTTGGTGAGGATCAAATCTCCGATCTTAATATATGACGTAGTCTAGAGGAAGCTATATGAATGATGGAGAAAGATTTTGTGAAAATTAGAAAGCTTTCCAAAGACTGTTGAATCTACATCCAATATATTTGGAGTATTTTAATAAATAATTATAATGAATATAATTATTATTATATTAAATGTGTAAGTTACATGTTATAATGAATTTCTTGTAAATGCATATTGTAACTATTAATCAATTTAATTAGAAAATGTTGTCACATGCTAATATTTTGTGAAACTAATTTATAATATTGAATTAGCTTTCCAAGATATATGCTATAGCTTTTAAATGGTGGCAAAGTATGGGGAATGGTTTTCAAATAATTGAAGCAATGATTTAATTATTATTTATTGGTTTGTCAGTTATTAGCCTAAACAAATTCGCCCAACATTATTATTTAATGGTTGGCAATGGCGTGTGATGTTTTGCGAGATAGAAAGATATTCTTTTGCTAAACAAACTACATATTATTTGACAGAAATTTCCTTTACATATTTTGAGATATGTTTAGAAGAGTTAATCTACGGCATTTTAGAGATATGGCAAGACGACATAGTGTGTATCCGAGTTACCGTCTATTAGCGGTGCAGGATGATGAGTGGTTTACAACTAGTGTGATGGGCTGTTAAATCCTGGAGTAACAAGCTAAGAGAGAGTGATCTGCTGCACCGGATTCCTCTGCAGAGGCGTTTGAATCACCTAAGAATAGCGATTACGCTCCTCAGCCCATGCCGCACTAGTTTTCTTTAAATTATTGTTATTTACTTTAATTTATTTTATTTTATTATTTCTACTAATATTTGATTTTTGTTCGAGCAGGAACAACAATCTTGGGTGATGCAATCTTTGTGGAGAATCAAGATTTTGATTATCTAATGTATGATCATTATTTTGTTTTGCATGTCACGATCCTTGGATTATCAAATCTCTCATGCGTACGCTGCTTAAGGGTTCATGGAAAACTAGTAGCAAAAAAGATGAAATCAATGAAGTCGTAAATACACTCGATGATTTTGGTATGACTTCTATATGAATTTTTATCAACCTTGAGGTATGTGTTTACACTACTACAGAATGGACTTTTAACGGCTGTGCTTTAAATGTGAAAAGACCAAAACCGCAATTAAAAAGAAAATACGGACTTTCTACGGCGATTCTATATAGAACCGCCATAGAAAGACATTATCTACGGCGTTTATTTGATAACCGCCATAGTAAGTAACTTTCTACGGCGGTTATTCTAAAACCGCCATAGAAAGGAACTTTCTACGGCGGTTGTAAGAAAACCGCCATAGAAAGTCGTCCCCTACTTTCTACGGCGGTTTTCGAATAACCGCCGTAGAAAGTTACTTCCTACGGCGGTTTTATTTCTAACCGCCGTAGAAAGTATGTTTCTACGGTGGTTTTAAAAGAATTGTCTTAGAAAGTGTGTTTCAAAAATCTTATTAGTAATTCAATAAAAATTGCTATTTTTGAAGTTTTCTTATAATTATTATATAACAATACTTAAAAAAATTTTGAGGGCCTAAAATAAGTCAACTAAAAATTTGAAATTTATTTATTGTTTATCATAACATAAAGGCAGGGGTTTGTATATAATTAATAAATATGATGAATTTTATTATAAAAATTGATAAATAGTAAATTACATATTTATTAATAAATTTAAAAAAATTTGGGGGTTAATTTACAAAAAAATAAAAACTAAAAATTAATAAGAATAGAGGAACGGGCGAGAATTCACAGTTACGGGCTTTCTACGGTGGTTGTAATTAAAACCACCGTAGAAAGTTACTTTTATGGCGGTTTCTTAATAACCGCCATAGAAAGTTACTTTCTATGATGGTTTCTTCATAACCACCATAGAAATAAAGTTTCTATGGCGGTTTTAATTACAACCGCCGTAGAAAGTCCATTTCTACAGCGGTTTTTGTTAAAAAAAACCTCCATAGAAACTTGATTTTGTTTGAATTTTAAGGGTTTCCCTTTGTTTCCATCTCCAGCCAACCGCGGCTTCCCCCTTTTTCCATCTCCAGCAAACCGAAGCCGTTCTCTCGTCGCCGGCACCCATCCTCTCACCGCTGGTTTTTTCTCTTGTCTTTCCCCGAAGCCGTTCTTCCGGCGGGGTTTATAACAAGATCCGCCGTCACCCAACTCCGGAGATGGTTTCTTAATCGGCCATCACCCACCACTCGGAGTTAATCCCCCATCATGATTCCACCACAATCAGTCCTTGTTGTGGGTTTCAAATCATAAAAAGGGTTATATCGAATAGTTTCAACTTTATTTAAGCTTTACAAATTTTATTGTTACTTGATTATTGCGATTGGCCTAGGGTTTATTATTAGTGTTAAATTCGGGTTTGGTGAGATGATGAATGATTAAATTCGGGTTTGATTAGTGTTAAATTGGTGGTTTATTGTATGTTTCATTTTATAATTTTTCTACTGATTTTGGTTTGATTTATTGTCAAAATTGATTAGGTTGAGATTGGATTTATATATATATATTGGCTGTTTACTTCAGGATTATGTTGTTATTGTATTGTTCTTGCTGTTAATGATTAAATTAATTAGAATTTGATGGATGCACGCAAAAATTTTGTGAAGTTTGGTAACTGTTCGATTTATTAGCATGGAAGTTTTTGATATATATATATATATTTTTTGAATAAAGTTGAAATATATATATCAAAAACTTTCTACGACTGTTCTTGTTGTTTTTGATATATATATTTTGAATGCAGAGATAAAAAGATGAAATATTAAATTTTTTTTTTACAAATTTGGTACTTTCTACTGCGTTTTTTTTCAAAACCGCCGTAGAAAGGCCTTTCTACGGCGGTTCCTAAGCGAACCGCCGTAGAAAGTCCGAACTTTCTATGGCGGTTCCCAACCGCCGTAGAAAGTCCATAACCTTTCTACGGCTGTCGGATAGATGGTTGTTCAAAATGGACGAAAACCGCCGTTAAATGTGCTAAATAACCGCCATTAAAGCCCCTTTTTGTAGTAGTGTTATTTGAAAAAATAGATATCCTGTGTACATGAGTAAGATGCACATAAATATGTTTTATGCATGTTTGTGTTTCTAAGCCTAAAATCTTATTAGATTCATGAGATGAATGCTTTACGCTTTGAGATACTTTTATATAATATGCATATACATTGATAAAATTATATATGTGTTTGTAACATGTACCATATATACCACTTTATAATTCTAAATGTCAAACTATACAAATTTAGAATTTTGATTGTGATGAGAAACAAGAAATAGTGGGGGTACATCTTGCACATATTTATGATTATTAATTTCTCTTGTGAAAATATAATGTTGAACATGAAATGGAAATATTTAAAATTATTTGAAATTTCATGAAATATTATGATCATGAATTTATATATGCTATGAGTTTGCTATAACCATGATTTATATGATTTAAAGTTATCACTTTGTGAAGGAATTATAAGATTATAAATTTGTAGTGACTAGTGGGGGCATACTAAAAATAATAACTGAGAAAATAGATATTAATGTTCTATTGAAATTAGTTTGCCATTCACTACATCAACTTGTTTTTCACAATATTATCACAATTGAGTATTTGATATATATGAAAATTAATGCTTTATGCATGTGACCAATTTGTGTGGTGTCATGAATTTTCATAAATTGTGAAAATATGAAATGAAAAATATTTGTTTCAATGAATATTGAGATTTGATAAATTTTGAGCAATGTATGATTTTGAGGATTATATGATGTGCTCAATTTTATTAAAGAATTATTTTTTTTATATAGTAATGGAGTGTGAAAATAAGTGGGGGTGTTACATTTTTGCATATAATATTTTGCAAATGGTTTTAGAAAACTCCTATTATGAAATATTGCAAATACTTAAATGTTTGAGAATTTTGAGAATGAAGAGAATTCATTGTTTGCAATATTAATTTCAGATTATTTTTGTGATCATATTATATTTGATTCACTTGAATTAATTAGCTAAGTGCTTAAATGGAGAATTATCATATTTGAGAAAATTTGATAAATGCACTTGGGTTGTTATAACACTTTTCTTGCAATATGGAGTTGTTTGATATTGACAAAATGGCTCCCAATAGTATAGGGTCTATTGGCCATATATTGAACACTTCAGAATGTAAGAAAATAAATTAATAGCTCCTAGTAGTAGACTACTGGCTATGCTCATTTGCCAATAATAGTAGTAGACTACTGATCATCTTGATGATGATTCATAGTAATGAGGCTATTGGTGATACTCATTGCCAATTATTGGTGATCTGGAGATCAAATTTGTACAGATATATTAATATTAATATATCTTGAGTTGATTAAAATTTTATGAGATATTTTCACTATTATGTGATTGGTGAAACATTTGAGATGCTAAAATTTAGCAATGTATTTGACATTGCATTGAGTGCTAAATGTCAAAAATTAATGTCTTTGCTATTATGAGAAATCCAAGCTTGGTGCAATGGCATGGATGTACCTTGAGGGGGATGAGACGCAAGTCCATTTAAAATACAAAAATCATGTGTAAGGATACCCAACCTAATGATTGGAGATCCCAAGAGTTAGGTTCAAAGGGAAAAACAAATTACATGGTGGTTGTAATAGTATGCACAAATTAATTTTGCCCATCCCTGTGGGTACATGTGCATACATCCTGTAATGATCTTTTGAGGATTGTGGTTTATTGTCCTTAATGAAGTCTATAGCTGTATATGAGTGGGGTGTCAGAATTACATGAGCACTCTTGATAGATTTCACCTACATGAGTGTGGGGTTTGGCCGCCCAAAGAGAATACCAACTTATTCTACTTATGCACTCATGAAAAACTGGGATTAGAGCACAAGGCCATAAATATGCCATCTTATAAAAGCTCAACGAAGACACCTGGATAATCATGCGTGTGATGCAATATCCTCCATCTTTATAGTAGCCCAAAGTTCAAGACCGAAGTTCACTTTGCTTGGCTCTGGTATTGGAGATTGCCTTTACACTAAATATAGGTTAAAGGCATTGCTACCTATATGATGCGTGATGGTCCTTTTTTGCCACATTAGATAATGCCTATAGATTATACTTAACTTATTTTATTAAAATAAGTGAGGAATTGTTGGAGTATTTTAATAAAATAATTATAATGAATATAATTATTATTGTATTAAATGTGTTAGTTACATGTTATAATGAATTTTTTGTAAATGCATATTGTAGCTATTAATCAATTTAATTAGAAAATGCTATTACATGCTAATATTTTGTGAAACTAATTTATAATATTGAATTAGCTTTCCAAGATATATGCTATAGCTTTTAAATGGTGGCACAGTATGAGGAATGGTTTTCAAATAATTAAAGCAATGATTTAATTATTATTTATTGGTTTGTCAGTTATTAGCCTAAACAAATTCACCCAACATTATTATTTAATGGTTGGCAATGGCGTGTGATGTTTTGTGAGATAGAAAGATATTCTTTTGCTAAACAAACTACATATTATTTGAGAGAAATTTCCTTTACATATTTTGAGATATGTTTAGAAGAGTTAATCTACAGTATTTTAGAGATATGGCAAGACGACATGGTGCAGGCTGATGAGTGGTTTACAACTAGTGTGCTAGGCTGTTGAATCCTAGAGTGACAAGTTAAGAGAGAGTGATCTGCTGCACCGAATTCTTCTGCAGAGGCGCTTGAATCACCTAAAAATAGTGATTACGAGCCTTAGCCCACGCCGCACTAGTTTTCTTTAAATTATTGTTATTTACTTTAATTTATTTTATTTTAATTTATTTTATTTTATTATTTCTACTAATATTTAATTTTTGTTCGAGCAGAAACAACAAATATTCATTTTGAATCCATACTAGAATTTCCAAAAATTAGAAAAAATATATATATATAACATTAGAATATTATTCAACATAAACTGTCGGAGAACTCTCTTTATATTGATGCGTCCTCAAAACCGAAGGAAAAGGCAAAATTTGCCAAAAAACAAAGGTAAAAAGATACTGGAAACATCACGGAATTGAAGTACTAAAGGAAGCAAGAATTAATAAATGAAAAAGAAAAAAAAAAAAAAAAACACTTGAGAAGGAATTCCAATCAAAAAATCTAATCCAATCAAATATCCAAAAACGGCAAAATTCCCCGTTTAAATCCCTGAACGATGGAAATTGCCAGTTATTGCTTATTGGCCTGTTTTCCATCAACCTGGCCCACGAATTACCAAATATCACACTTTCCCTTTTCCCCCATTTAGCTTCTCCATTCACGCTGACGCCAAAGCCACATGCTCCACATCAGAACTGTCGCCCACGATTCAACAAATGGTGTTTCAGAACCGTCGGCCGCGATTTTGATCTTGACTCAAGAATCGCCGGGCCAGTTCTGGTTAATTAGAACTGGAACCGTAGCCATGTTTAATCTTATCGTTGTTTTATTTTTATTTGTTAACTCCAAATGTACTCAAGATTATGACCCCAAAAGTGTAAAACTCTTCCAAGAAACTTAGCACGTCTAAGCAACTTATTTATTTGGGCGAACGCTCAAGGTGAATTTCCCGTCAGCGAACAAAGCACATCCATTGGTGGCGAGGCTTCGTACCGAAGTCGACCGCCTAAGGTCTTTGCCTGATATTGTTTTTTCAGGAAAAGAGGGGAAGTGACTTTCTCCGGCGTCTGCATTTTGAACGGATGCTTCATTACTGCGTAACTTGTTTGACAGTAGGTCATAAGGAATCAGATTGTCGAGTTGGAAAACCATCGAGCAAGCAGCTTTGGATGCCAAAGAAAGGGGATCGGGGTACCCACCAGATCGGGATCAATCACCTGAACCTCCAACACAACATCGGACTTTGAATACAGACAAGGGTAAGGCCAAATTGCCGGGCCAGGACAATCCAATCCGGGCAGCAACTCGAATCGCGGTCGCAGAGGAAGCCTTTCAAGTTGCGATAGAAGCAAGCCCCCAAATAGCAACTGCAATCGCAGTGCCTCAAATACCATAACAAATCCTCCTATTGCTACATCTGAATCTCCAGACAGTGATACAGAGGTTGTCTTCGCAGAAGAAGCACCCGGAGTGTCAGTTGCAATTCATACTCCAGAACCCCAGCACCCTGCGTAGGTCCCAGGCAAGAGCTGCGCGCAGGACAGCACACTCTGCACGCACCCAAACGTCAGTTGCGCGCATCCACAAGCTCCAGGGGCGCATCCACAATCTCCCTGCGCGCAGCCACAATCAACCAGCGCGCAGCAGAACCTGTTTGCCCAAATGCCCCAAATAGTGTACAGGCTGCTACTGGGGAGGTTGATGTTGCCTCTTCGGACAGAGACATTGGTCGGCCAATGGACCCACTGCTAATAGACATCCAGTTAAAACACTTAAAGAATCATAAATTTGATGTTAAAGGCTGATATTATTTGTCCCTTGTTCAGACCACTGAGCGATTAAAACTGTGAAACATAGCAGATGTGAAGAAGAATGAAAAAAAACAAAATAAAACTTGCACAAAACCAGGAATTATCACTTTCATGCGAAATAGTAACCTGATGAACTGTAATATGAGAGATGGTAGTCTCGGGAGACTGGCTTCTCAAAGGTTCTGACAGATTAATGCATACAGCCAAAAACTTGAATGGATCTTCAGCATTCAACCACCAGCGCTTTCCTTCAAATGGCCTGTCAGCTGACTCAAATATATCATCCAGATGATTTTCAGTAAAGGCTATTCTGGCCTCATGTTGATACCCACAAGCCTTTCAACTCTCCATCTCCGCGATCAATGGAGTCAACGCTCAAACGCATCGCTGAAGTAGTGATCAATCTCCATGCCCAACAAATCGCATCCCCCCAGAGCCTACTAAACCTTTGTGGTCCAATGTCTTTCAAGATGCTCTAGAAGTCCCGCCTCGGACCTCCCCTAAGCTCCACAAGTCCCTACCAGTCCAAAAATTAAAACCGCCGCAGAAAGCTTTCAATCCGGTCGTTGCACAACGGATGCCCACCGATATTCCCGGATACTCGGCTAATCGATCGCATGCCAGCTAGGCCTCACATTCCAACTATGGCCCCTGGAAAACTGAAGACGTACGAAGCGGAGTTTTGGAACGAAAAAGAAAATTACATCATAGGGTACAAGAAGTGCGAACGAGGGAGGATTTACTTTGAATCAACTTCGAAAGATAGAAAATTAAACAAAATGTAAACCATGATGGCCTTATTTATAATTTTTTTTATTGCATTTAATAAAATTGGTAACCAATCCCACGCTTAAAAAAAAATAATAAAAAAACTCTTCTAAGCAATTATCATACCTAGCTATCGGGTTCATTGATAAGGAATTAAGGGGAAAATTAAACTCTTCGAAAAAGATAATTTTTAGCCACTCATTTTATTTATTTATCTTTTGTGACATTTTGACAACTTAACTATTCAAAATCATTGTCTTTGATTTAGTTTATATTGAAATTGGTTGCGATCATTCCTTTGATCGAGCGGCATTGCTGTATCTGAGCAGGTGCATCGCCCAAATAAAAAATTTATTGTATATACTCCCTCCTTATCATTAGCAAAATCATATTTGCATATTATTTTCAGTATTAGAAAATGAATTTTTTATCAAACAAATGGAGCATTACCACAAAAATGTATACATAAATATTTGACCCCTATGAAAATATAAAAAAAAAAAATTGACCTCTTCAATAATTATATCCAACCTCCGCCATTGGCCTACAGCCATGTATAAGCTTGGTGGCGCAATTGCCCCGCTTCCCTTTTATGAAAGTACCCCTAGTGTTTTGTGAACATTACAAAAATAGTTAATTTTGTCTCACTAAAAATTAAGAAAAATAAGACAAAGATAAGGATAAATTAGGAAAACTTTGAATATCCTTGGCCCATCAAGTGTTAAGGGCTTCGCCCCGCCATTATTGAGGGGTTGAAATTTACGGAACGATTAAAAGTAACAATTATTTTTTTTAAAGGAAAAATGCTAAATAGGTAAATTATAAAATCTAAATAGTGCGAACAGTTGCGGAATCAGGCCGCCCCTAATATTGCGGTAAGATATACAAAAATGTTCTAACAAAATACTAAGTTAATTCATTCCAATCTTTGCCCTTCTTTTTCTTATTTTTTAATTGGACAAAATTAACTATTTTTATAATTTTTAAATAACATCATAGCTATTTCCAAAAAATTAATTTGACCATGACTTAATCCTACATGCTACAATAGCTCAACAAACAGAAGTCCAACAATGAAAAACCATAATCATCGTCCACATCTTCACCATTCAACCTTAAAATCCTCTCAGAAAATTAACTAAATGCCCATCTTTCGTTAATGGTTGTTTGTTTTTCTTTCTCAAAATTTCACCATCCACTAATCTCCCACAATCTACGCTGCCCGAAATACCTATAAAAACAAGCTAACCCAAACTTCTTCTTCACTCATCAATAATCATTCATCTCGCAGTGTAACTGCTAATCGCAGCATCCAAAATTTTTAAAAAAAAAGCAAGTAAATAAATAAAACTCATTCCCTCAGTTCATCAAAAACCCAAAAGAGATAAAATAATGGCTCGTCAATTGGTCGCTGTCGCACTCATCATGATGGCCTTGGTTGTAATCGTCGCTGAGGCCCAAGACCCTGCTGCGATTCCAGCTGCGACACCAGCTGCTGATCCCGCTGCCGCCAGCCTTGATCCGTCAGCAGCAGCTGCATCCCCTGCAGCCTCATCTCCCTCCGACAGCCCCGTCGGCGCCCCATCTACTGATGCACCTGCCGGCCCCGCCCCATCCGGATCCGGCGCCAAATCCGTGTTCGGTTTCCTCGGCTTCTAATTGATATTTTTCGCCAATTCAATCAAACGCAAGGTCTGAAAATAATTACTCCACCTATCTCGATGGAACAGTAACGAGATATGACTGTTTAGGGGCGGTAGGAGTAATTTTTTCCATTTTTTTAAAGCGAAGAATTAAACTCTTTTGACCTTGCGATTGAAGCTTTTCCGAAATTTTTTTTCATATATTTGTAGGTTTTATGTTGAAGAGATTGTGGAGATCATAAAATCATGGTTAATTACATGATAAAATAGCTAGGGACTCCACATGATCACTTGTTATATCTTTGTATTTAAGGCGGCCAATAAAACTTAATGCGTTTTCATTGGCCGGCCGCATGTTTTCCACCTAGAGTTGTTAATCCATGAATAAAATTTTTTTTTTCTTTTTTGAGAAGTAATCCATGAATATTTTAATTATAAACGTTCGTGTGTATGTTATTTCATTTCTCATTAATCTCGTAAACTACATTCTATATTTCTAGTGCAAATATTTAATTTGGTGTACAATTGCTCATATTTCTGTTGGGGGATTGAAAAAAGAAAAAACAGAGAGAATTCACTGCAACTTTAACTCTACATTTCCTACTATTCACGTTCCATGAAATGTGACCATAAAGAACGCACAAAAAAATTAATAACAATATTAATAACAAGAACTCACATTTCATGGAACATAATTTATTGAAAGTTGCACATGTCACATGCAATAATTCATCTCAAATAATATACATTGCACAACTCATATTATTGCAACTTTCCATATTTTTTCCGCTAAATTATTAGTGGAGATTTAGGCCCTGTTTGTTTTGATTCTCAAAACATGGTTTTGAGAAAAGTTTTAATTTTATAATAATTTTTCATCACTTTCAATACACCTTTTTACATTTTTCAATACACTTTTTTACATTCCCAATACAAATTTAATATTATAAAATTAAAATAAATCTCAAAACCATGTTTTGAAAATCATACCACACAGGGCCTTATTCTCCCCTTACAACATGTGGGTATGTATTTTGCCCCTTGCAACATGTCTTCTCCTTCTAACTTGAGTGAAGATTCAAGTCATGAGTTTTCACTGGAAAATTAATGGCAGATTCAAGACCAATTCTATCAGCAAACTTGACCCATAAGTAAGGTAGCTCAGGCGACCGTGCCTAGGGCCCAATAATTATAGGGGCTTAATTTTTTAATAAACATATTATATTGTGATAGTGTTATTTGTGTATAAAATTTTATAATAAAAACCTACCTACACCAGTAGCAAATCTCTAGCCAGTACATGGCATCACCGCCTTGGTTATCCATCTGAGTCCACTCAGAGACACATCACTTCCAAATTTGGTTTAGATGTAGACATGACTCATTTCAGCACCTCTTACTGTCATGATTGTCTGAGCAATAAAAGTCATAAATTACCGTCACTTGTGTCTACATCTCCTCTCCAACTTATTTATTCCGAGGTATGGACCTCCCCCACCCCGTCTGTCGATGGCTCCAAATACTATGTCATCTTTGTGGATCACTTCACCCACTACATCTGGCTGTACCCCCTAAAACTCAAATCTGATTTCGCCACGTCTTCCCTGGCAACAAAGCCCTTGTCGAAAATTTCTTCTCCCGAAAAATCATCAGCCTATATTCAGACAATGAGGGAGAATACATGGGCCTTGCTAAGACCACTGGTCTTGCCCACTACTTATCCACAAATGGCATCTCACACCTCACCACCCCACCACACACCCCGGAACACAATGGGTTCTCCGAAAGGCGACACCGTCACATTGTTGAAACTGGTCTTTCGCTTCTCTCCAAAGCCTTCCTCCCCCTCCAAATGCCACTACTGTGTACCTCATCAATCATCTTCCAACACCAACCCTTAACATGACCTCTCCCTACCACAATCTATTCGGTTCACCAACCAATTACCACAAACTTCAAGCCTTTAGTTGTCTATGCTACCCTTGGCTTCGCCCTTCCTCCGCTAACAAACCTGCACCTCGCTCCACCCCGTGTGTATTTCTGGGCTACTCCCTCATTCAAAGTGCTTATTTGTGCTTTGACCCCAGAACCCAGCGGCTCTTTTCCTCTCGTCATGTTCGTTTTGTTGAGTCTGAGTTTCCCATGTCCACCCTCCATCATTACCTTGCCCGTCCTACGGACTCCACTATTGCTGCTGGCTCCCATCCCTTGCCCACCTGCCGACGTCATACACATTCCCTACAGGTCGTTCCAGTGGCTCCTTGCCAGTCAATTCTACCACACCAGATGTCCGACCTCCACCAACTTCGGCTCCGACCTCAGTCTCGGCCACTCCCCCGGCCTCGACCCCATCCCCGGCCTCGACCTTCTCCCAATCCTTGACCTCGTCCTAGGCCTCGACCTCATCCCCATTCTCCCCCTCAGCCTCCAGCTCAGTCTCTCCCTCGGCATCGTCCCATCACTCCACCCGCTCGCCCACTAGCCCTACCACCTCCCCCAGCCCGCACCTCAATGGTAATCACTCGCTCACAAAATAACATTCACAAACCCAACCGTAAACTGACCCTCTCGGCCCAACTTCTCCCCGACCTTGGGCCAACCTCTGTGACCTAAGCACTCAAAGATATCCGCTGGCGCAAAGCTATGTCCGAGGAATTTGATGCCTTAGTTTGGAATGGGACTTAGGAGCTGGTCCCTTCCTCAGCTGAGTAGACTGTTGTGGGGTGCAAATGGATTTTTCGTATCAAAAGGTTATATGATGGTTCTGTTGACAGGTACAAGGCTCGCTTGGTAGCCAAAGGCTTCCATCAATGGCCCGGTGTGGACTACCATGAGATGTTCAGCCCGGTGGTCAAACCGACCACCATTCGCCTGGTCCTCTCACTTGCCATCAGCTGGGGATGGGACCTCTGCCAACTTAACATCAACAATGCCTTTCTCCAAGGCACCCTTACGGATGCTGTCTACATGGCTCAGCCCTAAGGCTTTGTTGATGCCGACAACCCCTCACCATGTCTGCCGGTTGCGAAAGGAGATATACGGGCTCAAGCAAGCTCCTCGGGCATGGTACAATGAACTTCGCCACTTCCTACTTGCATCCCGTTTCAGGAACTCCGTTGCCGACACCTCATTGTTCATCTACAGGGACAACAACACCACACTCCTGCTCATTATCTATGTGGACGACATCATCATTATAGGTAACAATATATCCAAAGTTCAGGTATTCATCTCTACTCTTGCCCGTCGCTTCTCTCTTAAAGACCTCGGCCCCCTTCACTACTTCTTTGGGATTGAGGTCACTCCTCAGCCACGTAGGCTACTACTCTCCTAGTGTTGCTACCACTACAAGAAAACATGGTATTTGAGACAAAATTTTGAGACAGTTTTAAAATTTTGTCTCAAATACCATCAAATTAAGACAATAATATGAACTGTCCCAAATGATTGAATTGAGACAGTTTACTTGGGACAGTTGTTGGATTGTCGTCTCATATACTACTAATTAAGACACTTATTCAGGACGGTTCAAATATTTGTCTTAAATAAATATAATTAACACAACTACTTAAAACAGTAGGAAGAAATATTCCTCAAACACAATAATTAACATACTCATTTAAAATCGTACCCAAAAAATATTCTTAAATACAAATAATTAAAATACTTAGATAAGACCATATAAAAAATGAACGAAAATATCATATTATATAAAGAAATTTTATTTTTAAAAATCTTTTATGAGAATAACTTTTTTTATAAAGAGAAATTCGTAATTATTGTATAGAAAATTGTGCAGAAAAGAGAATAAAAAAATGTGAGTTAAATTTTGAAGATTTTTTAGATTAAAAAAAAATTAAAGTACCATCTAGATTTTGTTCTCTTTAAAAGAAAAAGTAAAAACCCTTCCCCAATCCACCTTGTCCAAAAAAAAGTTGCCCATTTTGATTTTATTTATTTAGATAAGTGAAAGAAAAAAGAAAAAGGAAAAAGGAAAAAAGAAAACTAAAATGTAAAACAAGAAAAATACTTTCATTATTGTTTTTTTTAGTCTATTAAACTTTTGGGCTTAAAAAGAAAAGTAGACCCATAAAAGCAAAACAAAAGGGGAATAAACAAAAAAGCAACGGCATTAGCCTGTTTTGCCAAAACATTGCCTGCTACGGCGCTACCTCTCTAACGCACAGAAACCGCCTCATCTCCTTCTCATTCTTCCCTGCAGCCAAACCCTCTTCAATCTTGCCCGCCGCCAGCCAAAACAGCTGGGGTTGAACTCTCGCACATTGTATGTGTTTTTTTGGGGTTTTTTTGGTTTTTGATACATGAGTCAAATTGGAGCGTGTTTTTTTTTTTTTTTCTTTCTTTCTAGGATGCAGGGGTGAACTGTTGCACCAAAGGTATTGGCTGTTCTTTCCTGCAGCCCCATCCCTCTGTGAACCGCAGGTGACTGCTATATTTTGGGTGTTTTTTAATTGTATTTCAACTGAACTTTGAAATGGGATTGAAGGATGAGGGCATTCTGTGTTTAGCAATATTTCTTTTTCCTCATTTATCTTTTCTTACTTATTTAGCATTCAGCACCTTTACCAGGATGCACAAGTATTGAATCTTCTATTTTATGTAAATCTTGTTGATTTTCATTTGTTATATCTTCTTCCAGTCATTTAATTTCACTTTGTTATGGTCTTTTATTTCTGTTTTGCCTTATGCCCATCCATTTTATTGGAATACTATATTTTGTCTTTCTTTCAGGTCCTACTTCTTGGAAAGTGGCCTGTATATTATTATTTCATCTTTTATTTATTTTGGGTTTTTAATGGTTTAGTTAGAGTTCTAGTTTATTGATTGTATAGAATAAGTATGATATTGGTTCAGTACTAGAAACTTTGGTTTTGCCAATGTGGTTAAAGGCAGAGTATTGAGCCATGAGTGAAAGCTAGAAGAATGTGATTAATACTTCAGTAATGAATTACATACATGCATAAGGTTTTAGAGTCATTTGAGAGTTTATCCTGGAAAACTTGGCATATTCTGTATGTGTGAGGTTTACGAGCTAAATTACCTACTTGACATCTAGAGATAGTATTTTATGCCTATTGTGATGGCCCATGGGACTGGGAGCTGCTTTCCTCCATAAATAGTTGAAATGTTTTTCCATTGAAAGAATCCATTTCAAATAGAAAGCAGTTTATTTTTCTAGTACTTTGTTTCTAAATTCCTATAAATTATTGGACCCCAAAGCATTGTCTACACTGGCTCATCATTACCTAATGTCTACACTTATAGCATATGCTTTTCCATGTAGTCTAATTTCCATGTGTGAATAATTATTTTGTTTTAAGATTGTTATGAATGCTATTCCTTATGTAAATTTATGAGTGCCTTCTTCTGAGTAGAAAGACCCACTGGAGAAAGGCACACTATCTGTGGGGTGAGGTAAGATTTTTCTAGTGCAATTTCCTGCATCTATTCCTTTTTGTTATTTCAGCCATGTTTCCAAGTGTAATAAATGGGAATGAGATTTCATGATAAGAAATAAGATGTTGATTGGAAGTGATTGCAACAGCAACGAAGTTTTGGTATGACTTGCTATAAAAAATTTCTTGGTGGCCTTTGGATGCATACAAATTTTATGAAACAGTAAATACTTGTAAGTGGCATATTCCTTATCCTATTGTGGGAAAAATTGAAAAACAAATCAGCCCCTTGTAAGAATAGGCCCAAAAATCATAGAAGGTTTGATGAAATTTTTTAATGGAGTATGAGAACAACAGAGATAAGGTAATTGTTTGTCAATTATGTTCTTTCAAAACTACATTTTGTTCTATTTCACTTATATACAAGTACATGATAAACAAGTTCTGTTAGAAAGGAAAATGTTATTCCGATGTTGGTCCTTCAAGCAATGATTCAAATGGGTGTTCCCGTGCCTATTGGAGATATGAGCTCTATCAAGTGAATTACTCCATTATTTCTGCATAGGTTCTTTCATAATTGCTTGGTTAGGCGTTTCCTTATAGTATCTTTGAGGGATTCAATATAGCTAAACTATGTTGAGATATTTGTAAATGTAATTATAGAAGTTTGTAGACGATCTTATTGAAAACTCTTTATTATTTTTCTCAGGACTTTGAAGATGAATTGATGGATGGAAGTTAGCTCCAGACTCGTGGAACTTTTGCATATGATATTTTATTGCTTGACACTTTTTAGCTTTTTCCAAGATAGCAACCAATGTTTTCTTTATGAAACAATTAAACTATTTAGATATCATATTGATCAACAGTCTTTTCTTTAGCTTTTATCAAAGTAATGTTTCGCGCTTATAAAATACACATGGAATTTATATGTATAGTGATTGTATCAAGTACAGTGTGTAGTTGTAAATAGTTATTTACATGTTGGAGACTATTTTTGTTTATATAATAAAGCGTTTATTAGTTCTTAAATTAGCAAACTTGCGATATTTATTTTTTATTTGAGATGAATTATTGCCGTCTCGATTTAGTGTCTCCAGCCATTAACAAAATAAGACATGATATTTGGGACAAAATGACTATTGTCTTTATTCTATTTGAGACGGCATAGAATTGTCTCAATTCAGTGTCTCTAACATATAAATATTCAAGACGCAATATTAAAGACAGAAAACTATTGTCTCTAATTCTATTTGTGACAGGATATTATTGTCTTAATTACGTGTCTCAATTTTTAACAACTTGAGACACAATATTTGAGACAGAAAAATGATTGTCTCAAATACTTTTGAGACAGATGAAAATCTGTCTCAAAAACTATTTGAGACAGATTTACTGTCTCAAATTTCTTTTGCGACGGCCGCAAAGGAGACGCCGCATTATCTGTCTCAAGACTGTCTCAAAAACTATTTTGAGACAGTAAATGCACTATTTGAGACAATTTTGGTGGTGTCTCTAAAGAGGACTTTTCTTGTAGTGTACATTTCTGACCTTCTGGCTTTGAACAAAGATGACTGATGCTCGTCCGGTGGCCACTCCCCTTGCCACATCACCCACTCTCACACTCCACTCTAGTCCGGCCCTCTCCGACCCCACTAAGTTCCGAGCTGTAGTTGGCAGTCTCCAATATCTGACACTCACCCGACCAGACATTGCATATGTGGTTAATAAGTTGTCCCAATACATGCATCGTCCCACCACTGACCATTGGAATGCGGCCAAGTGACTTCTTCGCTATCTCTGTGGCACTATTGATCGTGGCATCCTTCTCCACCACCAGTCGCCTCTTGCCCTCCACCCATACTCTGATGCTGACTAGGCAGGCAACAAAGACGACCTCACCTCCACAAGTGCTTACATTGTATTTCTCGGTCGCAACCCTATTCGTGGAGCTTGAAGAATCAACGCACTGTCGCTTGCTCTTCCACCGAAGTTGAGTATCGCTCTGTCGCCTCAACGGCAGCCGAGGTCACCTAGATCACCTCCCTCCTCGGTGAACTGGCAGTCTCACTCCCCCAACAACCGGTCATCTATTGTGACAATGTGGGGACAACACACCTCTGCTCCAACCCCTTCTTCCATTCGCACATGAAGCATGTGGGGCCTTGACTTTCACTTTATCCGTGAACAAGTTCAAAATGGCACTTTATGGGTCACACATGTCTCCTTGGTGGACCAACTCGCTGATGTCCTCACCAAACCACTACCTCGGTCTCGATTTCAAGACTTGTTGATCAAGATTGGACTCTCCTCACAGACATCCAACTTGCGGGGGCATGTTAGAGATAAGAGTTAGTGAAGCCGAGGTGAGCTCCCCAGGTCGTCCCCTGAAGCCAGCCGAGGTGAGCTCCCCAGGTCGTCCCCTAAAGCCAGCTGTATCAGTCAAACCTTTATCCCATTATCCTCTTCATGCAATCCTCCTCCCATTAATGTTGTATCTCTAGAATTATTCTTTTAATTAATTTGTTTTTATCATATGTGTAAAGGTTAGCTATAAATAGGAGATTACACTCAATGTAAAGGCATGCCATTATTTATAAACAATTGAATATATTTCTATAGATGTATCATATCAGATTACATGTCAAATACAAAACAACGTTTTATGTTTTTCTCTTTAATTTCAAATTAAAATTACATTAATTGAAGTCCTTAATTTTATTCGGTTACTTTTGGACAAAATAAAGCCAATATTAATTATTAAACCAACATTGCAGTAAGTCCTTCCATGAGTATTGTAAATGTTAATTAGATATATATATATATATATATATATATATATATATACAAATGAATAACATCGGACTAGTAGTCAACCTTAAAACTCGCAAAAAAAAACTCGTCAAACGTTGTTTGTTTCAAGATCCCGAAACTCATGCAATTATTTAAGAACCAAAAAAATCGATCTTCCACTCGTTCCCAACATGACTACCTATAAAATGAGCCAAACTCATCATCCATTCTGCATTCTTTGGTCCAGCAGCGTTACTGCCACCCGAAGAATCCCAGAAATAAAAAGCCAAAAAGAAGATAAACCAAATTGAATTCATTATTCGTTGAACCGTTTATCAAAAGGTTAAAAGGTGAAAGCAATGGCTCGTCAAATGGTTGCAGTTGCACTCATCATGGTGGCCTTCTTCGGGATGGTCTCCGAGGCTGCATTGGCTCCGGCCCCATCTGCCGATGCTCCTGCCGCCTCCCTGCGGGTCGGGAGATCCTTGATTTCATTGTCTCCGGCTTTATCTCCGGGAGGCAGCGTTGCCGTGTCGTCAGTACTTTCTTCCAGCACTACCGAACCCAATCCCTCCAAGGCGAAATCATTGTTTCACTTTCTTGGCTTCTAATTGACTATGTGGGTCATTTTGCAAATTTTATTGCTGTTAATCAATATCATAGTAATATTATGTACTTTATTTTGCAGCAATTAATGGATTTTACTAAATGATTTACACGATCTTAATTTGTTGGCTATGCGGTTGATCCTCTTCTTAATTTATCCATCTTGAAGTTCCTTATCATGATCTCTACAAATTTCTGAAACAAAATATAATTATAGTTGATTATATAGTTAACTATTAAACTAATTACTCCATCCATTAATCTTTGGTAATAAATTAATAATGTAATTAAAATAAAATAGGTGATTATCTTAGAGATAATTTCTCAATTGTAAAGCCTCCCATAAGTACAATTTGCTCTAGAACTAGAATTTCTTTATAATGATGTAATCTTCTGTTCCATTAAGATGATCCACTTTGAGCAATGTATAACTTGTTATCAATGTGAAAGTACAATACCTAATAAAGCTAATTTTACATCTTTTATTCAATTTATATCCTTATTTATTTTGTATGGGCTAATTGTGGGGCCACACATAATTATATTAGCAAGGGTATGATAAGTAAAAAAATTTAAAAGATGACTCTTCTATCAGAAAAAAATATATATATTTCTCAAAATAGACTCTTCTAATGAAATGAATGGAATATTATATATGTAAAAGAATGTTTTCTGAGAATCCAATTCCAAATCAATTATAATTTCCATCGTGTTGTTAATTCCATACCGAAGAGGTGGAATATTAGGAGCCATTTCTTTTCTTTTCTTTTTTTTTCTTTTCTTTTTTCAACTCAAAAGTTTATTATATACTATATTAAAATCATAGTTTCTAAGAAAACAGCTATATACTCCCTCCGTTCATTTAGAAGGGTCCATCTTTACTTAGGTACAACTTATTATGGATGTCAAGGTACAATACCTAAAATACTTAATTTGTCACAATTTATTCCATTTATATCCTTAATTAAAAAGTAATAATCAATTGTAGACTACACATAATTATATTAGTAAGGGTAAGAGATGTAAAAAAAACTTAAACTAGACCATTCTAATGGAACAAAAAATATTTCTCAAACTGGGCCCTTCTAATGGAGCGGAGGGAGTATTTTAGTTTAGAACAGTCCCACCTAGCGTACGGTACGTGAGGTTGTTGTACATTTTAAATTTTTTTTCCTTTTTCGGTTTTCTTTCTTTACTAATTAAATATTTGTCCCTAATATTCAAGTGGACGAAGTATACGTGGGAACAAGCCTTAAAAATATTGACAATTCTGATGTCCACAAAAGTTGACTTATCTCAGAAAAGCAATAAGTAATCGATTTTTAAGGAAGAAATTCGATCGTGGACAATGTACCAATTTCTTTGGTTTCATAAGCATCGACAATGTATAAAAGTAAAACTAATAACATAATTAATACTGCAGATTTAAATTCATGCTAATTTGAATTTAATTTGTACATTTATTATAATATAAATCGAAAATTAAAATAAATTAAAAAAAGGATTTTTTTTCCCTCTATCCTGTGCATAAACTTGAACGTTTGTTCGTCCTTCGCAGCGCAATCAGAGACTAGTTTAACGATGTGGACCTGGGGGAGGTTTACGTGGAGGTACCCTGTAAATTCATTGAAAGAAAAAAGGTTAAAAACTAAAATAAATTATTTTTCTGCATTTAATAAAAATGGGTAACGAAAGAAAAAACTTATAATACATAATACACTTTGCATAATACTAGTTTGGTACATCATGCAAACTTTACTATACACAATGACAGTTTGGTACATCATGCAAACTTTACTATACACAATGACAAAATGAATATAAGTGGCCGACAGGGCGCTACATGCACTTGCACATTCCATAAATCAAATATCGAAATTGGGACCGAAGAGTCACTTTTCAAAGGTATGATCCAATTTCCCTTCTAACAAAAATTGAAAGTTCCCCCTTTATTAATATTGCTGTTATCACATTCTCCCTCTGTATTCAAAATATATAAATAATATCGAATTCATTTTCATCGTGACAGTTAATCGACCTCATCTGACTTTGTGAATGTTAAAATCCATATATGCAACAAATTCTGTTAAAAGATTAAAAATAAATTGAAAGAAAATAGTTATACAATGACATCGACACTAATTTTCTCACTCACATAAGCCAAGTAATGCTGGGAGTCCGAGCCACCGATGACTCGAATAAAGTGAAGAGAGCGATAATCCAAAGCAACAATAGAACGCAGAAAATGCCGCCACAGGAAGATGCAGTCCGAGCCGTAGCTTTTCCGACCGGCCAAGGAATTAATGTATATGATCACGAAAGTTGCCAATTTAATTGGTACGAGGATTGTAGAATTTGGCATGCCTTGTTAGTTCTTGATGCCTTCTTTTATAGTAGTATGTTTCTGCAAAATTCTATGTTTTTTTTTTTTTTTTAAATTTTATTTTTGATTATATTATTCCATTAGCTTAGGACGCGGTTCTAAAGTTAAAGTCATATGGTCAAGCCCTTTGCCCTAGTCAAATTCCAAATCAAGAATTGACTTTCATTCCAATTGCTAATAAAACTTGCAAATAAACACTGATTGAATAGTGCGAGTAATAAAATAGAATTTTTGTCTCAAAAAAGGGGAAGTACGAGTATTAAAATATTTTCTCTGTCCCATTCAAAAAGTTTACTTTCAAAAATATTATTGTTTCATTAAAAGAGTTTACTTTAGACTTGCTTACATTATATGCCCTTATTAATATAAAAATGTGTTGTTTACAATTTAACCCCAACTCATAAAGTAAAGGTATAAGTGAAAAATATAAAGTCAAATTACTTATTTCAAGTATTGTACCTTATAACCCGTAATAAATTGTACATTTTTTAAAATAAACTTTTTAAGTGGAATTAAAAGAGTAGTACTTTTCAAAATCACTAATAAATTAAGGGCATAATAATAGTCTATTTGCATACGAATTCTTTCAATTTTCATCATAGAATGAGCGCAGTGGTTGCGTAAAAAATGATAATCATGCATGATGTCTCATAGAATCAGGCCTCGAAAAATTCAATACTAGTAACGGATAACTAGCTATGTACACTAGCCGACCCAACCACCCCAAAGTGCCCCAAATTAAATCAAAAAAAAAATAAAAAAATTCATTACTTCTGCAAGCCTTCACGAGACCTTTATACAATTAATTGAAGTTAGCGAAAACATGTATTCAACATGTTTAACAGTCTAATAACACGCTTATCAAATTTAGTTTTTAAATATCGAAATTACTTATGAAAATTCATCAAGTTTAGTTTGTGATATATTGCATAATGAGTGTAATCCTCCGGTGTATCAAATTTAGCTAGTTACATGTCGTGACTATTATGAGTTTAGTTAGTGAAATATCAAATATCGAATTTAGTCTGTATTGTATCGTCATTGTGAGATAATTGTTAAAATATCATGTATTGAGTTTAATTTTTTATGCATCGTGTATTGAATTTAACCTCAGACTTATCAAGTTTAACTTATGATATATTGTAGTAATATAAAATATAAATATTAAAAAAAACACTTGTATCAAATTTAACTACTGAAATATAATGCGTTAAATGTCAAACATGTATATTGAGTTTCTTTATTCTCTTTATATTTTTGACTTCTAATTTCTCTCAAGCATTATAAATCAAACTATATATCAACCTTTTGTTGGATAGTGGATTAATGTCGAGGTGAATTTTAGTTGACCTCAGCTATGGCAGATCTGAAGTCCAGTAACCCAGATGCGCGATAGTTGGCATAAATGACAAGTGCCTTCTAAGTAATATGATGACACGTGTAGGAACTTGAAAATGACACTAGGACTAAATAACTTGGACAGCTGGATACACTCACCCCCTTTTCCACTATAAATATCCAGTTTCTATCTTATTTGAAAGGTATTGAATTTTTGCTTTGTTCGGCATAATATCAGTTTTATTGTGTATCTAACTTAGGTATCGGAGCTATAGCAGGAAGAAAATCCCAAAAGCAGGAGATAAAAGGGAAGGCCGACGTCAAGCGAGCTCGGAGCAAAGTGAGATTCAACACGTTTCATCCTTCTTCTTTTTTCTTTCTGAAAAAAAGCTAAAATCTCTGTCAAAACATAAAACTTTCTGAAAAACCAACATGACCATGCAATTAATATCATATATACATTCCACGAAAGTTAAGTTAAATTGGAAGATGTAACAAGGCCATCAATAGACAATTGAGTATTTTGGTCATTTTCACGCTTCCAAGAGTTTTGACCACTAATCAAATAGCACAGTGCGCGTGATTATCTTATAAATACAAATTGATCAAGAGTGTAAAGGATAAAAAAAAAAAAAGAATTTAATTAAAATTATTAAATAACAATACAAATTTATTGACAAATCTTTTCTAAGTCAAGCGATAACACGCTCGGTGTGCATAATATAACTCGACGTGGGATATGTAATTTCTCCCCTTTGCGATTATAAATTAAAAAGATAAATAAAAGAAAATTCAAGTTCATAGTGTGCAATCAATAGGTCCATAGAAATGTTCTCTCATTCTGAACGAGAGATTATTTGGTGCATTCGCCACACCACGATAGACGGTGCAGTCAAATACATTCAGTGGAGAGTGTTATTTTGGAAGAAAACATATGTACATATAAGGGGCCCATGAATAAATGAAGATTAGAATTGTCAATTTATATATAATAAGTTTGCTACACTGTTTTTAAAAATGTAACGGATGCATCTAATAATTTTCCGTTCTTAACGCAATTAATTAAAAACACCTAACATACAAATTATCAACCCTAAAATCTCGTTCAAAAAACAAAATACTAGTCGGTCGTTCTAAAAATCCAAAACTCATGAAGAACCAACGAAAAACTCCAAAACAACCGACTTAGTTATAAAAGACCCCTAACTTCTCCTTTATTCTGCATTCATTCGTCCAGCAGCGTTACTTCCACTCGAAGAATCAAAGAAAAAGAGAAAAAAAAAGATAAACCAACCGAATTAATTCTTTTCTTTTGTTGAAAAAATCCGGACTAATTCGTTATTAGGGTAAGGGTGAAGTACAATTTACCACCTCGTGATTTGATAAATAGACAACTTACTTCCTCGTGGTTTGAAAGTAGACAATTGATCCCTACGTGATTTGAAAATGGTCTATTTACTCCCATATGGTTTGAAAATAGACAACTTACCCTCCAATAGTTTGAAAAGGGACAACTTACCCCTTCTATTTGAATCCCTTTTCAAACTATGTGGTAGAGGGGTAAGTTATCCATTTTCAAACCATAGGGGGTAAGTTGTCAATTTTCAAACCACGTGGGGGTAAGTTGTCTATTTTCAAACCACGAAGGGGTAAGTTGTCCACTTTCAAACCATGTGGAGGTAAGTTGTCAATTTATCAAATCACGAGAGAGTTAGTTGTACTTTACCCTTAGAGTAATTACCTTAGTCATGATTCTACTAGTATCACTCTCCCATTATCACTCCCTAGCTACCTCCTCATACCATATTGTAAAACTATCATAAAACAATTGTAATACAATTGTTTAGAAGACAATCTTCCTTTGCTTACCTTCTTCTCTTCTTAAGCAAATTAGCCACGCTGCTACCCCACCACCACTGGTCAAGCCAACGGGTTCACTAACCAAACATGAATGGTCGCGCCAGAAGCATTGGCCTCGGCCTTAGTGATAAAGCCCGTTGTGAGGCTACCAAAATGCACAAAAAATCAGTGCTTAAACCTGCAAGAAATTACTAAAAATAGTATAGAAAGCAGGGTCGATCCGCAGGAACAGCTGACTGAAACTCTCATTCCTAACAATTTGAAAAATGGTTTGATTTGCAATCACCTTTGTGTCTCAGAAAGACCTTTAAAATTTGTCACTTTATAAAAACTAAAACTTCACAAGAACAAATAAAATTATCACTTAAAAGAGTATTCCAACATTATATGAATCAGATCAATCTATGCATGCAATCATTAAGGCCACAAATAAATCAAAGAACAATGTATCGGTTGGTTATAGGTTACCGTGGGTTCCCTACGACACCTATTAATTTAATTAGCAGCATTAATTACCAGGAGGACCCAACACTAACACTTCTATCGGGTTAACTTTAGAAGTTGTTATCTATTTATCTTGTACTACCCAACGGTAGGCTTGTCACTTGTTGACTTTACCGGATTAAACAAAAGCTGATCAGACTTTAATTAAATCTAGCATTTAGACTTATGTGCACAAGATAAATGGAAATACAAGCACTTTCAACCAAATTCAATCCTATGTTTCATACATGCATAGATCTACTTCATCACATAATGATGGAATAAAAAGTTTAGTTATTCATAGTCATGGGAAATACATTTAGATTTAATGTAAAAGCCATTGGACAAAGCAAAAAAGAAGAAGGAAAAGGAATGGAATACTTATTAATAATCGCAGGTCTGAACCACCCTCCGTTTGGGCAAATAGAGGCCTGAACAGGAGCAATCCAGCACACAAAATGAAGAACAAAACTACTGTATAAATTCTCTTTGAACCCAGAACGAAAAACAAAGGAAAACTTATATAAAAACCTCTTGGAGATCAATGGAGAACTGAATAAAACTAGGAACAAGTGTATCAAAGCTTTAATGGAAAACTAAAGTGAACAAAGAAGAACTAAAAACTAGAGAGAAATTAAAACTATCGTATGAAGAAAAAATGACTAAAAGCTGAATGAATTTTTCCTTCAGCACTCTCCTCTATTTATAGTCGTAGAAAATGCTAAAAAGTAGGAAGAATAGTAATCTTCCCGTTGCTGCATACGTACGTTCCACTTTCATGAGATCAATATTTGATCTTATCACTTCACTTCATCAAAAATCAAGATTTCAAACAAAGATAAAATCTTATCCTTCTCTCCTTCTAGCTCCTTCCTGAACCGTCTTTTCCTCTTCCTCTCTCAATGAAACTTTAGAACCAATTGAGACTCTTCATTCACGTACAACATTTAATTAATTTTGATTCAATTGTGATCCAAGACTTCGGCTAGGTTTGGACTTCAATTTGGGCTTCTTCTTCATTTAACTTCTTTGGGCCCTCAAGCAAACCTTGGGCTTTTAATTAATTAATTCACATGGTCCGCTGAGACTATATTCCAGCCCAACAAATTTCCCAGGAGCCTAGCATGGCGCTGATCTCCGAAGCTTCTTCTTAATCCCATTTTCTACTGCTCTCCTTTATTTAAACAAACGGACCCTTGTTTTCTCCTTCTTTTAGCTCATTCTTCTCCTTCTTGACTCAGTCTCTAAACACCTGCTCTTGGCTTCAAAAAACAACAAATATACCCGTGAAAAACACCCAAGAAATGCCAAAATAAAACAACTAAAAGACACTCATCACTCAACTTCAGACTAGTCCTCTCCTCTCCGCTCCTCACATTGACCTTGGCCCAGCTTGTGCTCGACATCGGCCTCAGCCTCGTGTCCTTTGACCTTGGCTCTAACCTAGTCACCGACCTCGGCCTCAGCCAGGTGTCAGTTCAACACACCGGTGAACCATGTAGATTGGTCAACATCCAATCCACCACTGGTCAAACCAACCAGTTTACTAATCCAACTGGAATGGTCGGGCCAGAGGCCTCGGCCGCGACCTCAGCTTTAGACCAGTCCTCTCCTATGCGCTTCTAGACCTTGGCTCTGACCCAGGCATCGACCTCGGTATCAACCTCGTGTTCTCTACTCTCCTCCCTCCAACCTTGGCTCCAGCCTCATCATCAACCTTGGCCTCAGCCACGTGTTCATTCAACACCTATGCACTTGGTCAAAAACTAATCCACCACTGATCACACCAACCTGTTTACTAACCCAACAAGGATGGTTGCGCAAAAAGACTCAGCCTCGAACTCCGCTTCAGACCAGCCCTCAGCCTCGACCGCCTCAGTTGGTTAACAAAATAGTTGGATGAACAACATCGGTCAAGTGCATAGCAGATGTCGGTTCAACATCCACAATCAAATATCCTCGCAGATGGAGAACAAGCAGTCAGCTCCAACACAATGGTTATGGGAGCCAATACACCTCGCCCTCGGACTCCGCATGTGCCTCACACTCCACCTCAGTCAGCACCACGACCTCGGCCTCACGCGGTCCTATTTTTACTCTTTATGTCCAAACTCAAGTGGTTCTACCCTCTTGAGTTTGCAGGAGGATATTAGAATAATTATCTTAGTCATGATTTTACTAGTATCACTCTCTCATTATCACTTCCCTAGTTCCTATATAAAGGCTAGCTACCTCTTCATACCATATTGTAAAACTATCATAAAACAATTGTAATACAATCGTAATACAATACATTACTCTCTCATTCTGTTATTGTCAATAGATACGATTTTATATTCGTTTGGTTTATCAAAAATCAAAAAAGTGAAAACAATGGCTCGTCAAATGGTTGCAGTTGCACTTATCATGGTGGCCCTCTTCGGGTTGGTCTCCGAGGCCGCCTTGGCGCCGGCTCCATCTGCCGATGCTCCAGCCGCCTCCCTGCGGTTCGGGAGATCCTTGATTTCATTTTCTCCGGCTTCTTCTCCGGGAGGCAGCGTTGCGGTGTCGTCTGTACTTTCTTCCGGCACTACCGAACCCAATCCCTCCAAGGCGAAATCATTGTTTCACTTTCTTGGCTTCTAATTGACTCAGTGGGTCATTTTGTTATAATTCTATCGCCGTTAATTAATGTCATAGCCATAGTATGTACTTTGATTTTGCAGCAATTAATGGATTTCACTAATGATTTACACGATTTGAATTTGTTGGCTATGGGTTTGATCCTCTTCTTAATTTATCCATCTTTGTTTTTAATTATATTATTTCTGAATTTTTAATTTGTCTAAAAAACTCTAAAATGGCTTTTATTAATTTGAGATCGGAGGGAGTATTTTGTAAGAAAACAGCAATAATTTTTAGTTTGTAAGAAAACTTTAGAACAGTCGCATCCTGCGTACGATGAGGTTGTTGTAAATTTTCAAATTTTTATTTTTATTTCTTCCTTTTTCTGCTTTTCTTTCTCAACTGATTAAATATTAGTCCCTAATAATCATGTGGACGAAGTACGTGGGAACCTGCCCAAAAAATATTGACAATTCTGATGTCCACAAAAATTGACTTATCTCAGAAAAGTAATAAGTAATAGCTTTTTAACGAAGAAATTCGATCGTGGAAAATGTATCAATTTCTTTGGTTTCATAAGCAATGACAATGTATAAAAGTAAAACTAATAAAATAATTAATAAGACAGATTGAAATTCATCCTAATTTGAATTTAATTTGTTCGATCATTTAATAGCATATTAAAAAAAATTTAGAAAAAAAAAAGATTGTCTTCCTCCTGGGCATAAACTTGAACGTTTCTTCGTCCTTCGCAGTGCAATCAGACACTAGTTTAACGATGTGGACCTGGGGGCGGTTTATGTGGAGGTACCCTGTAAATTCATAGAAAGAAAACGGATAAATCATTTTTTGCATTTAATAAAATGGCTAAAAAGAAAAAAAACTAAACAAATTATAATTTAACTTATAATACATGATACATCCTCCCTCCGTTCCTAAATAAGTGGTCATTATAAAAAAATCACACAAATCAAGTGGATGAGTGAATTTATTCTTTTAATCTTATTTATGTTTTTTTGGTCAACTACATTTTAAATTGGAATCCGTGTAATGTATGTGCATTTAAAATAACATTGTAATTAATATTATTAAATAAGATTAATTAATTAAGGGCAATGTTGGAACTTTTTAAATTGTTTGTATTGAATTGTGTAAAGAGCCACTTATTTAAAAACGGAGAGAGGAATACATAATAATACATGTTGCATAATACGATTTTTTTCCCCAAATATTTATATTGGGGTCAAAAATTACCAAAATAAACAAATTTTTTTTTTTATTCCCAAAGTATAGAAAACGAATTTCCCAACTTCGTTTTCTTCAAGAATAATAAAAAAATAAAAAAAAAATCCATGGAGAAAACGAATTCATGAAATTCGTTTTCCTGGAAAACGAATTCCATGAATTCGTTTTCTTCAGGAATTCGTTTCTTTCGTCCTTATTTTTTTTTTATTAATTTCAAATTAATTTTTTCCTTTTTTTTATTTATTAATTTCATTAATTCAAAAGAACCCCCGTAATTCATTTTTGAGTTGTTATGAAAAAAAGGCAAAATATAATTATATAACTGAAATTTTAATTTGTAATTTAATAAAATGTTAGAGGAAGTAATTTACGGCATTTTTTGAAATGGTGGTCAATTACCTCTGTCTTCTTTATTCTCTCCATTTTCTATATTATCGCGTCTGCCTAATCCCACTAGTATTCCCTATGCAAGCTCATTTAAACTAAAAACAATTAAAAATGGAAACATCAATATCGGTCTAATGTTATTTCTTTTTGAGAGAAACGAATTTATGAGTTTTGTTTTTAACGGAATTAATTATTTTTAAAACATAAATGCGTGACTAAATTTTCAAAGATAAATAAATTCCCCAAATTCATTTATACGGAGATTTTATGTATTTCAAAAAATGCCGTAAATTACTTCCTCTAAAATTTTATTGAATTACAAATTAAAATTTCAGTTATATAATTATGTTTTGCCTTTTTTTCAGTTATATAATTAAAACGAAATTTTTTTTTTTTTCATTCCCAAAGTATAAAAAACGAAGTTGGGAGATTCGTTTTCATTGAAAACGAATTTCCCAACTTCGTTTTCTTCAAGAATAACACAAAAAAAAAAATAAAAAATAAAAAAAAAATCTTCAAAGAAAACGAATTCACGGAATTCGTTTTCCGTGAATTCGTTTTCTTTGGAAAACGATTTCAAATGAATTCCTTCCTTCTTTTTTTTTTATTAATTTCAAATTAATTTTTTCCTTTTTTGTTTTTTTATTAATTTCATTAATTCAAAAGAACCCCCATAATTCATTTTTGAGTTATAATGAAAAAAAGTAAAATATAATTATATAACTGAAATTTTAAATTGTAATTTAATAAAATTTTAGAAGAAATAATTTACGACATTTTTTGAAATACATAAAATCTCTGTATAAATGAATTTGGGGAATTTATTTATCTTTAAAAATTTAGTCACACATTTATGTTTTAAAAATAATTAATTCCATTAAAAACAAAACTCATAAATTCGTTTCTCTTAAAGAGAAATAACATTATACCGATATTGATGTTTTCATTTTTAATTATTTTTAGTTTAAATGAGCTTACATAATGAATACTAGTGGGATTAGGCAGACGCGATAACATAGAAAATGGAGAGAATAAAGAAGACAAACTTAGAAATTTTTTATAACAACTCAAAAACGATTTACGGGGTTCGTTTCGAAAACCCTAAAATTTATTTTTCATTAAATAATATTTATTTTTTAAAAATGAATAAAAACTTAGAAATATGTTGGTGAACCGTTTTCAATGAAAATAATTATTTAATTTTTAAAAAATTTGTTTAAATATAATTATTTTTATTTATTTTAAAAATCATTTTTGTGAAATTCGTTTCTTAATGAAATTAATAAAAAACAAAAAAAGAAAAAATTAATTATGTGTTTATTAACAAAAAAGATAAAATTAAAAAGAAAAAATCATTTTAGTAATTAGCAATTACTAAAAAACAAAAATTCCTTTTGAAAACGAATGCATGAAATTCGTTTTCTTTTTGAAAACGAATTTCATGCATTCGTTTTCAAAAGGAAACGAATGCATGGAATTCGTTTTCTTTTGAAAACGAATTCCGCGAATTCGTTTTCAAAAGAATTTTTCTTTTTTTTTTTTGGTTAGTTTGGAAGAAAACGAAGTTGGGAAATTCGTTTTCAAATGAAAACGAATCTCCCAACTTCGTTTTCTATAGTTTGGGAATTTCAATTTTTTTTGTTTGTTTTGGTAATTTTTTCCCCCAAAATGAATATTTAGGTAAAAAAATCCTAGTTGGTACATCCACTGGCGGATTTAGCATGGGGGCACTGGGGGCACGTGCCCCAGTGGCCTCCACCGCCCTTTATATATTTAGTATAATTTTTTTTTTAATTTGTTAAATTAATGTACTGTGCTCCCATTATTTTTAAAATTATAAATTTAAATACAAATAATATACAATACATAACTAAATTGTATTAAGATTATGATTATTTTTTTGAGTATTATTAAGATTTACAACACATAGCCAAATTGTATTAATGTTATGAATATTTTTTCTGAAGTATTAGCAAGTTTAGATTCATTATAACTAAAATTGCATTCAAAGCGAAAAACGTAAAAGAATTACTAAATAATTTTTTTTCTCTTTCATTATTTTTGTATTTTTTTTCTAGTTTAACCCTATTTTAAAATATAATTTTATTTGATCATACAATATATATATATATATATATTTTTTTTTTTGATCCCATTAAAATAAATTTCTAACTCTGACACTGGGTACATCTGATACATAGAATAACTTTTCTATACACAATGATAAAATAAATGTAAGTGGCCGACAAGCGGCAAGGTGCACTTGCACAGACATTATTATTATGGATCATAAATGAAATACCGAAATCGGAACAGAAGATTTACATTTTAAAGGGATGAAATTTCCGCTCTTACAAAAAACTGAATATATAATACCGAATACATTTTTACCGTGGCAGTTAATCGATCTCATCTCACATTGTGAATGTCAAAAATTCATATACATGTAACGAGTTCTGTTAAAAGATTGAAAATGAATTGAAAGAAAATAATTATATAATGACCTCGACATTAATTTGACTGACTCACCTAACCCAAATATGGCCGGCAGTCCGAGCCACCGATGACTTGAACAAAGTGAAGAGAACGATAATCCACAACAACATTAGCACGCAGAAAACTCCGCCGGAGGAAGATGCCGTCCGAGCCATTGCTTTTCCGACCGGCCAAGGAATTAATATATATGATCACGAAATTTGCAAATTAATTGGTACGAGGATCGTAAAATTTGATTTGCATGCCTGGTTAGTTATTGCTGCCTTCTTTTATAGTAGTATGTTTTCTCCAAATTCTATGTTTGTTTTGTGTTTTTTTTTTTAATTTTTAAATTATATTATTCCATTAGCCTATGACGCGGTTCTAAAGTTCTAAGTCATGTGGTCAAGTTTTTGCCCTAGTCAAATTCCAAATCAAGAATTGACTTTCATTCCATTGGGTAATAAAACATTGCAAATAAACATTGATTTCTGATGGAATATTTCGAGTAGTAAAATATATACTCCTTCAGTTAGAAATGTCAAATTTAAAGAATGAACAACTTTTTATTGAATGCAAGGTACAATATCTAATTAACATAAGTAATTTATCACTATTTATTTCATTAATGTCCCTACTTTCCAACGATAGATTAATTATGATCCAACCATAATATTATTAGTAAAGGAATGAAAAGTAAATAAATCAAAATTTAATTTTTTTAATAAAATAAAAATATATCTTTAAACTTGACTCTTTTAATATAAAGAAGGGAATTATACTTTTAAGAAACACTAATAAATTAAGGCCATGCATAATAATTTTCAGTTTTCATCACATAATGAGCGCAGTGGTTGCGTCACAAATGATAATCATGCATGATGTCTCGTAGAATCAAGCCTTGAAAAATTCAATACTAGTAACGGATTACTTGCTGCGTACACTAGTCGACCCAACCGCCCCAATTAGTCCAACTGGTACACCTCTCTTATTTAAAAGCAAAGGAACTAAGAGGTCCTGCTATCAAATCCCAGTCATGCCATTGGAATGCTCAAGTTAGAGCAAGGAAGCGTGAGTATTTTGATCATTTTCACGTTTCCAAGACTTTTGACCACTAATCAAATAGCACAATTCGCATGATTGTTATTATTTTATAAATACAAATTGATCAAGTGTGTAAAGGATAAAAAAAAATATAGGGAATTTAATTAAAGTTATCAAACCTTTAACAATCCAAATTTATTGACAAATCTTTTCTATGCCAAGCGTGTTAAGAGTGCAAAATATAAGTCGATGCGTTCAAATTGCATAAAGAATCTCTAACTCGACTTGGGGTATGTAATTTGGCTGCTGTTATCCTTCTTCCTAAATTGCCCCATATTAACTCCTCGTCTTACTCTTTTCCCCTTACAATTACAGTTTTAAGTTTTACTTTTACTCTATTAAAAGAATTATGATTAATTCTCTTTCTCCTTCAATTCCGAGACTGCAATTCTACGCAATTCTCATCAAAAAATTAACCAGCAAACTCCTGTTGAAAGGTTTCTCCTGAAGCTTTCCTAACAAATGAAAGTAACCTGCACTCCTCATTCTTAATTTGTGAAGTCAAAACCCGACATTGTTGCTTGATACCCTATGAATATACTGGAGAAAAGGACAGAAAAATAAAATGCTCCATGATTAATTTCTTCAAAATAACTCAATCAAAGCTTTTTGTGCTGTTCTTAATGTGACCAATTTACTCCTCGTCCATACATAAAACAAGAAAATCTTTCAGTTCTTTTTACATGTGCACATAATGATCAACACTTCGAAAAAAAACAGGCGAACCCCAGGCATGAAGCACCCTTCCCCCAGCCCCCGAGACAAAATTTACAGTCACTCAGATAAAACAAACAATAACAAAATATTATTATCACAATTATGAGGGAGGATTGGTTTCGTGTGGTTCTTGACGTTGAGAAGGGTCTTCGGGTGCTCTTGCTTGGGAGATGCACAAGTAAGAGGAGGACTATGGCAGGGTTGTTCGAGGCTCACAGTCTGGATCTCATGAGAAAAAGAGATTGTCACAGAAGTAGCCGGGTGTGGTGGTGGAAGAGGAAAGCCACGAATCGAGAAGTACGCCGGACAAAAGGTCATCAGCGGCAAGGAGCGGAGGTTCAATCTGATGAAGAGAACTATAGAAGCATCAATTTTTGAAAGAGAAACGGCAGTGTCGTTGAAATTGGAGTAAGATAAAAGAGAATAATTAAAACAATTTATAGCAGTAAAATTAAAAAACTAGAGCAGTAAATAGGAGGCAGTTGGAGTAATAAAGGGAAGTTTAGGAAGAAGTATAAAAATTTGCTCTCGATCCTAATTTTTGCTCTAACAATAATAGTAGGCATGTAGTTTCTCCCTTTGTGATTATAAATTAAAAAGATAAATAAAAGAAAATTCAAGTTCATAGTGTGCAATCAATAGGTCCACAAAAATGTCCTCCCGTTCTCAACCAGAGATTATTCGGTGTATTCGCTACATCCTGTTAGACGGTGCAGTGAGATACATTCAATGGAGAGTGTTATTTTGGAAGAAAACATATAAAAATTAGAATTGTCGATTCATGATAAGTTTGGTACACTGTTTTTAATAATGTACGTAGCGGATGCATCCAATAATTTTCCTTTCTCAACGCAATTAATACATTAAAAATACCTAACATACAAATTATCAACCCTAAAATCTCGTTCAAAAACTGAATACTAACCTCGCGTTCTAAAAATCCGAAACTCATGAAGAACCAACCAAAAACTCCCAAACAACCCTCATCCGCTCATCGCCCACCACGTCTGCTCTACGACTTAGTTATAAAAGACCCCTAACTTCTCCTTTATTCCGCATTCATTCGTCCAGCAGCGTAACTGACACTCGAAGAATAAAAAAAAAAAAGTAAAAAAAAAGATAAACCAAATCGAATTAATTCGTTTCTTTTGTTGAAAAAATCCGAACTAATTCGTTTGGTTTATCAAAAAGCAAAAAAGAGAAACAATGGCTCGTCAAATGGTTGCAGTTGCACTCATCATGGTGGCCCTCTTCGGGTTGGTCTCCGAGGCCGCCTTGGCGCCGGCTCCATCTGCTGATGCCCCGGCCGCCACCCTGCGGTTCGGGAGATCCTTGATTTCATTTTCTCCGGCTTCATCTCCGGGAGGCAGCGTTGCCGTGTCGTCTGTACTTTCTTCCGGCACTACTGAACCCAATCCCTCCAAGGCGAAATCATTGTTTCACTTTCTTGGCTTCTAATTGACTCAGTGGGTCATTTTGATAATCCTATTGCAATTAATTAATGTCATAGCAATATTATGTACTTTGATTTTGCAGCAATTAATGGATTTCATTAAATGATTTACACGATCTTAATTTGTTGGCCATGCGCGTGATCCTTTTCTTAATTTCCACCTTTGTTTAGAATTATATTTTGTTGTACAAATTTGTAGAGATCTTGATATAGACCTCAAGGTGCGCGTGGCGTACGAGAATAGGAATAAGATCGAACATAGAAATTTTAATTTTATAAATCAGATGTCCATTTCCTTATTCTCATTACTGCGCACCTCAAGTGCATCCCAAGATGAATCAAAACAAGAGACATGAAAGTATTAAACAAATAAAACAAACCTAGAATAATAATGCAAAAAAATAAAAGATAACTGTTCTAAAACGATTTTTATTCAGGATCGGAGGATAGTTTGTAAGAAAACAGCAATAATGTTTAGATTGTAAGAAAACTTTAGAACAGTCGCACCCTGCATACGTTGAGGTTATTTTACATTTTCAATTTTTCTTTTTCTTTCTTGACTAATTAAAAATTTGTCCGCCATATTACTTACGTGGGAACAAGCCTAAAAAATATTGACAATTCTGATGTGCACAAAAGTTGACTTATCTCAGAAAAGTAATTAGTAATCGCTTTTTAAGGAAGAAATTCGATCGTAGAAAATGTATAAATTTCTTTGGTTTCATAAGCATCGACAATGTAAAAAAGTAAAAACTAATAAAATAATTAATAAGGCAGATTTAAATTAATGCTAATTTGAATTTAAGTTGTACATTTAATAAAATATAAAATCCAAAAAAAAAAAAAAAAAACGATTTTCTTCCTCCTGTGCATAAACTTGAAGGTTTCTTCGTCCTTCGCAGCGCAATCACGCACTAGTTTAACGATGTGGACCTCCGGGCGATGTATGTGGAGGTTCCCTGTAAATTCATAAAAGAAAAGGGATAAATCATTTTTTGCATTTAATAAAATGGCTAACAAAAAAAACCACTAAAATAAATGTTAATTTTAATTTATATCACATAATACATGTTGCATAATACTAGTTTGGTAAACCTGATGCATGGAATAACTTTTCTATACACAATGACAACATAAATGTAAGTGGCCGACAGGCGGCAATGTGCACTTGCACAGAATTATTAGTATGGATCATAAATGAAATACCAAAATCGGGATAAAAGATTCACATTTTAAAGGGAGGAAATTTTCCCCTCTTTCAAAAAACTGAAAGTTCCCCTTTTCTTAGTATTGTTGTTATCACTTTCTCCTTCTGTATTCAGAATATATAATACCGAATTCATTTTTACCGTGACGGTTAATCGATCTCATCTCATTTTAATTTGTGAATGTAAAAAATTCATACATATATATATATATATATAACAAATTCTGTTAAAAGATAAAAAAACAAATTGAAAGAAAATAGTTATGCAATGACATCGACATTAATTTTACTCACTCACCGAGTGTTAGCATGGGCCGTCCGAGACAATAACTCTCGAGCCACCGATGACTCAAATGAAGTGAAGAGAACGATAATCCACAACAACATTAGCAAGCAGAAAACTCCGATGGAGGAAGATGCCGTCCGAGCCATTGCCGAAGCTTGGTTAAGAAATAGCCGAAAGTCTTTTCAGTTTCTGTCTATATCTTTCTCTTTGTGATTACAAGGATCACCGAATGCCTTATATCATGAAAGTTGCCAATTTATTGGTACGAGGATAGTAAAATTTTGCATGCCTTGTTAGTTCGTGAGGCCTTCTTTTATAGTAGTATGTTTTGGCCAAATTCTGTGCCTTCTTCCTTTTTTTTTGTTTTTTTTTTGGGCGATAAGCCAATGACGCGGTTCTAAAATTCAAGTCATGTGGTCAACCTTTTGCCCTAGTCAAATTCTTTGACTAATTTCATTCCAATTTGCAATTAAACACATGAGCCTATTCTTTTTGTTTCAACAATAAATTTAATACTCCGTCTGTCCCATTCAAAGAGTTCTGTTTGTAATACTGTTTTCAGTATTACAAACAGGACTCTTTAAGTGGGACGGAAGGAGTATATTAGAATCAATTTTTATTATTTTCATTACAACTTTTTACTATTCAACTATAATTTTTTATATTTTCAAAATTATTTTTCAAAAACATATTTTCAAAACCGTTTTTAAAATAACCAAAAGAACATGCCCACATGATTTATAATGGAATAGTAGTATAGTACTTTTCCGAAACACAAATAAATTAAGGCCAGAATAATATTCTATTCGCGTGCGAATTCTTTTCAATTTTCATCATAGAATAAGCGCAGTGGTTGCGTCACAAATGATGTCTCATAAAATCAAGCCTTGAAAAATTCAATACTAATAACTGATAACTTACTACACTAGCCACCCCCAAAGTGCCCCCAAATTGAATCATAACTTCTGCAAGCCTTCACGAGATCTTTACACAGTTGAAGTGAGCCAAAAACTCATATTCGACATGGCTAACCGTCTAATAGCACGGTTATTAAATTTAGCCTTTAAATATCATAATTATGTTATTAGCCTTTAGCATATGATGTATTATATATTGAGTGTAATCTTCTAGTGTATCGCTTTTAACTGTTGACATATCGTGGTTATCATAAGTTTAGTTATTGAAATATCGCATATCGATTTTTGTATCTGTTGTAGCGCAGTTATGAGATTAATTGCTAAAATACCATGTATTGATTTTAGTTTCTAATGTATCGTCACTATCATATCATGCGTTGAACCATCAAACACGCGTATCGAATTTCTTTTTTCTCTCTATATACTTTTGACTTCGAATTTCTCTCAATCCTTATAAATCAAACTATATATCACCCTTTCATTTTGTATCCCACAATGTAATCTTAATGAAACTGTTGAAAGTACATACGTACATATAAATATGGGGTCTGTTAGGTGATGAAAGAACTTAAACGGAGGGAGTTTATATATATATATATATATATATAATTTAATTTTTAGTGTTGTATTTAGAAAAAATGTGGGAGGTTCTGTCTCATTGTTTGATGGTTCGACGCACGATAAATTAGATATATGTTTTTATCAATACACGTTGTTTTAACATAACCGTGATTCATCAACAAGTAATTAAACTTAATTATTGCCAGTGTTTTCATCAATCCATTTTGTTTTAGTAACTGCAATACATAATTAATTAAATTCAATACATCAAGAGGCTAACTCGATCAGATGTTAACTTCGATACTCCTTGATGTTGGGATGCTAGAGACATCGAATATATGTTTTTGCGTTAAAAAATTAGGTTGACAGGAACTAGTCTAAATTAAGCCTAACAGACTTTGACCATTAATTACGGAGTGTTCAGTTACGTAGTCATAAACCTAACACATGTTGACCATCATGAAGTCAATTACAAATTAAGTAGTATATAAATGCTTGCTTGTCATGACGACTGCTTTTAGCTGTTGTTTTATACTTTCCTCTTCTGGTTAAAATATTAAAAAAAATAAATAAATAAAAAAAGCCTTTCCATTTTCAATACTTAATGGAACGATTCAAGCTGGACACAATTCAGCATTTTTAAGAGGGAAGGACATAATCTATATATATAAATATATTTCCATAATTATACATGAAGTACTGCGCGCGTCTTACTAGCTATGGACTATGGTGAGGACCTGGTGGCGAGGGATGATCAGGAACCCTGGAAATGCAACAAGTAGAAAAATTATGCCCAAAGAAGAAGAAGAAAAAGGAGTTCGTTTATTCAGAAAAATTAGCTTTGTTTGAGGGTGGGCGCGGGGGTCCTTGAAATTTTGTATCTACTACTGTTTTGTCTTTCCCGTTTACTATTTTAGAATGGGAGAGTGGGCCGCATGATATAACATGTGAGTCATACCCTCTATCATGAGAGGGTAAATAGGAAATACGTACATGACAATAGCAGACAAAAGATGTAATCTCGTGCAGGGATGTTGCTTTGAAAAAGTACGTAACAATAATAAATAAGCAAATGAAAATGTTTTAATTAATTGAACTCACTCTACATGGGGAGCTTGAACAAATAGTGAAAACTTCCTCGTCGCTGATGATGCTTCAATTGTTTGGAACAGAACGATGATCCACAAAACCAGGCAAAAGGAGAAGAAGACCACTCCAGAGGCTTTTACCAGGCGAGCCATTATTTTGCTGATTAATTTTCGTATTAAGTGATCTTAAATGAGACTTTGTTCATAATTAATGAGGCTAAGTTTCTCTTTTTATACGTCTAGGCTGGTAATTAAGTTAATTAATTACTAGAGTAGTTAATTAATTAACGTCATCGCCAGATCGACCAGACTCGATCAACGCTCAAAAGTTAACAAAATGCACTCTTTCTTGTCCAAAATTTCAAACCTTGGAGAGAGAAAATAGAACCTATGTCCCACGTCTTACGTGACATAAGAACCGTGTGGAAACTATTGTGGAATATTAGTTTTATTGACGATAAAATAAATTAAAAAATTTAAATTTAATTAAGCAATTCGTGTCACCTATGATGTTGAAATTGTTAAAAAAATCTATTACTAGTTGAGTTTTACAAAGTCTCCTGTCAGAATAGTAACATTGTTTGATGCTTTTTTTTTTTTTTTTTTAAAGTAATAATACACAACTCAATTAATATTCTCAACTTTTTAATAAGTGAGATAACATATATTCATTGCTTAATAATGTAGTATTAATAATTATTTTATAAAAGTATAGCTAATGAATACAAAATACCTCACTTGCTATTAAAAAGTTAAGAAGATTAGTTGAAATGTGTATCATTACTCTTTTTTTAATCTTTAAATTTTATTGTTTAGAAATAGGAGATACGCTTTTAAACTGATCATATTTTAACCCTTGAAATCGACACTTTTCCTTTTCTTCGCCGCGACTGAGAAATTTATTGATGGGTTGGATAAGAAATTATTAGGATGAGTTTGACAAACCTTAATTTTTTATATGTTTACCCTTTTCTTGGAAGTTCTTGGGAAAATAGTGTCGATTAGTATATATTATTTTTGTAGTTGTTGTTTTCTTCACCGCCAGTTGACTTTTGCTGTCAATCAGGTTTTTTTTTTTTTTTTCTCTTTTCTTTTTGATAATTTACATTTAGGGAAAACTTTCTTTCTCCCCAAGTAATTAGCCAGTATTTGCGGCTCAGCACAGTGTTGATTGATCCTCACTTTTTCTTTCTAACTTTCGTTTTACTAATTGTTCGACTTGATAAAGGTACAAATTAAGTACTCCCTCCGTTACACTCAGGCTCTGTTATCCTAGTCTCTTGGATAAGAAATTTTTTTGTTAGGGAAGAAATTTGTTTTGGAGGGAATTTTTTTTGGAGATTTGTGTAAGAAAGAGAAGAAAAAATGTAATAATTATGTTTTTTCTTAATTTATTTGAGTGAAGATTTAGAGGAAATTTTAAATTTTGAATTGTGAATTTAGTATAAATGATGTTGTTTCTCTATATAATATTTTTGAGAAAAAAGTGATACTTTTCCTCAAACTGAATGGAAAAGAACAGAGTCTCAAAGACCTAGATGAATGAACCTAGATTTAGAATCGGTGGGTGTACACTGTAAAGCAAACACCCAAAAATGCACTCCGAGTTTTGAATTTTATCATGACAAAAGCTAAAACTATATATATATATATATAGATATATATACACACTTGAGAGAAGGTACAACGATCTTATTTTCACTTGCTAATTGCTTACGTTGATTGCCAAATTAAATCACAAAAAGCACACAACATTAATATTCAGTTTCTCCACTCATGCGTGGCCCCCTTTTCTTGGTGTAAACATGGCCCTATCGATGTGGGGAGACCCAGGTGAGGGAGGAATAGGCACTCCGATGCTGTTGAGAAAATCAATTTATAATCAGCACAAACAAATCAATTTCTTAAAGCCTTGATCCAAAGCGTTGATGAAAAAACAGCTTCTTTTGTTTTTTTTTTTTTTTTCCCAAAGGAAAATTAACATTCAGACTTTAGAAAGAAAGCCAGAAAATCATATTATATATAGTATTAGAGAACGAAAGAGCACAAAATAATTATTAATATCATCAACGGGGTCTGAATTCGAGACGCCACCGAAGTCCCAAAGAAAGTAAAGAGAATGACGATGAAAATCCACAAAAGTGTGAAAATTTTAGCACTCAACGCCGATTTCCCAACCATGTCGATCGATTAATTTCTTCCAATCCTTTTTCGGTTCCAGTTACGGTTACATTTAAGGTTATCCTATCATTTATAGCCAGGCATGCCCTTAAATTTTTCTTGCTAATCAATGCTCTAAACTTGCCCTTGAATTGTTCTTGCTAATTAATGCTCTAACTTGGCTCAAAAGTCTTCTCAAGGTTCCAATTTTTCCAGTCGCCCATATCGGCAGTCGACACACGGGTCCTTGAGTTGACGGGCAAAACTGTCTCGAAATTTCCTTTCGTCTTACATTAATAAATGGCCAGCCAATCATATAGTTTACATGACAAATACTATTAAATTTGGGCTTCATTTACGTTTACAAAAAATGGTATACAAAGACCAAGAACACATTGAATTTAAGCTATGATGTATTTGTATTGAGGGCTATAGTAGTCAAGAAGGATTTCTTCTTCTTTTCTTTAGAGAGACATACGGTAGAATTCAATGTACACAACCTTTAAAATGTGTAAATTCTAACCCTTAACCTATAAAATATTAACGTGCGGCTTTGAACAAATTACTTTAGAACTAAATTAGGTTTCTATGGAAACGAGGCAAGAAAAATCAATGTTGAGAAACCGTGTATAATTTGGAACAATTAATGTTTTGATAAAAATTTGTATACCATCTATTGGACGGTCTAATATGCAATTTTTTTCTTTCTTTAAAGAAGCAAGTAATGATCAAGTTTATTTTTAAAAGTATAGCATATATATTATTTATTGCTTATAGTCTTTGATGTATCGAATTTAGTTGCTAATGAATGCATCATATGTTTCTAACATATACGAGTATATATATCTACATGTCTGTTTATGATTGTGTGTGTATATACATATATATTGTAGTGAAAATAAATATCCATTTTAAGAATTGAAAAATCGCATATCACTTGTAATCTCTGATGTATCGCTTGATTTTATATATATATATATATATATTATATACATATTACATTAGTAAAAAGTATCGATTTTAAGGATTGAAAAAGTATTGATTGTTTAAAAAAAAAATTTGTATGTTTCAAATAAAATAAAATAAAATATAAGTATCGTGCGTAAATAGTGTATTACATAAAGAGTATAACCTATTGTGAAAGACATCGCATGGCATATCGACCTTTAGAGTTAAAGTACGGTGACTGTAGATGGTTTGATAGGAAGCTTCCTCTAATGTCTGCTACAACTTGTTTCGCAAAAAGACTCTTAGGTTTGACCTCATTGCAATCATTTAACAGGAGGGAAAAAAATTGCAATTTTTGTCCCTTGTTTCCACGTATTTTCCAAGCTTCGATAGAAATCGGTCACATAGTTTAAACTTTAAACCTGGAAATAGAGTACAATTTTTGTCTCTTGTTTCCACCTATTTTTCAAGCTTCCCGCTTTCGATAGAAATCGGTCACATATTTTAAACTTTAAACCTGGAAATAGAGTACGTACGTAACTATTTTCCATGGGTCAATACCAACGATCACCAGTTGATCGGAATTCGGCCATCGCAGTCAACATAACACGAAAGACTATGGGTATGCAGTGGAAAGAAAGTAGTGGCACAATTTTGGAATACAAATTTTAAATTCTTTCTTCTTTTTCTTTATAGTCAAATTAAAAATTCATCAATTAAATTATAATTAAAATAAATTGGTTGACTTCATATATAAATTTATTCTGATCGATCAATTACTGCTGTAGTAATAACAACACTTTTGTAAGAATAAAGTAAAAAATGAAAAATTAAACTTATACCCATGCGAATAAAGCATGCAAGCATGAGAAATTTATTTGAATAAAAAATAAAAAAAAAAGAGTTAACATGTAATTGAATAGCCCCATCTGCCGATGCCCCGGCCACCTCCCTGCGGTTCGGGAGATCCTTGATTTCATTGTCTCCGGTTTCATCTCCGGGAGGCAGCGTTGCCATGTCGTCTGTACTTTCTTCAGGCACTACCGAACCTAATCCCTCCAAGGCAAAATCATTGTTTCACTTTCTTGGCTTCTAATTAGTTTCACGGGTCATTTTGCTAATTCTATTGCAGTTAATTAATGTCATAGCAATATTATGTACTTTGATTTTGCAGCAAATAATGGATTTCACTAAATGATTTACACGATCTTAATTTGTTGCCCATGCACTTGATCCTCTTCATAATTTTTCCATCTTTGTTTGTGTATTTTGCTTCACAAATTTGTAGAGATCATGATAGATGAATAAAAATAAGTAATAAGTAATTTCTTTTTAAGGAAGAAATTCGATCGTGTGGAAAATGTATCCATTTCTTTTGTTTCATAAGCATCGACAATGTATAAAAGTAAAACTGATAAAATAATTAATAAGGCAGATTGAAATTCATGCTAATTTCAATTTTGTACATTTAATATATATATATATATATAATCGAAAGAAAAAAAAAAAAACGAATTTCTTCCTCCTGTGCATAAACTTGAACGTTTCTTCGTCCTTCGCAGCGCAATCAGACACCAGTTTAACGATGTGGACCTGCGGGCGATTTAGGCTTGGGTACCCTGCAAATTCATTGAAAAAAATTAAAAAAAAAAAAAAACTGAAAGTAAATAGTTTGAAAGGTAGAAAATTAAACCATCTAAAGTCATAAACCAAATGGAGAATAACTAATATTGAGTAAATTATATTTTTCTCTTCTTTTATTTATATTCTATGTTCTATTAACAAAATTACATTTTATAAATATATAATTTTTATAGACAGTAAAATACAATAGTAAAAATAAGTAATTTGTCATAAGCATTGACAGTAAAACACTTCTCAAGCATTGATTTTGTACATTATACATAATCATATTAGTAAGGCGCATAAAGGTTTAAAAATAAAAAAAATAAAAACATAACTTAATTTCTTACTGAGACCAAATAAAACAAAAATAAAACATAACTCTTTTACTAAAAGAGTAAGTACAAAGTAATTAAACTCATAGAAAACCTTCTACTTTCCATAAATGTTATCTATACAAGCTAAAAGTTTTTCCATCCATTGATTAGAAGAAAACAACGGCCTATATGTAATTGGCTTAAAGGCCATTCAAATGGATCTTTTGTCACACTTTAATTTGGTGTTTCAATTGCATGTACTACAAGAAAATAGAGCATTAGTGACAACTTTTGAAAAAATTGTCACTAAAGACCCAAATTCGTCACTAAAGGGCTGTCACTAGACCTCTACTTTTCTTGTGGTCGATCCCATAGACATGCCAAGTAAATTTATATAGCTAAAAAAGTAAATGTAAAGGGGTAACATGCCCGGACATATTAGACCATGAATGAGTAACCAAAAATGGAACAAAAGACTCACACTTTCCCCTCTTACAAAAACTAAAAGTTGGTCTTTCCTATTATTGTTATCATTGTCTCTCCCTCTTTATTTCGAATAGTACCGGATTAATTTGTACCCTGAAAATTAATCGATCTCATCCCACATTGTGAAAGTCGCGATCAAAAATTCATATGTAGCGAATTATATTAAAGTATTTAGAAGAAATTGAAAGGAAATAGTTGTAGAATGACATCAATGTTGCTCACTCACCCAATCCTCGTATCGTAGAGAGCCCGAGACAATAACTCTCGAGCCACCGATGGCTCAAATGAACTGAAGAGAACGATAATCCACAACAACATTATTACGCAGAAAACTCCGCCGGAGGAAGATGCCGTCCGAGCCATTGCTTTTCCGATCGTAGTGTACCGTTTCGGCAAGAAATTAATGTATCACTAAAGTTGATTGCCAAGTTAAATGGTACGAGAATTGTAAATTTTTGCATGCCTTGTTAGTTCTTGATGCCTTCTTTTATAGTATTTTTTTTTGCTAAATTCTATGTTTTTTTTGGGGGGGTTGATCGATTATATTATTCTATTAGCCTATGACGCGGTTGTAAAGTTCAAGTCATGTGGTAAAGCCTTTTGCCCTAGTCAAATTCCAAATCAAGAATTGACTAATTTCGTTCACATTGCTAATAAAATTAAGGGCATAATAATAATCTATTTGCATGCGAATTCTTTTCAATTTTCATCATAAAATGAGCGCGCGCAGTGGTTGCGTCAAAGATGATAATAAACGGATAACTTACTACACTAGCTAACCCAACCACCACCCCCCAAATTGCCCCAAATTAAATCATAACTTCTGCAAGCCTTCACAAGATCTTTCTACAATTGAAGTGAGAAGAATTTTATTCGACACGTCTTTTAGAGAACGCTTATAGATTTTAGTATCTGAACTATTGTAGTTATGTTTTAAAAATACATGTATCCAATTTAACTTATAATATATTGCCTATTGAGTTTGATTTTTAGTGTATTCAATTTAACTGCTGATATATCATAATTATCATAAATTTAGTAATTGAAGTATTTTGCATATTGAGTTTAGTGTATTATGTATTATATATTAAGTTTAGGCTCTGGTGTGTCGAGTTTAGCCTATATATATATATATATATAATGTATCGCGATTATAAGTTTAGTTGTTGAAATATCATATATCGAGTTTAATCACGAAAATTAAATTTGAAGATGTAATAGGACCATCAATAAAAAAAAAAAACTATTTGTATTCAGGTCATTTGCACGTGTCCAAGACTTTTGACCACTAATCAAATAGGACAATGTGCGTGATTATTTTATAAATACACATGGATCAAGTGTAAAGGATAAATAAAATATAGGGAATTCGTGAGCAAAGCCAGACCCGACCCGGAACTGACCCGACCCGTCGGTTTCCGGTCGGGCCGGGTCGGTCAAGACCTTTTTTTTTTTTTTTTTTTGTCCCAAATGAAAAGAATTTCAAAATTATATTATCTTTGTTTAAGGTGAGATTTGAACACGTGACCTAAGTTTAACAATTAATTTTAAGGTAAGCTGATTAGCTACTCTTTCTACTTTTTGTTTTGTTATATTATTTTATTATCTTTATTATATTATATATTTATTTATATATCAATTCTTTACACTACATATATTATAATAATTTTTTTAAAACAATATACAATATAATACTATATAAACTAATGGTATAATTTACATTTTGTGTTATTTTTCTCTTTACTGTTTGTACACAGTTAAAATTACACAATATTTCACAATTTAAATTTTTATTGTATAATAATTGTGAAATACACAGTTAAAATCTTTTATATAAAAAAATATATATTTTATTCTGTAATTTTTATATTATTTCAAATTTAAATACTGTGCTTATATATATATATATAGTTAAAATATTATTTATAGTATATAGTATTTACATTTTGTACATTTATATAAAAAATAATATATACAGTTAAATTACATCAATTCTTTGTACATTTATATCAAAAATTAAATTTTGTTTAGATTGTGAAATACATGTGTGATGTAATTTAAAATTATTAATATAATTGAAAAAATATTAAATGATTTATAGTTTAATTTGTTGTATAATATAATAATCAGAAGAAAAAACAACAATACAAAAAGTTGCTGGAGTGGCTAATCAGTTTTCCTTAAGATTGGTTTGTCAATCTTAGGTTGTGTGTTTGAACCCTGACTAATGCCAATAAGCATTATAATTTTACAGGTTTTAAGTTTAGACAACCCAAAATTGGGGGAGAACCGAACCGGACCCGCATCTGTGTACAAAGGAAAAAAGAAAAAAAATCGAACCGAACCGGACCCGCTGGTTTTTGACCAGCCCTAGGGAATTCATTTAAAGTTAACAATCCAACTTTATTGACAAATTTTTTATAAGTCAAACGATAACACGCTTAGTGGGCATTAATATAAGTCCGCGCGTTCGAATTGCACCACTGAGAAAACCTCTACCCGGGCGTATGTAATTTCTCCAACTATGATCAATGGGGAATTAGAATAAAAAAATCTTTGAAATATTTATCATATGAATATAAACTTTTTTGACTATTAAATACATCTATGTATATATTTTTTTTACGATTAAAATACTTTACTAATAAGGGTGAAGTAAGGGGTTGGAGGGGTCCGGGGACCACCCCTACCTGTGCCTGTGATTATTATTGAAAACGATTAAAAAGAAATAAATTCAAGTCCATTGTGCGCAATCCGTAGGTCCATAGAAATGTTCTCCCGTTCCCAACACAATACATTAAAAATACCTATAATTCAAATTGTTAACCTTAAATCTCGTTTAAAAAACTGAATACTAATCTCTCGTTCTAAAAACCCTCATTAATTATGTATCCCACAATATAATCTTAGTAATAGTGTTGAAAGTAAATAAATATAATTATGGGGTCTTTTTGGTAATGAAGAAATATTTAAGAACTTAAGCGAATGATGAATAATATTTCTTTTTTTCAAAAAATTTTGAGTGTTGTATTTAGAAAATGTGAGAGGTGATGTCCGATCGTTTAATGGTCAGACAAACGATACATCGGACAATAAACTAGATATGTGTGTTTTTATCAATTAATGCACTTTTGTTAGTTCTTTTAACCGTGATACATCAGCATATAAACTTAGTGCTCGTGTTTTTATCAATCCATGTTGTTTTAAGGGCAAATGACAATTACCCCTTATGGTATTCGTTGAGTGACAGTCTGCCCTCTATGTTTTCAAAATACCACATTACCCTCTCGTGGTATAGAACTAAAGTGTCAATTGGATGGAAAATTATAACACTAACGAAGCGTCTAATGTAAACGCTATAATGTACCCATTTCCCCTCGTCCATATATAATACAAGTACTGCTCTTGCTATACATTTTAGATTTAAAAAATGTGGAGTTACTTGAGTGCTGTCGGAATGGTCGCCGGCTTTGGATTTATTAATCAACATAGACGACCAATTGACGTTGTACCTTCCTTCTTGAAGCTTGAAAAGTTTATGATTTTTCCCTTTTATAATAACACTACTGCAGAAATGTCTAAGGGAGGCGCCCCTTTGGAGACGGTTGTACAAACACCCGCCTCCAAGGGGGCAGGCAAAGCCTTTGGCACTTGCCTCCAAAGAGCTTTGGAGTTGCACCCGCCTCCAATCGCTATCTATTGGAGGCGGGTGCAAAATGCACCCAACTCCAAAGCATTGTAACAAATATTTTAATACTCTTTAGAAATTTCTTTTTTTTTGGATTGTTAAAATTTGAAAATAATTTTGAAATTTTTTCGAGATTTGAGTAAGGCGATAAATTAATAGATAATAAAAATCACAAGTTTTAGAAGGAAATATATAAATATATCCTTTCGATTTTAACTTTAAATACATAAGTATATGTAGCCTAGTGGTAAATTTAATGTGCAAGAGTCAAGTGATTCTGCAGGCGCGAGTTCGAGTCCTACCGAAGTCATAAATTGAAGAAAACAAAATTAAATTTTGTACTGGGGAGTATTGGAGGCAAAAAACCGCCTCAAAAAAAAAAAATTGGTAATTGGAGGCAGGTGCAAAATAGCACCCGCCTCCAAAAACTATTTATTGGAGGCGGGTAAAAGTGCACCTGCCTCCAATAAATAGTTATTGGAGGCGGGTGCACTCTAGTTATTGGAGTTGCACCCGTCTCCAACAACAAGATTAATGGAGGTGGGTGCTACCATGCGGCACACGCCTCCTAAGTCCCTTAGGACCCGCCTCCCTTGTCCATTTTTACAGTAGTGTAAGCTATTTTTAGGTATTTTATCCTTTTTTTTTTTTCAAATAACACCTTTAGTGTTATTCTTTTTCATCCAGTTAACACTCTAGTTTTAAACCACAAGGAGGTAACACGGTATTTTAAAAACATAAGGGGTGAACTGTCACTCAAAGTATACCATAAGGGGATAAATGTCATTTGTCCTTGCTTTAATAACAACACTACATCATCAATTATATAAATTCAATATATTCAGAAGTTGAACTCGATATATATATATATATGCGCGTATTTTCATTACATAACTGTGCACTACAACTACATATTAAATTCAATAGGTGTGGTATTAGAACGTTAGAGACGGATCCACCTTCATCACATGCATGCAATCATGAACACTTATGTTGTCTAATTATCCGATAAAAAGCCCCATCAGAAATTTCTCTCAATTAGAACTCTCTCTCTACACGCTTCTCTCTAGGGTGTCAACACACAATTCTGCCGCCTCCACTGATGGCCGTTGGCGACCCTCAACTATGCTTCTATTCTCTCCAGGCACCGTCTCCCACCTCTCCTCAAGCCGATTGATCTTCCCTTGAAGCCAACGATAGAACATTGCGGGAAGTTAGCTTTGATTTTCTTTGAAGAGGAAAGTGATCTTTTGGAGGCACCCCTCAAGAGGGCATTGATCGGGAACTTATCCAGAGGCAAGCCGAAAATCGATGACATCCGAACTGATTTCCTAACAGCATTATTTGAGAGCAGCTTTCACATAGGCTTGATTGATCCACAAAAATGTCTTAATCCAATTTGAACAAGATGTTGATTATAATCGCTACTTCCTGAAGGGAGTGTGGAACTTCAGATCTTATGTCGTGCAAATCATGAAGTGGACACTGAATTTTAATCCAAAGGGGGAATCCTCCCTAGTTCCGGTTTCGGTAAGCCTTCTGCAACTGCCTTTTCAATTATAGGACGAATGGTCTTTGATGTCGATAGGAAACATGTTTAGGCGAGCCCTCAAGGTCAATTTTGCTTCTGCCCACGTATCCCGGCCGTCGACTAAGCTTCTGGGCCAAGATAGGGTGGAAAGCCCCGTAGCAACAAACCACCCTTTGTAGCATTTAGCTATCAATGCCCAGCCAACGCATAGCGCCCTAGCCAGCGATGCGTGAGGCTCTGAAAACGCGCAGTCCTCAACATGCCCGTCCCCTGCTTGACCAATTGCCTCATCCAGCGGCGCACATGCTACACCCCCAGCTAGCTGTGCTCAGCCTGTCTCATCCAGCTACGCGCAGACTGCTTTGCCCATCCCAGCATGCGCTCAAACATGTGCTCAAATGCCACCCAAGGACCCAAAAACTAGCTCTCAACCTGCACCTTCCTGCTCAGACCTCTGTGTGCAAGCCACATCCAACTCCCCTTTGCCTAGCACCACCTTGGCCCCAGAGGTGGGCTCATCACCTGAAGATCAAAAAAGTGTGTAGGGATGCCTAGCCTACAGCCGAGCTCCCACATCGGAGCCTCCCACCTCTCTGAGCAGCCGAGCTCCCACCTCGGAGCCCCCCACATCGTTGAGCAGCCGAGCTCCCACCTCAAAGCCTCCCACCTCACTACGCTGCCGAGCTCCAAACTCGCTGAGCACCTCGGAGCCTCCCCCCTCGCTGAGCCGGCCGCTGCGCAGCAAGAGCCCTGAGCTCCCACCTCAGAGCCTGCACTGCTCACAGATGCTGCTACTCTAGGATCGACTCCAGAAGTCCCTGCCATGCCCTTATGGTCCAGCATTGTCCTAGCAACAGGTGTGCAGTAGGCTCCCAATACGCCATGCTCACTACCTGCTAGACAATGTGACTCTGTGGAAGACCACTCACCAGCTCATTCAGCTCCCATCCTAAGCTCAATTATCCGCGAACAGCCACGATCCACCACCCAAAATTTGGAACAATCCCGCAAATCTTTCCAGCTCCTCCCCAAAGTCAAGCCGATCAAGAGAATGCTAGGCCCAAATCAATCGGGTAGAGCTCCGACTGATAGTGAACTCATAGCCCGCATGCCTACTGAACCACGCGCCTCACTACCTTTCAATCCTTACTATCCACACGAGCCGCATAGTGATCGTAGTCTCGAAGATGATGAGGTCTATGGCCATTGGGAAACCAATTCCGAGAATGAAGATGAACAAGTAACACAACTGCGGAGAGGTCGAAGGCCAGAATCTTTCGTTGACTACGAACAGCGGAAGTTGCGAGACAAGCCCAAAATAGACTACCGCAGATTCAATAAACATGGACACAAATTGTGAGGCGTAACAGCTGGTTTTATATATTTTTCTTTTATTTTCTTGCATTTTATTTTATCTTATTTCTATTAACTAAGATGGGTAACCAATCCCACTTTAAAAAAAAAAAGAAAAAGAAAAAAGAACGTTAGAGACATTGAAATAAGTTTTTTCATTTAAAAATTAGGTTGGCAGAAACAAATCTGTATTAAGCCTAACAAATTTTGATCATTACGAAGTGATCATAAGCCTAACTCCGTCAAAACAAAACAAAAGACAAAAAGTCATTAGTGTAACAGATGTTGACCATCAAGAAGTCAATTACAAAGTAGTATAAATGCTTGGTTGTCATGACGATTGCTTTTAGCTGTCGTTTTCAACTTTCACTTTTTTAAATTTCTTTCTTAAAAGTAAAAAAATAAAATAAGCCTTTCCATTTTTAATACTGCAGGCCAATTGAAAGATTCAAGCCGGACACAATTCAACGTTTTTAAAGAGGGAATAATGGGAAACCACTAGCATTCTTTGTTGAAAATTAATTCGAATAAGCTCTTTGGCCTGGACCTGGACGTTAAAATTTCAAATTTGATATAAATAAAAGTCAAATTTCTGACTTTTGGATGACTTGCCAAATGCCAAGTATGCTAAAATATTAAGTTTGTTTTCCATTTGAAAGGAGATATATATATATATATATATATTATATTAGTTGAATTTATTGTTTAAAAATTTATATAAATTAGTCTGACAATAAACCATTGAACAGATAAAACATTAACAAGTCAAGAAGAAGACATTTCTACAAACCAAATATTAATTATGGTAAACATCAAATTGAGCAGGAATATTAATATTTCATATTCCTTCATCTACGAGATTAATAACAGAAGGAAATTAATAATTTTTTAAAAAAGGACATTGATCTGCACATTTTAGGAGTTTTATTTTAGGACTTGTTATGGCAGTTCTCACGGGCTTTTGCCCAAGGTTTTAATGTTTATTTACAGTTTTAAAGATTAGGCCTAAGAAGAAAAAAGTGTGCAAAAAAGTAAAAGAATTGGAGCAGATGAATCACTTCTGAAAAGCCCACATTATTTGTGGGCTAAAAGAGGAGGAAACTCACAAGGAAGCTGCGCATGATTTTAAGAAGAAGCAAAAGCAATCCAAAGCAAAGACAAAAAGGGTAGTGGATGCGTGCTGTAGAAGTTTAAATCCAATTGGAATTGTGGGTCAATTACCGGAATTTTCTCTCATTAATTGATAATTGTTTAAATCTTTTATTTAATTATTAGTTTAATTATTATTTTGCTAATTTTATGTGACAACTCTAAGGTCTCTTAAGAGACACAAAGGTGACTACTAGTCATAGTTTTGTTTTATTTGCATGTTAAATTGGAATTAGAATTAAATTGCCGTCTCTGTGGATTGACCCTGTCTACTACTGTGCTATATTTTCTTAGCATATTAATTGCAGGTTTTAAGCAGTATTTTTACTGTATTTGGTAGATCCACGACAAGTCCTATCAAATTGGCGCCGTTGCCGGGGACGGTTACAATTTTTATTCTTTTTCCTTTTTAATGTGCACTGGTGTTTTCTTGTGTTGTGTATGACCAGATCTTCAGGTGCTGAATTACTTAGTGATCCAGAGATCGAGAAGACCTGCAAACGCTTAGCCAAGGAGACACGATTAAGAAAACTCGCAGAAACAGAATCTGTCAGTCGACTGTTTGCCCAAACGGCCGGTAGCTGCGAAACAGAGTTTTTACATTCTGACTCTGAATCAGAACCAATGGGTGACAGAGAGCGCGTTGAGGGCCCAGAAGAAGAGCCCACGCTGAACGACTTGTGCAGCCATGATGCAGATGATAGAGCGTCAGCAGTAGTCACTCCAACATTGCCCAACGGATTTCCATTGAAGAACGGTTGGCTGAATGGCATCCCAAAATTTCATGGGGGTGCTAGGGATGACCCACACAACTTTCTCTCAGAGTATGTGAAGAATTGCAAGGTGGGGCGCCTACCCACAGGGGCCACCCTCGATCAGCTGAAATTGGTGGCCTTCCCATATGTCCTGACGGGCCCAGCAAACAGGTGGTTTTCATCATTGCCACCAAACTCTATCACCACCTGGAAGCAGATGAAAGAGATATTCCTGAAGAAGTACTTTCCTCCGACAAAAACCAATTTGGTTATGAAGGAGATCAGCAGCATTCAACAAGAAGTTGACGAGTCCCTTAGCAATTACTGGATGAGGTTTAATGAGTTGGTGGAGAGCTGCCCAAATCATAAGTATTCAGAGGCTCAACTATTGCAATATTTCTACCATGGGATGTGCACCAATGATCGAAATCACATGGATTCATCTAGCAATGGGGCATTCCAGAATAATACAGTAGCCAAGGGCAGGAAGATGATTGAAGACACTATCGAGTCAAGAAGCCAGTTTGGGGAACCCTCCCGTTTGGCCAAACGGCATGCTGAAGTTCGGTTTATTGATGATTCAGGGGAGGAGAAATAAATCAGTTGACTGCCAATATGGAGAAATTAACTGCACTGGTGGCGAAACTGGCAACTTCCAACAGTAGTAACAAAGAGGAAATGGTGTGTGCATGCTGTGGCAATCCGGGGCACTTTGCGCAAAACTGCAATCTTTCACATGAAGAAACAATTGCTCAAGCTAATGTTGCAGGGAATTGGCACAATAATTCTAATGGGAATTGGCAGCGGAATGCACCCAGGAGGGATCCATACTCAAACACATACAATCCATGATGGAAGGACAATCCAGCATTTGGTTGGAAAAATCCAGAAGAAGGAGTTCAAGTTCCCTTTCCCTCAGAAGTAAATCAGCAAGTTCCAGGTCAGATTTTGGGGAGTTCCAACCAACAAGCTTCACATCCAAATATGGGGAGCAATAATCGGAGTAATGGACCAATGTACAAGCCCCCGAATCAGAGGAATTTTTTCAACCCAAATCAGAACAATCCAAGAGGAGGCAGACCGATAGAAGAAGCCATGATGGAGCTATTTGCACAGCAGAAGGAGCAACGCACAGCCATCGACAGGATTGCCGGAGTGTTATCTCAGTTATCTGCTTCAATACAAGAATTAAGAGGGAACCAAGGCCAGCTGCCTTCCCAGGTAAAGGTTTCTCCTAAGGAGAATGTGAACGAGATTCAGCTACGAAGTGGAAAAATTTTGGGGCCTGCAGTAAAAAAGTCGCAGTCAGCAGGGGGCCGTTTGCCCAAACCGACGGGTGATCCAGAAGCTGAAAGTTCAGAGCAACCAGAACCTAAGGAGCCCATTGTTATCAGATCTGAATCTGAACCTAAGAAGAGCCACACCCCAATTCCAGCAAGCAAAGAAGTGTACAAGCCAGTGCCTCCCTTCCCGAATAGCTTGCGCCCCAAGGCAAGAAAGATGAAAGAGGACCCAATTGAGTACTTGGAAGTTTTTGAAAAAATGGATGTCAACATTCCCTTCCTAAAGGCGATAAAAATTCCCCCAATTGGAAAATTTCTGAAGGACTTCATGGCTGGGAAACCGAGAGGAGCTAGTAAGGTGGTCCTAGGTGAAACAGTCTCCGCCGTTATTCAAAAGAAGCTGCCACCCAAATGCAAGGACCCAGGTATGTTTTCTCTACCATGTGTGATTGGAGAAAAAGTTATTGAGCATGCAATGTGTGATCTTGGTGCATCTATTAATGTCATGCCCTTATCTGTTTACTTGACTCTATCTGGGGTAAAATTAGCTGAAACTAAGGTTGTGATTCAACTAGCTGATAGATCATGTGTTCATTCGGAGGGGGTATTGGAAAATGTACTTGTGCAAGTTAATTCTTTTGTATATCCTGCTGATTTCTATGTCATAAAAATGAATACTGATCCTGCTAAAGAATCTGCTGGGGTGTTGTTGGGTAGACCTTTTCTTAAGACATCTAAGGCTGTTATAGATGTGTATAATGGATCAATTTATTTGGATTACTGTGGGGAGAAGTGGCAATTTAACATTGAGAATGCTATGAAACATCCTGATGATGTTGAAAATGTATATGGAATAGATGTCATTGACCCCCTTGTCCAAGAATATCTTGAGACGAATTTCTTGCAGGACAAACTAGAAAGGACACTTGTCCAGAGCCTCACAGAAGCTGATATATAGAATTTAAGTGATGAGGGAGTCTCTGAAGCAATTCAGAACCTTTCAGCAGCTGAAGAGTATACAGGACCAGGCGACGGTTTCCCCAAACCGCTGGGTGCCGAACGACCCATTCCGTCATTAGTAAAGGCCCCGAAGCTGGATCTGAAGCCTCTCCCAGATAATCTGAAATATTCCTTCTTAGGCGAAGGGGATACACTGCCAGTAATTATTTCCAAGGAATTAACCCCAGCTCAAGAAGATCGGTTGCTGAGAACAATAAGGAAGCACATCAAGGCGATTGGGTGGACCTTAGCCGATGTTCCTGGAATAAGCCCAGATATTTGCCAACATTATATCTTCCTAGAGCCCGACGCAAAGCCATCGCGGGATCCTCAAAGAAAGTTGAATCCGAACATGAGGGAGGTAGTTCTAAAGGAGATTCTGAAGTTATTGGCAATGGGGATAATCTATCCTATTTCTGACAGCAAGTGGGTTAGCCCAGTCCATGTGGTGCCAAAAAAGGAGGTTTTGAAGTGGTTACAAATGAGAAAAATGAGCTGGTGCCAATGAGATTACTCACAGGATGGAGAATGTGCATTGATTTTCGCAAATTAAATGCAGCTACAAGGAAGGATCATTTCCCCCTCCCCTTTATTGATGAAATGCTAGAACGTCTGGCTGGTAAAATGTTCTTTTGTTTTTTAGATGGGTACAGTGGATATTTTCAAATATGGGTGAACAAGGAGGATCAGGAGAAGACTACTTTCACGTGCCTTTTTGGAACTTATGCCTATAGGAGAATGCCATTTGGTTTATGCAATGCCCCTGGGACTTTTCAGAGATGCATGATGAGCATATTTTCAGACATGATCGAGCAGTGCATTGAGATTTTTATGGATGATTTCACAGTCTATGGGGATTCTTTTGATCAATGTTTGGAACACCTGGATTCGGTTTTGGAGTGTTGCGTGGCAAAGAACTTGGTGCTGAATTATGAGAAGTGTCACTTCATGGTTCGAGAAGGAATTGTTCTTGGTCACAAAGTCAGTGAAAAAGGGATCGAAGTGGACAAGGCCAAGGTAGAATTGATTGCCAAGCTACCCTATCCCACAAACGTGAAGGAAATTCGTGGTTTTCTGGGCCATGCAGGTTTTTACAGGCGTTTCATCAAGGACTTTGCAAAAATCGCACGGCCACTTACAAATTTGCTCAAGGACGATGTTCCGTTTGACCTAACGGACGACTGCCGTGACGCATTTAACACTCTGAAAGAGAAGTTGATATCAGCCCCAATCATTCAACCTCCAGATTGGACAAAACCATTCGAGCTTATGTGTGATGCTAGTGATTATGCTGTTGGTGCCGTGCTTGGTCAGAAAATTGGGAAGGAGACACATGCTGTATATTATGCCTCCAAGACTCTTAATCCTGCCCAATGTAATTACACCACAACAGAGAAGGAGTTATTGGCAGTGGTGTTTGGATTTGATAAGTTCAGACAGTACCTTCTGGGCTCCAAGGTTATAGTTTATACTGATCATGCTGCCCTAAAACACCTGCTACACAAAAAGGAGTCAAAACCGAGGTTGATTAGGTGGATTCTGCTTCTCCAAGAATTCGATTGGGAGCTTAAACATAAAAAAGGAGCTGAGAACACAGTAGCTGATCACTTGAGTCGACTGACTCTACCTGAACAGGAGGAACAAATTGGTGAAGAATTTCCGGGAGAACACCTTTTTGCTCTAAGTGCTGTAATTCAGGGAGAACAAACTTATCTTGCAGCAGTAAAAGCAGCCCATCCAGACCCATGGTATGCACCCATTGTAAATTATTTAGTTACTAATGCTCTGCCACTTGAATTTTCTCGGGGGAAGAAGGAGAAGTTGATCAGCGATAGTAGGCAGTATATCTGGGATGATCCAATCATGTGGAAGTGTGGTCCTGATCAAATCTTCCGACGATGTGTACCAGAATAGGAGCAAAAGAGCATTCTACAGCACTGCCACTCTTCGCCTTCAGGAGGGCATTTTGGGCACAAACGCACAACTAGAAAAATAATGGACTGTGGTTTTTATTGGCCTAGTCTGAACAGAGATAGCTACAGATTTTGTCAAGCTTGTGAAAGATGCCAGCAATTTGGAGATATTGGTACTCGAGATGAAATGCCACAAGTCCCAATCAAGGTCTGCGAAATATTTGATGTTTGGGGCATGGATTTTATGGGCCCTTTTCCACCTTCCAATGGGTATGTTTACATTCTGCTCGTCGTAGATTATGTATCCAAGTGGGTTGAAGCCAGGCCCACACGGTCAAATACAGCCAAAGAAGTGAAGACATTTTTAAAGTGTCAATTGTTCCCTCGATTTGGTATTCCCAAGGCAATTATCAGTGATCAAGGGACCCATTTTTGCAATCAGACCATAGCCGGAGTATTGAGGACACATGGAATTCAGCACCATATTGCTACACCGTACCATCCACAGTCCAACGGCCAAGCTGAAGTGTCAAATAGAGAGATTAAAAGGATTCTGGAGAGAACAGTTAATACCTCAAGAAAAGATTGGAGTCAGAAGCTACCTGATGCTTTATGGGCATATCGGACTGCATTTAAAACTCCTATTGGGATGTCTCCGTATCGGCTTGTTTTCGGCAAGATGTGTCATCTTCCAGTGGAATTAGAGCATAAAGCATACTGGCCAGTCCAAAAGATGAACCTGGATTCACCAGCAGCAGGTGAGGAAAGGCAGTACCAACTCCAGGAACTTGAAGAAATTAGGCTGGAATCCTACGATTTGGCCAATTGGTACAAGGATCGAACAAAAGCCAGGCATGATCGGCTCATCAGACAGAAAGAATTCCGAGTTGGCCAGCAGGTGCTATTATTTAAGTCCAGGGTTCGTTTATTTGGCTCCGGAAAGTTATCTAGCAAGTGGCATGGACCTTTGGAGGTAGTAGCCGTTTGGCCCAGTGGTGCAGTAGAGGTTCGAGACCCTCAGTCGGGACAGCAGTATAAAGTCAATGGGCACCGACTCAAGCAATTTTATACCTCAAGTCAAATCCAGCAAGTCGACTGCCTCTGGTTGACTAAGTGCCCGCATCACATAGACTAAACAGCTCCACCCCGTCTGGCCAAGACGTTAAAGAAAAGCGCTACTAGGAGGGAACCTAGTTTATTGTAATAGATTAGTATTCAAAAAAAAAAAAAAAAAACGTTATTTGCTTACTTTTATTTATTTATTTAATTTTTATTTATTTCTTTTCGTCTTTTCACAATTTAATGATTTTTTTTACAGGGAATGGAGGAGAAATTTTGAGGACAGGAGGGCTCATTACGAATTTTGGGGCCACAATCACACATTGAGGAAGGTCCAAGGGCCAATGGTGCAATTTTCTGCATTTCCAGCATTGATTCGGTAAATTCGGAGGTACAAATATGCAGCTCTACAAAGTTCAGGGACTGGAGCTGCAAGTGACAAATTAAGGGGTCCAATTGCATAATCATGAAACTACAGGGACCTAATTGCAACATGTTAAGCATTTCACCAATTCACCATCTCCAGTACCCATTCCTGAATGCAATTAACCCATCGACCCAACACCCCAACCCAATTACCCACCCATTAACCCAATTACCCGACCCACCAACCCATCTAACCTAATTAACCCAATTACCTCTGCAACATTCACCCACGAAATTCCTTCTTCTTCCTTGCTCTGTTTTCACCCGCCGCCCCAATTTTTTTTCCAGCCCCCCTTTTTTCAGCCGCCGCCGCTCCATTCCCCCAGCCCTCCTCGCCGCCGATGGGACCCAAGCTACCACTCCGCAGCATTTGCAGCCTCCTCAGTAGGCTCTCAGGTAAGTTTTTCTGTTTTTCTTTGTATTGTAGGCTGTTTTGTGTTTTAATTTTCTCTAGGTTTGTTTTTCTTTGTCAGTGTTTAGCCCTGTATTTCTTTTCTGTTCTTTGCGCTTGAGGACAAGCTTTCTTTAAGTGTGGGGATGTTTGCAGGGCTGATTAATGTTTTTCTGAATTGTTGTTGAGTATCCCCTGTGTTTCATGGTGTTTACTTGGGGACAAGCAATTGTCTAAGTGTGGGGATGTAGGGACATTTGTCCTAAAATTTTTGTTTTTGTCTTGTTTGTGAGTCAAGTGTCGCTGCCTTTAATCTGATTTGGATATGAAATATGCATCATAGATGAAGTGTGACATGAAGTATGCATGCTGTAGTTTTGAAAAATTAATCTGAGAAGTCCTGAATTAGTTAAATCTGGAAATATGCATGTTTTCCCTTTTCTTAAGCCATTGTACTGAGCCTAAATGCTGAATTGTTCGAGGAGAATCATTTGCTTGCCTGTCAGACTGTTAAGATGGTATGAATAGTATATGGCGGGATGATGGGGAACCTTCTTAGGATTAACCACTTTTGGCTTGCTTTCTTATCCTACCTTGTTATATCCATAGAAGCCGAGTTGAAGCCTTGTATACAACATTTTTTTTCTAGTCAGTAAATAAGCCAAGGCCAATTTTTGTGATAAATCCTTTCTACCCCCCAGTGTGTTGAGTTGCTGAATTCTGAATGAAGTCAAGTGGTGCAATGTTTAAACAATATGTGTGGATTATTTGGCAATGTATATGTGTGCCCAATGTTAAAAAGCTCATGGAAAGCAGAAAAAAGAAAGAATGAAAATAAAGCAGAAAAAGAGATAAAGAATGAAAAAGTTGTTGATGTTTTGAAATTCTGCAATGTGCTGAAATTGTGATATATGATGAGCTGGGTAGAAATTTAAAGTGCTGAATTTATGAGCCATAGTCCGCACAAAGTGCAAAAATGCTGAATGAAACAGGTGCCAGTTTGCCCAAACAAAAGGGGGCTGTGAAGGATTTTGAAGAAAGGTACAGCAACTGAAGTTTAATTTTTGAGAACACACTGGGTTTGAATTTTTTTACAAGTAGCCTAGAACCCTTAGGATCTGTCCAAAGGTTCGAACCCAAGCCTTACATTGCGTCCCTTAATTAGAAGGTTGTTTCTTAACTGCTGTGTATCTATTCCTTCTATACTGTGGCGATGGTCGACTATCAAGCATGTATGATTCTGGCTATATTAGGATTTATTTTATCCTGATTTCTTCTGAAAAATGTGAGATTGTGTGCATTACCGACCATAGAGTGCTGTTTTGGGAATTATTGCATGTTTTTGGATTTAGCTAATGGAAGGACTGTTTTTGTGAAATAAATAGAACACATGCATATTAATTGAAGTGCTGATTTTGTGGTGCGAGTAAGTTCTAGAAAAGAGAAAAGGCAGATTTGTGAGTCTTGTTTTGAGTCTTATTTTCGAGTCAGTCCAAAGAGTCTTGTGTTTTGTTTTGTTTTGTGTCTGTGTTGTCTCTGTCTGAAGCAATGGAGAATTGAAAGATAAATGCATTTGCTGAATCTATGGTATGCTCTAGTTCTTCACTTCACGCTTGAGGGCAAGCGTCATTCAAGTGTGGGGATATTTGATCTGCACATTTTAGGAGTTTTATTTTAGGACTTGTTATGGCAGTTCTCACGGGCTTTTGCCCAAGGTTTTAATGTTTATTTACAGTTTTAAAGATCGGACCTAAGAAGAAAAAAGTGTGCAAAAAAGTAAAAGAATTGGAGCAGATGAATCACGCCTGAAAAGCCCACATTATTTGTGGGCTAAAAGAGGAGGAAACTCACAAGGAAGCTGCGCATGATTTTAAGAAGAAGCAAAAGCAATCCAAAGCAAAGACAAAAAGGGTAGTGGATGCGTGCTGTAGAAGTTTAAATCCAATTGGAATTGTGGGTCAATTACAATTCCAATTGGAATCCTTGGTGGGCCGCCGTCTAAACTCAATTGGAATCAAATCCAATTCATTCTTGGTCAAAGAAGACCAGATCACATACATATGGAAAGGAAGCTGATTTGCTGGTCAAGACAATCTGAAAACCATAAGGAAACGGAAGTAATTAAATCCGTGTGCAGCAAAAGAAAGAGGAAATCCAATTTGCAAGAGATCTCTTTTTCCAATTCCAAGGAGCTGAGTGATTAGTTTCCTTATTAAATTAGGAGATGACTTTTATTTCTTTTTTTAATAGGTTTCTATCCCTATATATATATAGGGACCTTATTCTTATGAAAGGGGATAGAATCACGCAGGAATAAGTTTTGAGACAAGAAGTTTTATAGAGAATAGTTTTTTAGTTACAAATAATTTTCGCGCAAGATATAGTTTCGCGCAGTGTAGTTTTCTTCTGTTTTTCCTCTGTTCTGTTCTGTTTTGTTCTGTTTCGATCGCAACTTTGGAATTTTCCCGACGGGCAGTCTACCGTTTGGCCAAACCGCCGGGTACCAGATCGCGAATTCTTAAATTTCAGTACATTATTCTCTCTTCTCTTTTAATGTCTTCTTTTATAATTATGTGTTTTTCGTGTTTTATCATGAGTAGCTAATTTATTAGTTCTGGTATTATGTAAGAAGCCATAATCCATGCATGTATGAAACCCAGGAATTAATCTAAGATCTAATGAATTATGTTTCTAAATTGTCTGTGTTTATATATCTAATTACTAAGATTTTATTAAGCCTGATCAACTTAGTTTAATCTGGTAGAGTCAGTGAGTGGCACAACTACCGGCCGAGTAGTACAGGATTAATTGGGTAATAATTTCTAATGCATCGTCAATAGGAATTATTAGTTTCGGGTTCTTCTAGTTTTTAATGCTTCTATTTGTTAATTAATAAGGTTTGCGGGGACTGGCGGTCTGTTAGTTAACGTAGTTAGGGAATAATTCCTTTGCGGGGACTCGCGGGGGATTATCGAGAATCTATGGAAGAATTGGAATTATTTGCGGGGACTCGCGGTAATACTATAAGTGAAACGGCATAAATAATTAGACAAGTTAAGAGGTTTATGATTGCATGCATGAGATTAAGGTGGATTTACATAATACCGAAATTTTCTCTCATTAATTGATAATTGTTTAAATATTTTATTTAATTATTAGTTTAATTATTATTTTCCTAATTTTATGTGACAACTCTAAGGTCTCTTAAGAGACACAAAGGTGACTACTAGTCATAGTTTTGTTTTATTTGCATGTTAAATTGGAATTAGAATTAAATTGCCGTCTCTATGGATCGACCATGTCTACTACTGTGCTATATTTTCTTAGCATATTAATTGCAGGTTTTAAGCAGTATTTTTACTGTATTTGGTAGACCCACGACAAGTCCTATCAGACATACTTCTAACTTTTGAGGGCTACACATATAATCTATATAGCAATATATTTCCATAATATACTTGAAGTACTGCGTCTTGCTAGCTATGGTGAGGACCTGGTGGCGAGCGATGATCAGGAACACTGGAAATGCAACAAGAATAAAAGTTAATTAAGCCAAATAAATGAAGATGAAGAAGGAGAAGAAAAAAGAGTATGTTCAAAGCGGCTAAAGTGGCTATTTTTTTGTTTTAAAGGGGGAGGTGTGGGAACCCTTAAGATCTTTTGTCGACTATTATCCCCTTTTTCTTGTCTACTCTCTCATAATAAGGGAGTGGACCTGATTATGTGACGTGAGTCTCACCTTCTATTATGAGAAAGTAGACAGGAAACACATGACGGTATCTTGCGGGAGATGTTGCTTTGAAAAACTAACAATAATAAATAAATAAATAGATAAAAATGTTATAATTAATTAAACTCACTCTACATGGGGAGCTTGAACAAATAGTGACCTCGTCGCTGATGATGCCTCAATTGTTTGGAGCAGAACGATGATCCACAAAACCAGGCAGAAGGGGAAGAAGAAGAAGACCGCTCCAGAGGCTTTAACAATTCGAGCCATTATTTTGGTGATTAATTTTCGCACTAAGTTTATGTTCTTATACGTCTAGGATCGGTTGCCTGAAGGTAATTAATTACAAGAGTAGTTAATTAACGTCATCGCCAGATCGAGCAGACTCTATCAACACTCAAAAAGCTGATCAAATAGGACTCTTAATTTCTTGTCCAAATTTTCAAACCTTGCAGAGAAAGAAAATAGAACCTATGTCCCACGTCTTACGTGATACAAGAACCGTGTGGAAATTATTGTGGAATATTAGTTTTATTGACGACAGAAATAAATAAATAAATTTATGCAATACGTGTCACATATGATGTTGAAATTTAAAAATTTGACCGGACTTACAGAATTTTATGTTCACTCCACGCTTCCTCAGAGAATTAAGGGTTTGGTGGTGCTAGATGCTAGGGTCTTCCCTATTTGCGTAGCTATCCCCCCTTAATTTATGTGGTTTGTAAGTTTGTATAGGCTTCATTAGCATTCCTGTATCTTTTCATCTCTAAGGTAAGATTCATTATGTCTCTCTTAGAATTTTACGACATTTTGCCTTTATTTTAATAAAGAATCCCCAAGGGCCCAACCACTAAATTAGTTGTTTAGCCCCCAAAAAAAAAAAAGAAGGTCTCTAGTCCGAATAGTAGGATCATTTGATAATTTTTATTTTTTTAATTATTTTTTGGAAATAGAACAATCTGATTATATTTTAATCTTTAAAATCGATATTTATTTATTTTTTAATTTTCTTTTATAGAAATAGAGGATACAAGCGACTAAGAAATTTATTGATGCGTTGGATAAGAAATTTATCAGGATGAGTTTGACAATCCTTAATTTATATATATACCCTTTTCTAGGAAATTTTTGGAAGAAAAGTGTGGATTAGTAATATATATACCCTTTTTTTTTTTTTTATAATTTACATTTAGGGAAAACTTTCTTCCTCCCCAAGTAATTAGCTAGTATTTGCGGTTCCTCAATATTTCTTTCTAACTATCGTCTTACTAATTGTTCTACTTAATAGAGGTACAAATTAAGTAATCACAGAAACTATTCATGATCAATAGCAAAGAATTAAATTAATCGATTAACACAATAATTTTTATAATTTATATTTAGGGAAAAACAATTAGGGGTTATAATTTACCCAAAGCTAGCTTGAGGAGAGCCCTATTTTTTTTTTCCTTTTTTAATTGAGAGTAACTTGCTCCGATATGGCCCTTAATTACCTTAATTTGAAACCTAAATTTTATTCTATCTCTGAATTATAAATCATTCTATTAAGTCCCAGAATTTCATATCACGTTTTTAAATGACCTACAATTGATACTTCGCCCAAAAGCACTTAACAAAAAACATGCACATGACTAGAAATATTGGTCTATTTTTGTGACGTGTTAAGAGTTTATCATGTACTATTCAATTTATTGTTCAAAATTGCCTTTAATATATAATAGATACTACTTTCCCGTCACAAACATGTTTGCTGTCAATTAAGTGGCTTTAATTGGACAAACTATCAATTCTCAAGAGGCATTTGAGAACATAAAATGAAGTTCACAAATTAAGTGAATAGAATAAATTTGAAGTCCATCAAAACTAGTCTTTCTTCTTTCCCTTTTTTTTTTTTCCTCGAATATATATGGATAAGATTACAATTTTAATCATCGGCTAATGACATATGAAATAGACCTTGCAATGATATTAATAATGCATTTTAAATCATTATCTAATCATTGAATAATTCTGTAACGTAATTGTAATTGTAGTATTTTCTCACTCTATATATATATATATATATATAATAATCACTCAAATGAATTAATCAAAGGATTAGTTAAAGAGAATGAGAATACAACAAGAAATAATTGAAACGTTTGCTTCCTTCGTTGAAGAGTCAGAGTTAGGCAATGCTAAGTCCAAGATATACAAAACCTAATGATGATGGCCACCTTGAGGAGAGGTGTGTACAGGAACTCTGTCATTTCACAAAATAAAAGAATATTACATTAAATTAGAAACAATAATTAACCCATGCAAAATCATGCATTGAGTCTTTAAAACAAGAAATCAAAATTGAGCAATAGAATTTCCATCTTACTGTTTTTCTCTTCAATTTAAAATAATGCATGGCACGACACATAAACTTATTAAGTTCCATATGCAGGCATGAGTAATAGCTAGCGAACAACTAATCTTTTATAAATAAGGTGACAAATTATGGAGGTGACAATTTATAGCTAGCTCCGTTCAGCTTTAATTAACATCTGGCTTTTCTAATGGCAACAGGTGATCTAAAAATTAGAGTAAAACTCAACATTGGATCCTTAATGGCAAATTTTAAGGGACTATATATATATATATTTTTTTTGAATGACCCTACAAGTTACATATATGGATATAGATTTCAATAATTAAGCTCGTGAAACTCACCAGCTATATATATACATATATATATATAGATAGATACTTACCCTGTTAAGACAGCAGTAAAGCCGGTGGGCCAGAACGATTGTCTGGCCGATGATCTCTGGAATAGATTGAAGAGAAGAACGATCCACAGCAGAATGAAGATTGAAGACACAGCAAATGAAGAAGCTTTTGGGGCCATTTTTCTTCTCGTTTTTCCGAATGCTTTTTGACTTTACTAGACCTTAATCGATCTTGTCCAGTTTCATTTACTTACATCGAACAATAATTTATATGCAATGCTTCCATTTGTATAAATGGAATCATTCAACAAAGGTAGATGAGGAAAAACGAAAAGAAAATATTGCTGAGTTTTCTGACAATGTCTTGCCTTCGAATTGGACCTTTTCCAGTCAATTTTTCTGCTTTCAAACTCTCACTTCTGTTTTTCGTTTTTTTCCTTTTTTTTTTTTGGCTATATATATAAAGGCATCATAAAAGGCCACAGGTCTTATTAACTCGAAACTCGATCACGTTTGGAAAGAAAAGTTGAAGAACGAGACACAAGCAGTTAGCAGACTGATACTTTATTAAAAGAATGAGAACTTCCAATTAAATATTAATTAACCATGAGGGAAGATTCCTCAAAATTTTAAATATATATACTCCCCTCTATTCATATAAAAGAGTTAACTTTCTAATAATTTTTTTGTCAGACGGAGGGAATATGAAGTACTCTAACAAACTTATGTATGAATTAACATTTCTTATACCCTCTCCATCTCATTAATAAGTGGTCACCAAATATTTTATATTTTCTTGGTGTCACCAATCAATTTGTAGAATATATACATGTTTGGAAACCAAATTTTATCTTCACCAAAATTTTACAATTTAGTGACCACCTTTCTTTTTTTTCTTTTTTTTTTTTTTTGGTCTTCAATAGGTTGCTGAAAAACTTCTGGTGTCACCAAAGGTTATGAAGACTTTTCTTCGTTATCTTTGTTGAGCAAACTATTTGGTAGATCACTAAATTTATGCTCAATTAATTAACAATTTTTGGTCACTGAAAGTTAGTGATGATTGTATCTGTGACTATTTATTTATTTATTTTTTGATAAAACGTCTTATTTTAGCTGGAAAATTTTTTGCCAAACCTTCAGTGACCAATTGGTGACCATTTTTTCATGGTCACCAAGGGCCCATTACTTCACTTGGATAATGTATATTCTTTTGCGTTTTTTTTCGCCAATTAGTTTCTTGATTTCGACTGATAATTAATGGGTCATTAGTTTTATTGGATTTTGAATGAGTCTCTTCTCCAACTGTTCAACGGTCTGACGAGCAATAAAAACATATACCGACCAACTAGTACAAAATTTAACGGGCCACCACGTGATGCCAAAAATATAAAACTATCAAATTGCACAATTTTAAGGTGACCGTTGCAAGTGCAATGGTCCGCTAATATATGTTATGGCATACTTTGGAGCAGGTACAACGTACGATCTTATTTTCACCTGCTAATTATTACATAAGTTGATTGCCAAATTAAAACACAAAAGACACAAGATTAATATTCAGTTTCTCCACTTTTCTTGGTGAAAACATGGCCCTATGGTGGAGACAGAGCTCAGCAACCAATAACAGGCAGTGAGATCACACAGTTACTGTTAGAGAAAATCAATTTATAATCAGCAAAAAACATCTTCTTCTTTTTTTTTTCCTTCTTTTAATTTCTTTAAGTGAAAATTAACATTAAGAATTTAGAAAGAAAGGCAGCAAATTATACTATATATTCCGTATAATAGTAATAAAGAAAGAAAGAACATGAAATAATTATTAATATCATCTCTCACTGGGTGGGAGGTCGATGAACCATTAATCCTCGAGACGCTGCCAAAGTCCCAAAGGAAGTAAAGAGAATTGTGATGAAAATCCACAAAAGTGTGAAAATTTTAGCACTAAACGCCGATTTCCCAACCATGTATGTCCATCGATTAATTTCTTCCAATCCTTTTTTTTTTTTTTTTTCTCGCGTTTTCAGACGAGTTTAGGTTTAACCGATCATTTCATAGCCTTTAAATTTGTCTCGCTAAGCAATGGTATAACTTAATTGCCTTAAAAGTCTTGGCAAAGTTTCATTTTTTCCAGCCGCCCACAACAAGATGAACAGTAATCCAACAAAGGTTGGTATTGGTGACAATTGTTGGGTTGCCGTTGGCTCGGAGAATTTTAATGTTTTCTTTTCTGTTAAATGATTTATTACAAAAATGATCTTTACATTTGAGAAAGATATTAAAACGAATCTCGTAATTTTGAAAATATCAAATTAAGCTTTATACTAGATTAAGACCATAATTTGCCCTATCGCGATACGTATCGTAGCATCAGACGATTCTACGATCCCATAATACCAAATCGATCCTGCTTCCGATTCTATAAAAATTTGCTAAAATGACTAAAATAAAAGTATTTTTTATAATTTATCAGTAATTTTACACGTGCACATTTGGTATAGGATCTTACGATCCTACGATCCAATTCTATGGATACCGATCCTACATCCAAATCAATCCTAAGTAGGATCGCAATTTTGCAAACTATGATTAAGACTCCCCGCGTATGAAATGACAAATATATATATATTCGAAACTCCGAAAAAAAGTACAAAAGTACATTTGTTTAATATTAATTTTAAAAATGTAAAAAGAAAATATCATTTTTCCACCAATCTTCTTAATAGAGAGTTAATCATGAACAATACATAGATATGTTGAGGCAGTATTTCGTTAGACCGTCTGATTCAACCACTAAAACTGATGCAAGTGTTTTATTCATTATATATATATATATATTTGAATATGCAATATATATTGTTTAAATAGGCAATATATTAGAGGTTATACTACATTTGCGAAACATCATAAGTTATACACGATAATTTAATCCTAAAAATAAATATTTTTTTCTTTACTATAGACTTTTTTTAACTATAGAAATAGACAATACATCAGAGATACGTGAAATGTTATACTTCAGCAGCTTAGAGGCCATAGGTGATATGCAAGACATCAAAGACAATGCACGATAAATGTGTTTCATAACATATATGCAATACTTCTAAATCTGAATTTGATACATGCTTCTTTAAAAAAACATTTCGTCAAACGTTCTGACGGGTCAAAAAGAAGTTTTTGCAAAATGGAAAATGGAAAACGGTAGGAAAGAAAGTATCGTGTGTTCCAATGGAAAAGTGTTTCATGAGTAGGAAAATATATTGTGAGACACTTTTCCATTGATACGAATCATGATAAAGCTGCATCCTTTTATTTATTATTCAAGGAATTTTTGATTTCCACTCACCTACTCCCACCATCACTACTCACTACTCTAATAGAAGAGATCAACCGATAAAACCACTTTCATAGATTAATGGCAAATAAATAACCTTTCAACCTGCACTTTCTAATTTTCATGACAAATTAAATTCTAGATTGCTTTCAGCAATTTAGAGATTTGGAAAAAGGATAAATACTTTTAAATTTTGTAAAAGTATCAAACATCTCTTTTTGCAATTTGAAAAGATCGATTAACATATATCCTCTGAGATTTTTGAAGTCTACCAATATATTTCCAAATTTGACTAATTTTATCGATACCTTACTCCTGAATTGGTTATGTTACTTATAAGTACTTATCAATTGAAGAAAAAAACATAAAACTTATGGGAGTATTTGTAGTTTGAGGAGTTAGGAAGGAATCAGTGATATTCTCTAAACAAATAAAATTTGAAGTTTCATGAAACTACTAATCCCCCTGAAATGTTCAAATTTTGGATGGAAAAAAAAAGAAGCTAATATTCCACCTTCCGGACGGTTAAACAAACACATTTTTTAAGAAACATACGATACTTTTTTTTTAATAGACGTAAGCGTCGAGTTAATCTCAAAATTATCGCTTGTATTTTGAAAGATTGTATATTTAAAGCGAAAGTATTACATGTCAACCGTCAGACGGTCTCTTCTGATAAGGGATTCCTTTTCAAATATCTTGTCGGTAGAAAAAAAGTTTGAGTTTTTAATTCAGTTTTTCGCTCAACCTGCCAATTAGCACAAAATTTATGGGGCCACCAAGTGATGCCAAAAATATAAAACTATCAAAACTATCAAATTTATGGGGCCGGTCATTTTCTTTACGTTTTGATTTTGATTTCAACACTAAATTTAATATATTATAATCAACTTTCATCATTTTCAATACAACCTTTTACTATTTAGTTATATATTTTTATATTTTCAATATACTTTTTACATTATAAAACTATTTTTCAAAAACCAAAACTGTCGTAAAGAACAAACATATTTTGAAAGACATTTCTTTCACAAGATCGACTACAACAAATCAATTGAATAAATCCAGATTTAGAATCGGTGGGGGTAAAGCAACACCTCGAAAATGCAAGCCAAGTTTTGAATTTTATCATGAAAACAGCTAAAACTATATATATGTCTACACTCTAGAGAAGGTACAATGATCTTATTTTCACCTTCTAATTACATAAGTTGATTGCCAGATTAATTAAATCACAAAAGGCAAAAGAATTAATTTCTCAGTTTCTTCACTCATGCGTGGTTTGATTCTTCCCTCTTTTCTTGGTGCAAAGATGGCCGATGTGGAGACTGAGGTGAGCTATGAATAGGCACTGAGGTGCGACTGTTAGAGAAAACCAATTTATAATTAATCAGCACAACAAATCAATACTTGAAGGCTTTGATCCAAAGCACAACAAATTAATCATACTATATGTATAGTAATAAAGAAAGAAAGAACACAAAATAATTGTTTATAATATCATCAACTCACGGGCTGGGAACTGAAACCATTAGTCCTCGAGACGCCACCGAAGTCCCAAAGAAAGTAAAGAGAATGACGATGAAAATCCACCAAAGTGTGAAAATTTTAGCACTCAACGCCGATTTCCCAGCCATATCGATCGATTAATTTCTTCCTATCTTTTTTGGGTTTCGATTACGATTATGTTTACCGATCATTTTATAGCCCGGCATGCCCTTAAATTTGTCTTGCTACTCAATGCTGTAACTTGCCTTAAAAGTCTTCGCAAGGTTCCAGTTTTTCCAGTCGCCCATATCGGCAGTCGACGCACGGGCCAAACTGTCTCGAAATTTCCTTTCCTCTTACATTTAATAAAGGGCCAATTTACATGACAAATATCATTAAATTCGGGCTTAGTTTCAGTTTACAAAAACTTGTATACAAAGGCAAAGAACATATTAAATTTAACATCTAATGTATTGCGATTAAATTTTAAATACATGCGTATCTCGTATAATTAAACTCTGACAAGTATAAATTTTTTTTGGTATTTATCAGTTCGAAATTAATAAAATAAAAATAAAAAAATACCTTTGCCTACATTAACTCTTAAGAAAGAATGTTCAGACAAACGTGTTTAAAAGGACCCTTGAGCTCGACTTCAGTTCCGGTCAATACGGTTCCCCATCGGATTGCGTGGTGTGTTCATATTCTCTGGTCCTCCGTTCCCATTTGCAATCTAATTTTCCCACCTAGTGTTTCTCATTTAAATAGTACACTTTTTTAAAAAGTTTATTGTCACATTTAAAAAGTGAACTTTAAATTTATTTACATTACAACTGTCAGTAATTAATTAACTGTGGCTCACAATTAAATTTTACTTATAAAGTAAATACAAATTTGACAACCAAAGCAATTAATTACTTAATTACTGACAATAAAAACGTATGAATTTATTATTATCGTTATTGATGAGTGCAGGTTGCGTTGTTTGCTACTCAAAGTGAGGGACTTTTATGGAAGCACAGGGGACTTTTGCCAGGTTTACAAGAGCCCCGGAAGACAAAGGTGGAGCCAATTGCTTGGGTACCCCTCTGGATGGTTATAAATTGAATTTGATGATTGGGCGTTAGAGAATCCGGGCTACACTGGAGCAGCGTTTTTTTTCTTCCTTCTTTTGTTAAGTGAAATTAACAGTAAGAGTTTAAAAAGAAAGCCAGGAAATTTGTGGAAATTTTAGTACTCACGGTCTGGAAGGAACCATCTCTGCTCGAGGCGCCACCGAAGTCCCAAAGAAAGTAGAGACAATGATGAAGAAAAAATCCACCAAAGTGTGAAATGTTTAGCACTGAACTCCGATTTCCCAACCATATCTTCGATTCTTCCAATCTTTTTTAAGTTTAACCGATGATTTTAAAAGCGGATATGCCCTTAAAAGTCTTGGCAAGGTTCCATTTTTTCCAGCCCCCCACTACGAGATGAAACAGTAATCCAACCAAAGTCTTGGCAAGTTTTTTTGTTTTTTGTTTTTTTTTTTCCTTCCAAATGATAGATTGCAAAAATCTTTACATTTGAGAAAGATATTAAAATGAATCTCTTAACTTTTAAAATATCAAATTAAGCATTAGACTAGCTTAAGTGTATGAAATGACAAATATAATCGATACTCTGAAAAAAAAAAAAAAAAAGGAAAGAAATACTTTTTCTTCAATATCAATTTTAAAGTGTAAAATATAAAAGAAGTAATTTAATTAGATCATTTTTCCACTTATCTTCTTACTAAAGGGTTAATAACGATGAACTACACATAAATATGTTGACACAGTCCTTCCTTTGTTAGATCGTTATTTCAACCACTAAAATTGATGCATGAGTTTTATAAATTGTTTTAAATAGGTGATTTATTAGAGGCTATAATTAATATGTGAAACATCATAAGCTATACACGATACTTCAACCTTTAAAATCAATACATTTTTTTTCACTATAGGCGACTTTTTTGCTACAAAAAGACGAAATGTGATACTTAAGTAGCTACACTCATAACTCGTGATATATTAGGGGTTATACGTGATACACAATACATCAAAGGCTATTCACGATAAGTGTTTCCCATAAAATATAGGTGATACTTTTGATGCCATCATCAAACGTTCTGACATGTAAAATACAAGTTTTGCTGATTACAAATTAGTAGGAATCGGAAAGAAAATATTAGTAGATACAAGGATTTCCTTTAGGGTGTGTTTGTTTCCTATGGAATTGGGATATGGAATTGGGGCTCTAGTTCCGATTCCATTGTTTGTTTGTAAAATAATTGTAAGAATTGGAATTCAATACCTCCAATTTCACAATTTCAATTCTTTGATTGGATCTAAGAATTCTAATTCTATTGATATTTATTGTGTCTTGTGTAGTGTGTGTAGTGAGTGTTGTGTTTTGTGTGTGTAGTGAGTGTTGAACAGTTTGATAAAGGATTCTCTTTTCTTTGTCAATTTGCAAATTAAATTATTTGGTTTTTTTACTCACAAAAGAAAAACTGTAATTATACAAACCAAAGGGGAGTAGTTGTTACATTATTACTAGCTAGGTACAAGTTACAACGTTTTTGATAAAAATATAAAAGAAAAGATTTGTTGAACAATGATTTTATTGTGTGTATAACAGTGTACAAAGAGAGCATATATATAGACTAGGTATAGGCTAAGTGTAGTACAAGTAGTACAAGCAGTACACTAGGTGTAGTACAAGTAGTACAAGTAGGATACTGGGTTAAGCCCATTAGGCTAATCTATACACTAATATCCCCCCTCAAACTCAAGGTGGCAAGGAGGAAGCCAACTGGAGTTTGGATATAAGATCTCGAAGACGACCAGGTGGGTGAGATTTGGTGAAAATATCAGCAGGCTGGTCAGCAGATGATATGGAGAATAACTTGAGAGTGCCTTTCTTGAGATGCATGCGAGTAATGTGGCAGTCGATCTCAATGTGCTTGGTACGTTCGTGGAAGACATCATTGTGAGCAATGTAGATAGCACTACGATTGTCACAATAAAGAGGAGTAGCAATGGGTTGTGGAGCATCCATGTCAGCCAAGAGCCAGCGCAGCCAGACAAGCTCACAGGTGGTATCGGCAAGGGCACGATACTCAGCCTCAGTACTGGAACGGGAAACAACTTCCTGCTTTTAGCTACGCCATGAGACAAGAGAAGTACCTAACAGGAAACAAAAGCCTGTGATAGAGCATCGGTCAGTCGGATCACCAGCCCAGTCCGCATCTGAATAAGCATGAAGCTCAAGTGAAGACTGAGAGGAATAGTGGAGACCATGATAAAGTGTACCCTTGACATATCGGAGTATCCGAAGAACAGCAGCATAGTGAACAGAACGAGGGGCATCCATGAATTTACTAACCATTCCCACAGCATGTGAAATATCGGGACGAGTAACAGTGAGATAGATTAGACTACCAACCAACTGACGATAGCGAGTAGCATCAGATAAAGGTTCACTGTCTAAGGGTGTGAGCTTGGCATTATATTCCAAAGGAGTGGAAGCAGTCTTGTTGTCAGTGATACCGGCTTTGGAGAGAAGATCAGAAGCATATTTAGCTTGGGAAAGATAGTATCCATCAGAGGATGAGGTAACCTTAAGCCCAAGAAAATAGCTGAGAGTGCCCAAATCTTTCATCTCAAAATGCTGACTGAGAAAGAACTGGAGAGAGCGGATACCTGCAGAATCATCTCCAGTAATAATCATATCATCAACATAGAGAAGAACAAGAGTGATACCAGCAGAGGATTTGCGAACGAAGAGAGCAGTGTCATGAGGACTCGAAGTGAAACCCTGCTGAGCAACAACTGAGCTGAACTTTTCAAACCAAGCTCGAGGAGCCTGCTTGAGGCCATAAAGAGCACGGCGAAGACAACAAACTTGACTGCCTAAATGTGGATAACCAGGGGGTGGTTGCATGTACACTTCTTCATTAAGGTCACCATTGAGGAAAGCATTTTTCACGTCCATTTGATAAAGAGGCCAACGGCGAACAGTAGCCACAGCAATGAGACAGCGGACAGATGTAAGGCGAGCAACAGGAGCAAATGTTTCCTCATAGTCAATGCCATACTGTTGGGTAAAACCCTTGGCAACTAGGCGAGCCTTGTAGCCTTCAACAGATCCATCAGCCTTGGTCTTGATCTTGTAGACCCACCTACAACCTACTACAGTCTGACCAGGAGGCAAATCAACCATATCCGAAGTGTGATTTCTATTAAGGGCATCTAGTTCATCATTCATAGCTTGCTGCCAAAGAGGGTCAGTATGTGCCTCACGATAGGTGCGAGGTTCATAGAGGGTGGCAAGGGCAAAAGAGCAGTGATAATCAGAGAGATAAGAGGGAGGAATGCTTACCCGAGTGGAACGACGAAGTTCTGGACCATCAAGAGATTCAGGAGATGGTGGTGCCACAAGATCCAAGACAGGCAGGTCATGTGCCGAGGACAGAACCGTAGATGAGTCGTCTGGAGAGGCAGCCGATGTTGAAGAATCCTCCACAAGTTTAGGATAGAGAGGGAGAAGAAGATCAGTAAAAATGGGAGACTCGGAGGAAGAGGATGTAGGAAACTGCTGGAGACTCGTAAAAGGACGATGTTCCCAAAACTCAACATGACGGGAGACACGAAGATGACGAGAAATGGGATCATAGCAGCAAAATCCCTTTTGAGATACACCATAACCAAGGAAACAACAGAGACGAGCACGAGGTTGGAGCTTTGTTCGTTCATGAGTAGGAAGAGAGACAAAGCAAGCACAACCAAAAACCCGAAGAGATGAGTAGTCAGGGGTTTGACCATAGAGAAGCTCAAATGGTGATTTGTTGTGTGTAGTTGGTGAAGGGATGCGATTAATGGTGTATACAGCAGTGAGGGCAGCCTCACCCCAAAAACGTTCAGGAAGAGAGGCAGAAATGAGAAGGGTACGGACAACATCAAGAATGTGACGATGTTTTCGTTCTGCACGACCATTTTGTTGGGAGGTATAAGGACAAGACCGCTGAGTAAGGGTACCATGATTGTCTAAAAAGAATAGGAAAGACTTATCATTATATTCTTGAGCATTATCTGATCGAAAAACTTTGACAGTGCGATTAAACTGTGTTTGAATCATGTTATGAAATGTTTGATAAACAGACACAAGTTCAGACCTATGATGAAGCAGATAAATCCAAGTATATCGAGAAAAATCATCCACAAATATGACAAAATATCTAGATCCCCCCTCAGTAGGAACAGGTGCAGGACCCCAAATATCAGAATGTATAAGATCAAAGGGTGCGGAAGAAAAGGAGTCACTATTATTAAAGGGCAATTTTGTTTGTTTGCCAAAATGACAAGAAGTACAATCAAATTTTTGAAACTGAACCGAACCTAAATGACCTTGAGAAGCCAACAGCTGAAGACGAGATAAGGATGGATGACCAAGACGAGCATGCCATAGATCAGGTGAGGAGGTAATAGTGGCAGCAGCTGCAGAAACGACGCGGGAAGGAATTTTCAGGTCATGAACCTCAAACATGCGACCAACCTTACGGCCTGTCCCAAGCACTTGACCTGTCCGGGGATCCTGCACTTCCACACCATGATTAGTAAAGAGAACATCTACGCCTAATTCACAAAGTTGGCCAACAGACAGCAAATTGAGGGATAACTTTGGGATATGAAAAGTGTCACTAAGGGATAAACAAGGAGAAGAGATTGTTCCTTTATGACTAACAGGCATAGGAGTTCCATCAGCAGTGTAAATGGTGATTGGATGTTCTAAGAGTGCCTTATCAGAAAATTGGGATTCATCAGGAGTCATATGGTTACAACAAACAGTATCAAAAAACCAAGAATGGTTACCTGAGGTGACAGATAGGGCAGTAGAAGTACGGGATAAAACCTGTTGAACAACTGCCTCAATATTAGCCGTAGTAAGTGAGGAAGTCGAAGGTGGACCGGTAGGAACCGATGGATCAGAAGGAGATACAGCAGCTGCCCGAGGAAGAGAAGCTTTATTCTGCTCTTGCATAAATTTCTGCAGTTTGCGACAAACGGAGATGTCATGCCCTTTAGCACGGCAAAACTCACAGCGAATACCTTTGGAAGACTGAGAGGTGGGACGCCCAGAGTTTATCCGTGGAGGAGCAGTGAATCCAGCAATGGGAGGCTGTGGAGATGGTGTAGCCAATACATGGTCAGATGATGACATGTGATAAGCAGGCCGGCGGTTTTCCTCAGATATGAGCTCCTTCACTGCAGCATCAAGAGAAGGAGTAGGAGAGCGGCTAAGCAGAGAAGCCCTAGTAGGTTCAAAATCTTCACGCAAACCCATCATGAAGTGCATAAATTTACGGCGATCCCGATATTTGGCAAAAAGCTCAATGTCCGTAGGACACACGAGTGGAGGATTTGCAGCAGAGAGTTGTTCCCACATAGTAGAAGTCTGAGAATAAAAATCAGAAATGAACTGACCTGTCTCTTGTCGCATTTGATAAAGTTTTGATTCAATTTGGAACTCCAAGCTTGAATCATTAGTACAATTATAGCGATTGGCCAAAAATTTCCAAGCAGCTTCAGCAGTTTCAAGACGAGGAAGAAGATTATGAATGGAGGGAATAGAGGTATTAATAAACCAAGACAAGATCTTACTCTGAATACTCTCCCATTCCTCTAGGCAATCTTCATAATCATCTGTTGTGACAGTAGTCGTGGAAGACTCCTCAGCAGCTATGTCTTTGGACTTAGGGTTTGGTACCGGCTTAGGAATTGAACCAGTCACATATCTCCACAGTTTACGACCCTTGAGAAAAATAGTCATATTCTGAGACCATTCATGATAGTTAGTAGGACCATCCAACATAATGTTGATAGGACGTATGATGTCGCGATCACTTTGTTGAGCCATATGATGTATGTTTGCTGAAGTGGCAGGCGTGCGCTGGTGGTGCAGAGGCGACTCGAGGCGCGTGAAGGCGCGTGGTGTCAGGCACAGAACCGGCTGTCGGCGCGTGTTGGGCGCGTGGGAGACCGAGTTTTGGAAGGAGTTGTGGGTGTGACGGCGGGACTATTCTTCTGACCGGATTACCGGATGAAGATGAGGGCAGCGGAAGAACGCCGGAAATATCCACAGGAACCAAAAGAATTAGAGCGCTGTCTCTGATACCATGATAAAAATATAAAAGAAAAGATTTGTTGAACAATGATTTTATTGTGTGTATAACAGTGTACAAAGAGAGCCTATATATAGACTTGGTATAGGCTAAGTGTAGTACAAGTAGTACAAGCAGTACACTAGGTGTAGTACAAGTAGTACAAGTAGGATACTGAGTTAAGCCCATTGGGCTAATCTATACACTAATAGTTTTTATTTTCACTTGCTTACAAATATAAATTAATTGATTGCCCGAATTAAGAAAGGTAACAAGGATTTCTCAATTTCTCCTTTCTGGCGGTATTTGATCCTTCTTCACCTTTTGATGTGGAGACCGATGTGAGACAGAACCAGGTGCATAAATGTGATGGCTACAGAGAATCAATCAGCACAACAAATCAAACTCGAAGGTTTAAAGCGTTGCTAAAATAAAATTTAACTATCTTTCTCTTTTTCTGGAAGGGTAAACTACCAAATGTTTTTGAAGATTTGTTCAAATTACCGACCAAATTAAACTCTGAGGGCGCACCCAAAAAATGGCAATTAGAGCATCTCATATTTGGGAATTGATGAGTCATTTATGAAAGATATTTTAAATTGCAATTGAAATGTTTGACAAATGTCATATAATCATGAGAGTAGGCATCAGTTACGAATTATCAAATGGACTTTATCTTATTAAATTTTCTTTGACAAACTTAAGAGGGTTGATATCTAGTACGAGTATTTTAATAAATTTCAAAGTCGGCCGTTTCTATAATTTGTACAGACCTCAAAAGCGTTTTGGTAATTTAATTACCCTTAGAAGAATTAAAGAGTTCAATTAAAAAGAAAGCCTGCAAATTGCAAATGATTATAAATATATAGCAATAAAGAGGGAAATTAAATCATAAAACTCAACTGACCTTTCGCGAAGAGCTCGAGGCGCCACCGAAGTCCCAAAGAAATTGAAGAGTAAAAGGAAGATAAGCCACAAAAGGGTGAAAATTTTAGCTCTAAACACCGATTTTCCAACCATTTCGATTTCTTCTTGCTTTCTGGGCTGGCCTCAAATCTACTCTCTCCTTTTTTTTTTTTTTTTTTTGGTTTGTGAACGTTTAATCAATCGTTTTATAGACGGGCGTGTGCTTAAATTTGTGCTTGTAGTCAATGGTCTAATTAATTAAGGAATTTCAACGACCAACTAGACCACAAAATCTTTTCAATGTTCAAAAGATATGGTTAATGATGATGTCCAATTTCCCAGTCTCATAGAAAGGTTAATAATCGATGACAATATACTAGTGGATAATGATGAAATTCACCACTATCTAAGGACAAAGGTTAGTGGGAATTAACATGGCCTTTGAAACGATTGATGATCATTTCTTTGCAATCAATTTATAGAATATATGCATGTTTAGTGAGCAAATTTTATCGTCACAAAAATTTACAATTTAGTGATCACATTTTTGTGGTCTAGAAAAACATTTGGTGACTGCTTAATTTCGCGTCACCAAACGTTATGAGAACTTTTCAACATTATCTTTGTTGACCAAATTATTTGGTCACTAAATTTGTGCACAATTAATTACCAAGTTTTTTGTCACCGAAAGTTAGTGATGATGTTTTGGGACTAAATGTTTTATGGTCACCATTTTTTGTCACTAAAAAAGTGTTATTTCTGCAGGAAAATCTTCTGCCAGACCTTTAGTGACTAATTGATGACCAAAAACTCAAGTGGTACAATTTGAGTCACAACATACATTTCAACATACGACTTTTTATATAGAACCGGAAGAGTGTCAAAGTGATGGATTCGCCGGCTTCAGCAATGCATTTGACTTGACTATATATAATTATATTTTTTTGTTGAATGACTAAATTTTGTATCCTTCTATATATTAGTTAAAATAAATTAAATTATGCATTTATTTTTTTACTTCAAATGGATAATGTACAATGTTTTACGTTTTTTTCACCATTAGTTTCTTGATTTGGACTGATGATTAATTGATCATCAGTTTCATTGGATTTTGAACGAGTCTTTTCTTCGACCGTTTAACAACAAAAACATATACCTACCAACTAGCACAAAATTTATTGGGCCACCAAGTGATGCTAGAAATATAAAACTATCAAACTACACAATTTTACTTTGCAAGTGCAATGGTCAGCTAATATATGTAAACTGTGAACGATATGTGTCATTCACAATACGAAGTAGATTCTTAACAACACGACAAATCAATTGAATAAATCTAGATTTAGAATCGGAGGGTGTACGTAAAGCAAACACCCCGAAAATGCACAGCGAGTTATGAATTTTATCATGATAAAAGCTACAACTATATTTGAGAGAAGGTACAACGATTTTATAATTCTCACCTGCTAATTACACAAGTTGATTGCCAAATTAAATCACAAGAGGCATAATTAAGATGAATATTGATCAGTTTCTCCCACCCCCTTTTCTTGGTGTAAAGTGGCCCTATCGATGTGGTGACTGAGGTGAGCCAGGAATCTTCACATAAGTGCTACTGTCAGAGAAAATCAATTTATAATCAGCGCAACAAACCAATACTTTAAAGGCTTGATTCTAAGCGTTTGATGCATGCAAAAACAGCTTCTTCTTTTTTTCTTCTTCTTAAATGAAAATTAACATTAAGAGCTCAGAAAGGAATGAAACAAGCAAATCATACTATATATATATATATATATATATAGTAATAAAGAAAGAAAGAGCACAAAATAACTATTAATATCATCAACTCACGGGCTGGGAGGAGGGATCATTCCTCCTCGAGGCGCAAACGAAGTCCCAAAAAAAGTAAAGAGAATGAGGATGAAAATCCACAAAAGTGTGAAAATTTTAGCACTCAACGCAGATTTTCCAACCATTTCCATGATGAAAATCACTGGCGGAGCTAGGGGGGGGCGAGCTGGTGCTGGCGCCTCCCGTTCCTCCTGTGCTCCAAGGTATTAGTTGTATTTAATTTTTTTTTTTCCTTTACAGCGCCTCCCCACCATCCGTCTCCAGAAAGCTGTAACTGTAAGCGCCTCCTCCGTCTCCATCCGTCTCCCTGTCTCCTGTCCATACGGTTGACTTGACTGGTTTGGTTGAGGATTGAGGAAGAAGATGCGTGGAGTCGTGGAGAAGGAGAAGAGAACTGTTTTTTTTCTCTATTAAGTAGAACGGTGTCGTTCTACTTAATAGAGAAAGGAAAAAAAAAATAAAAAAAGGAAACTTTCCATATACTAAAAACTAGAAGCCAGGTATTCCCCAAGCCAAAATCCCTAAATCAGATTGAGAAGCAAAACAAACCTAAGGTTAAACTGCTTCAGCGCCGCAGTGCCCGCTCCATCTCTGCTGCAGCGCCGCAGCACGCAGCCACGCAGGAAGCTTGTTGCTTGGCCAGAGGAGTCCAGACTGTCCAGTCCACACTGGTTGCCAGCAGCAGCAGCAGGCAAGGCAGCACAACAACAGCACCATCATCATTCATCAAATCATCTGTATGTATGTTTAATGTTTTATATGAATTTGTATTTGCTTTGTGATTGATTGCTATTTGCTAAATGGAATCTCTTTGCTTTGCTTTGTTTGTCTTCAAGTATCAATTGAATATATTTTATATATATATATAATATATATATTAATATTAATATATATAACCGCAAGGCAGCACTAGCTGCACAGCAACAGCACTCAGCAGCATCATCATTCATCATTTAATGTTTTATATAATTGATTATGAAATTATTTTATAGAAATTTTATATATCTATTCTATTGTGGCAAAAAAAGTGATTGTAATTTGTGGCAAAAAAAAGTAATATGATTGATTGCTATGGTTGTGGTGTGGTCCGTGTGGACCTTGTGGTGGCAAAAAAAAGTGATTGTATTTGCTTTGTGATTGATTGCTAAATGGAATCTCTTTGCTTTGCTTTGTTTGTCTTCAAGTATCACCTGAATATATATATATATATATATATATATATATTATATAACACTAACACCCCCATTTCTTTATTTATTTATTTTGAACATCTATAATATTACTAATATGACTATACTTTATGTGTTGTACATTATCATCTAAACAAAGTTATATGTTTAAATTGGATAATTGGATAATTGGATTTATATATATTTTGAAGAATTATTAATTTATGTCATCTTGATCAATTATGTTAGGAGGTTATGGATAAATTTTTAAAACGGAAGATTGAGTCATCTAATATCTCTAGTGAAGAGAATAATAGGGAAAGACCTTCTCGTATGGAGTTCAATCCGAATGATGTTGTTAGTGACCCCGGCCTACGGAAGCCAATGAAGGAATTTGATGTTTCAGTTAGAGATCAAATTCGAAAAGAGTATTTGGTTAGAGGCCCTTGTCAACCGATTTGCCATAGTTATCCTCGCAGAAAGATAGGTAAAGATAATAGATGTTTCCAAATGAAGAGAGATTTTTGTGCAGCTTGCAAATGAACCAATTTTGCAATATTTTCAACATATGAAGAAGCGTAGGATACAATTGTCTCCTCTGATTCTCACGTCAGATTGTAGTAGTTCAAATGTCAAAAAATAGTTGTTTAATCAGTGCTTATATAATGACATTTTAAACATATATTTATTTAATGATATAAATTTTATTCTCTTACTTGTACTGTTGAGCCTCCCCTGGCTTTTAGTTCTGGCTCCGCCACTGTTTCCATCGATTAATTTCTTCCAATCCCTTTCCCGATTTCGTTTTCGGTTACATGTAAGTTTAAGCGATCATTTTATAGCCGGGCATGCCCTTAAATTTGACTTGGTTAATCAATGGTCTAACTTGCTTGAAAAGTCTTCGCAAGGTTCCAGTTTTTCCAGTCGCCCATATCGGCAGTCGACACACGGGTTCTTAATTTGACGGGCTAAACTATCTTTAAATGACAAAGACCAAGCACAAGTGCCTATTAAATTTAATTTCTGATTTATTACAATCAAATTATAAAAACACACGTTTGAGATATAAACTTCGACAAATATCAGTTTTTACTTACTCTATATATACATATATATATATATATATATATTAGTTCTAAAGTAGTAAAATAAAATTATAAAACCTTTTCACAGATTAACTCTTTTAGAAAGAATGTTCAGCAAACGTTTTTAAAAGGACTCCTGAGCTTGACTTCAGTTTCGGTCAACAAGAGGGATTTTAGTCTTTGGTTTCCCATCGGCTTAGGTGTGGTGTTCATATTCTATCGTCCACCATCCCCATTTTCAATATATTTTCCCTCGTAGTGTTTCGAAAAAAAAAAAAATCATCCAATCTATTCAAAGAGTCTATTTTTTTAAAAAAAATTTGTCACATCCAAAGAGTGCACTTTAGATTTATATATATTACATTATTGTCACTAATTAATTGTTTGGTTGTCAGTAATTACTTGCATATATAGTTCACAATTAAGTTTTAAGTATAAATTTGACAACCAAACAATCAATTATTGAAATAAAAACTTATGAATATATTATGAGGTTCAGTTTAATTAATACCTGGGGTATGGAACAAATTTTGAGACTAAATGCCAGGCTCTTCTTCTTGGAATTCATGATTGCAACCGGTTGAATTTAACGGGGTCGACATTGAGTTGGATTCCCTCCTTTTGGTCAGCATGGTCCGCCCAATTTTAAAAATTCCTTTGCGATTATTTTAGGGACATCTGGGAATCTTTCGAGTTAGCAAGGATGTAGTCCATGTTTATCGAAAAGTAAATGCAATGGCAGATGCTCTAGCAAAAGAGGCAGCGGAAGATCGAATTACCAGAACTTAGACAAATGCGCTATTGCGAACACACATTAAAAGAAACTTTTGTGGTAAGCTTGTCTTGGTAGTCAATGCCCTCATTAATTTCAATAACCAACTATCATTTGTTCTAATTAATGGAATATGGAACATGGTTAAAAATAAATAAACAACTATCATGACATGGTGAAGATATTTACTTGGGATTAATCGAACCAAGTACAACGATTTTATTTTCACCTGCTAATTAACTAAATAAGTTGATTGCCCAAATTGAAAAAATAAAAAATAAAAATACAAGAATTTATCCATTAATTGTGTTTGTTTGATTCTTCATCTTTTTCGGGCTATCGATGTGGAGATTGGGGCGAGCCAGGAATCACAACATGATATTGCGGAGGCGGAGGAGTCATAACTAAATTCCGTGGGGGCGAAGGCGAAGGCGAACTACTACAAGAAAGAAGAAAAGAGAATCTCAATATTATCCAAAATTTATCAATATTACAAAATTAATATATCTGAATCTTAATAATCATAAAAAAAATTTATTTAAAAAAAAAAGAAGTATTACATAATTATTCCAAAAGAGAGTGAATCCATAATGAACTTAAAAACGACCAAACACCACCGGCAGAAGGAGGTGAGGCCGCACCGGCTTGCACTCCCCTAATTCAACTTGAACGTATCTTCCCCATTTGTGTGTGTGTATATATGTGTTTTTTTTTTTTTTTTTCTTTCTTAATTTATGAAAAATTTTAAATTAAAAAGAAATTACTTACCGGCCGGGTCGGGGAGGAGCCTTTCCAGGTCCACGTCGAGCTGCCACCGAAGTTCCGGTGAAAGTGAAGAAGAGAATGATGATAAGCCACAGAAGGGCGAAAATTTGAGCTCTAAAGGCCGATTTCCCAACCATTTCGATTTCTTCCCTTAATTAAAATGCCACTCCTTTTTCTCTGTTTTAGCCGGAAACGTTTATTTCGATCCTTTTATCGACGTGCGTCGCCGCGTCGGTGCATTTGCTTAGAAATTGTCTTTCCACTTGCTAGTAGTCAATGCTCTTAACTAATCTAAACCAAACAAAAATCAAAAAAAAGAAAAGAAAAAAAAGAAAAGGAAAAACAAAGGGAGAAAAGAGAGAGTCAACATTGACGACAAAGTCTTTACAATGATGTTATAATTTTTTTAACTTTATAGTACAAAGCTCATGTTGATTACTTAAATATACAATACTCAGTATAATATATACAAAAACTAAAACATTTATACATATCACATAATGTCTCTAATGATGTATAATACGTGAGAATAATGCCGAGATACACATGTTTTGTGTCCCACAATAACAAAATGAGATACAATTCAAATACAACTACTAAAATCAATTAATTAAAAGCAAACATATAAAAGCAAGAATCCCATAAAGGTATTCCTTCCTATGGCAATAATTAGAATTGGGAATTCCCAATCTCATATAGTTAGAATTTAAAAAAATCTTAACATCCCATTTTAGTTTTCGTATTAATATAATAAATTAAGAAATTTCTCATCATATATTATCCACATAGAATTTAGGAGTAAAATACTCATTTTCATTCTCAAAAACAATATAACCAAACATGTTTTATAGTAATTCCTTTTCTCCTTTGCTTATTCAAACAACATTTGTAAATCAATAGTACCCAATTATAATTTCCAACGCGTGACTCTGGATTTTTTTACCTTAATATTCATTTTGGGGGAAAAAATTACCAAAATAAACAAAAAAAATTTGAAATTCCCAAACTATTGAAAACGAATTTGAGAGATTCGTTTTCAGTTGAAAACGAATCTCCCAACTTCGTTTTCAACCGAACAAACAAAAAAAAAAAAAAGAAAAATTATTTTGAAAACGAATTCACGAAATTCGTTTTCAATTGAAAACGAATTCCGTGAATTCGTTTTCAATTGAATTCGTTTTCAATTGAAAACGAATTTCGTGAATTCGTTTTCAAAATAATTTTTCTTTTTTTTTTTGCTTTAATAAACGAATTCCATAATTAATTTTTTCCTTTTTTGTTTTTCATTAATTTCATTAAGAAACTAATTCCACTACAATGATTTTTAAAATGAATAAAAATAATTATATGTAAACGAATTTTTTAAAAATTAAATAATTATTTTAATTGAATCGAACAGCCGTAAATAGTTTTTGAGTTGTTATAAAAAATAAAAAAAAGGCAAAACATAATTATATAATTGAAAATTTAATTTGTAATTCAATGAAATTTTAGAAGAAGTAATTTACGGCATTTTTTGAAATACATAAAATCTTCGTATAAATGAATTTGGGGAATTTATTTATATGTAAAAATTTAGTCACACATTTATGTTTTAAAAATAATGAATTCCATTAAAAACAAAACTCATAAATTCCAGTTGATAGAAAGCAGTTCCAGTTGATGGACGTTTTGAACACATTGTCATTTCCTGTAACATGACATCAGATCATGCGATTATGTGGATAATGAGAGAATCCAGAAGGGCACTTGATGTAAGTTTGATGCATTTCTTTCAGAGAAATCTTGTGGATCAATTAGTCATGTTAATTGGATGGATTTTTTGATTGTTCAAGAAGGCTAGAATCCCTTCCTTCTTTCTTGCCACATTTGAGTTTCTCTTAAAAGTTTGTATTTTGAAAACTATGAAGCCTCTTTTGGTGAACTCCAACTTTAGGTTATTCTGCCGGAATCTTATAAAGCGCCGATGGATGACTCTTGCTAACTGTTGTGTGATATGTGTCTCTCTTCAGGCGATGCTTGAAAGAGAGCGTTTCATGGATATTCCACCGCAGCAGCGGATGGAAAGACAGGAATCTATTGCCAAAGAACACAAGGAGGAGCACAGAGCAGCTTTACAGCGAGCCGTTGCACTAGATGTTCCCCAAGCATACTCACCCTCCGATTATGGTACATTTTACGGGTCAGAGGAAGGCGAGAACTCAAGTAGAACTGAGAACCCTTTTGAGTTATTGCCATCGGACAATAGAAAAAGGTGGGACGAACTAGCTGGGCTTCTCTTTGAGACAGATGAGCCTGTGAGGGGATAGTATAGGCAGGAATGGTTACAGGGTACATAGTTGCAGTAATGTTCATTCTTTCATTCTTGATGATTCATCCCTGTGAATGGGAACATAAGTAGATACTGCTACTGAATCGTTAGATTTTCTGGCGCTTGTGCTATATAGAAGGTATCAGAATTGCATGATCTTCCTTTTGATACATCAGAAGCATGATAGCGAAACAATGCGACTCGCTCATATACAATGGCGAGATCTGATCCATACTCGAGCATTATACATATGATTCTAAGAACAAAGATCAAACATATTCATCATTTCATTGTATCCATAACCATAAAGGCACCATCACAATACTGTACTTCACCTTAGACTTATCGATTCGGCTAACTCCCCTACTAAGAAATTACAACAGAACTTTTATCAGAGTGCAGATGTTAGCATAAACTAGTGTTTGAGGCTCCAAAGAGCAGTCAATACATATAGATTTCTTTGACCATATCATACATTTGCATTTACAAAACTGTAGCTGATAGTATATACCAAAAGTGGCGAGCAAACTCCTTCGCTTTCTTTCGGCGAAAAGTGAGTGCAGTATACCAGAAACTATGCCAGCAAGTCAAGAACAGCTTCACCTGCAATATATGTAAGATTAGGATAAATTATACAGCATCTACGCTTTCAACAAGCCAATATCTCTTAGATATTCCTAATTAGGCAATACTACAGGAAATCGAACAAAAGATGGAGTTGTATCTGATTTGTCCTGATATTGAAGAAACTACAATTTGCTTCAAAAGCTAAGAAATACACCAAGGCTAATAAGACAGTAGCGGGAAGTTCACTATTCAAAGAATGTTACAGTTGTAATAAACAAACACAGGAACCAACTGATAAGATGAAACCATTGAACCTCTTACCGTGCATTCTCTTGACAAACCGTTCCAACTCCGAGAAGTTGTGCCTGTCCATTAAATCGGGGCTTAGTCTAAGGTAGGTAAAAGAAAAAAAGTGCCTCGCGTCAGTTGGTTCCTGTCCTGCATATTTCTTCAAACTTGATGCAAGTGGAAGGACTGCAGAGATGAATTTCTGATGTGTGCAGGACAACTATGAACGAAATAAAGCAATAATTCCAACATGACGCGTGCATGCACCTTTCGTCAATGATAAAAGAGAGTTGAATTCAGACAGTTGGCATTTCTTTGTCCAACAAAAATGGTCAATTGAATATTCAACTATTGAATATTGACAATAAAAGTAAGAGCCTTCCCATAACTGAATAGAAGAAGATGAAAATAAAAGCATAACTTCTCAAATTGCTGTCACTAATTTCACTTTGTTCCAGGAAAACATTTTCCTTGAACTTGCATTTATTCAGTAGTAAGAGTGCAAAAGTAAGAATCATAAAAGATGTGCAAATTAAGTGAACAGAGGAAAATTGATGTGTGATGTAATATATAGAGGCACAAAAGCTCACATATTTGAAGTGAAAGGAGCTTAGTAGCATATAGCTTAAAAAACTGGCATATACAATAAAAAGAACTGTTTGGTACAGATAGACAGCAAATTAAACTGGATTAGGCATCTTATTAGAAGAGGTTACTCAAAGGAATCAATATTCTAACTGTTTCCCTTTCATGAGATAGGATTTTTTATTTAGTGAAAGCTTACGTGTCTTGATGTGATCCAACAAAAACAGAAAGTATGTATAGCTTTAACTGAATAGTAATCATACAGGCCAATTCACTTCACAAAGGAAGATGACTTACCTTTGCAGCAATGAAAGTCCCATCAAAAGCTAGTTTAGCTAGAGAAAGCACTTGATCAGCATGGTCAACCAAAACCTGAGAGTACCAATTGAGGAAGAACCTCCCATAATAGCCATCATAGTCTCCTCCATCACAAAAAAAACTAGTTTCATGAGGTTGAGAATTGTAAGAGCCTGCATTATCTGGCCCTCGAGCCCAAAAAGAATGTCCCCTGGCTTCTGCTGCCTTTCTCATGCTTTTTCAACAGGTACTGATCATAACACTGAAAGATGAAGAAGAAAAAAAGACGATTCTATTTAGGGAAATATCATGGATTAACTCTAAATCACTAAGCTAAAAAGATCGATTTCATCAATCTACACAAACCACCCTCTCTCCCACCCCCAACCCACCTCCTCCCCAGGCCCAAAAGAAAAAAGGAAAGTGCTTCACTAATATTTGCCAAAAAGAAGGTTCACAAAAGTTATAGTATGTCAGCACATGAAAGGTAGTTGAACAGATTTTTCCTAGCTAATCCCATAAAGGTACACAACAAATGTATCAAATTTCCCAAAGACAAACACAGCAATCAAAAACTTAGACATGATCATACAAGTAGACCAAAACCACATAATATAACTGCCCCATCATTATTAGGCAACGGGGTAGCATTAAGATTCCACAATGTCTACAAAAGGTGAGAAAGCTAGTGGCATAAATCGTGTATGAGAATAATTTTGCAGTACACAGAGACATTAACAAATTGAACAATTCAAAAATTCACTTAATGCTTTGACTAGTACCTCCAAATTTGGCCATGACATTAGTTCTTCAGCCAGTAGCTGCAGAGCAAGACAATCCTCAGGAATTTTGCCTTTATTACCTAAAAGGAGGATGAAAAAAATATAATTCTTTCACACAGGTAATGTCACAGGCACCTAATTTAAGCAATTTAAAGCCATTATATTTGCTGTCTTAGATGTGAGATTGCTTGATTAAACAACCATAATCATGTAGAAATATATTTAAGCTCTTTCAATCTTGCTGGAACCTCTAATGCTTTAGGCGGAAGGAATTCAACATGAAGAAAGCAAAATTCTAGGCAGTAATTTACGATTCCTCCAGCATAATACTTGTAAAAACATTTATTTCCCAGATAGAAATTCAGTGTTATAAGCTTTTATGTCAAAACAAAGAATCAAAGTACCTCTTTTATTGAACAGGAGCACATACACAGCTATAAATCTCCTAAGTACCGTTATTAACATAACATATAGAACCATTTAAAATGTCTTCTTGCATACTCTAAGATGTTCTTCCACCTGTAGCAACACTTATATATACATGTCCAGAAGGACAACTTTGCAAAATTTATCTCATAACTGCTCTCTGTATGCTAAGATGTTTAAGCATTGCTGTCACACATTGTACATAGGCTTGGACAGCACTGAACAGCAACACACACCTCAATTAGCAAAAAATGGGCAGTGACAAGATTCAAACATTGGATGGAAATAAGGATTATGCAATTGCTTGCCACAAATGGCTCAGTAAAAGGTAAAGAAGGAACTTTTACGCTAAAAGTTGCTAAAATAAACAACTGAATATATATCCTGATTGATTACTAGCAACATTATCTCCAGTAGAACTATCATTCAGAACGATATTCATAAAAAAATAAAAATAAATAAAAATACCCCCACAAAACCACGCAGGGTGAAAACCATATATATAGGCGAAAAAATGACATGGTAAAAATTTGTTCTTTACCAAGGCTTGATGGACAAATTCAGCCGTTCCATCCCTCAAACAATTCCCTTAACAGCAAAACCTCAATACAACAACCATTTCTTCCACTATATAACCAATCAATCTAAAACTTAAAAATTGCAACCAACGGTTAAAACACAAAACCCAGAGAATCATACTGTGCATAATTTTAAATTTGACAAGATAAAGAAAAAGATACTAGCTGTGCTGAAGGGAAAAAATGAAAGAAAATGGCAGAGTAGCAAGAAGAAAAGTGGAAAAGGTTTGAACAAAATACTTGAGGACGCGTGGTGATGGTCTTGGGTCTCTGCAGCAGCTAAAGCTTCGTGAATTCTAAGAGAAAGAGGCCAAGTCTGTTATGTTAAGCTCTGCCTGGATAAAGTTGGGTCGGGTTTGTTTGGTGGGTAATATTTTATACTTTCTTCGTCCCAGAACCACATTGTTGAAATTAACCCAAAAAAAGAAAAGATTATTAATCACCAACAGTTTCTTCTCTGCGCAGCCATATCCAGCTTTCGTTGTAAACAAAAACGCAAGGAAAATTCCAATAAAATAAGAAAAATATACGTATGATCAAGCAGTGCACAATGAGTATCCAACAACTCCTCAAATCAAAGGTATTACTCTATTATGCATCCACTGCAATGGCAACTACTGCACATTGATTCAATTATCATTCGCTTCATGAGCTAAAATTTCAAACTTGAAACTAAAAAGCCCAGACATTAGAAATTGCTCACTAATAGAGTTTGAAAATGCTCACTAATAGAGTTTGAAAACAAATTATACACAAATTTATAACCCTAAGACAAACCTCAAGCAATTTCCAAGCAAATTGAGCTTCTAATGGCGGAATTTCGGTACCCTTCAAGAAATCCCCAAAATCTAGGGTTTCTTCTAGACTCTCCTTCGTTTTCCGGTCAAATGGCTGTCGGTCCGGCGAGGTCGCGAGCGGCGGCGACGTGGCGCGGGTTCGGCCGGAACGGGAAGGGGCTCGCCGGTTAGTTGGTCGTGGTCGGAGGGTGGGGGGTTGCCGTTTAGTCGAGGGAAAAGGGTTCGGTTGCTCTGTTTTTTCACGCAGCTTTTTATACCCTTTTTTTTTTTTTTTCATGGAAAACGAATCTGTGAGATTCGTTTTCCATGACATTAAATTTTTTTTTTTAATTTTTTTTTGAAAACGAATTCGCTGAATTCGTTTTTGAAGAAAAACGAATTCAGCGAATTCGTTTTTTTTTTTAAAAATCCGAAGGAAAAACGAATCTCGGAAATTCGTTTTCTCTGAAAACGAATTTCGAGATTCGTTTTCAGCCGTTTTATTTTATTTTATTTTTTTTTCTGCGCCTCCCGGATCTTACCGAAAACGAATCTGCCAAATTCGTTTTTCGGGAAAAACGAATTTCGCAGATTCGTTTTCTATAGATCCGAAAAAAAAAAAATCTTTTGCTTATTTCTGTAATTTTGTGCTCCTATTTGTTTATTGGGGGAAAAAATCCCGTGACTCTGCCATCGGCCATTGTATTTAGAAAATAAATAAATGGTCGGCAGATCAAAATTGAACCATTATTAAGATTTACGAAAGAGTGTTCAGAAAACGAGTATAGAAAAGACTCCTGCGAGGGATTCATAAACCTTCGTTCTTTTTGTGACTAAATTGAGAAATTTTTGTTTTAGTGAATGAATTAATTATTTTCTAGAGGGAATTTCTTTTGAGAATTTGTGTAGGAAAGACAAGAAAAAAAATGTAATGATTATATTATTTTTTGAATTTATATAAGTGAAAATTTGAAGAGAATTAAAAATTTTGAATTGAGTATAAAATTAAGTGGTTTCTTTATCTAAATTTTTGGAAAAAAAAAAAAAAAAAAAAGCCATGATTTTTATGAAATTAATTGGAAAAGAACAGAGGGGTCTTCAGTTTCCCATCGTATTAGGTGTGTGTCACGTGGTCTAATTAATAGGTGAGAAAACAATAATTTAATTTCATGCAAGCCCTTAACGATACTAAAAACATGTACAATAGAGAACACGAAAACAGATAGTCAATTAATTTTATTCCACACAAAGGAAAATATACATTGATTAATTAGCAACTCGATCAATTCTTTTTTCCTTTTTTTTTCCTTTTTGGATAAAGAATAGAAACCAATACATTAGCTAGATTAACTATCTGGAGAAACTTTTGACGTGAGTTCTCCATAAATTTATGACATTTTCATCGATTGGTGTGTGGACCTGGAGCAGAGGGTGGAATGGGTACCCTGTAAATTCAAAAATAAAATTAAATTAATTACTATCAAGAATAATTTAAAACAAAAGAGTAAAGAAAGAAAAATGTATTCTCATATCAAGATTCAGAAGGCAAATCGAAATGGACACTTTCTTCCAATTTTCATATGTTTGACTCTTTTCCTTTTTTTTTTTTTTTAATAATAGCCTATTAAATGACCGACAACTTAGCGTCTAGTCATTACAAGTATTACTAATCAATCAAACTGTATCTATTGTTTTCTAGATTGTTCTGCAACCCGAAAATGAAAAAAAAATTTAAAATAAAAAGGTAAGTGCCTTGAGACATACGAATAGTAAATTGGGTGATCAGTAGAAGCTGTTGGATATTATATTAATGCCGAGGTCAGGAATAGTTGACCTCGGCTTAGTATCCCTTTTGAGCCGAGGTCGGATGCATAAAGAGATATCTTGTTTGGACCGTACTATTGAATCCTATGACAAGTGACAGGATCCTAATCACAACTAAGGGATGCCAACAAACCCGTCATTTATGACTCATCCCCATGTCACTCTCTATATATAGACGATTGCATTCCTCTCACAAAGATATTGAATTCTTGTCTAATTACACTTATACTTAATATACTCTTTGCTGACTTAAGTATCGGAGTGAAACAAGGGATTTAGTCCCAAAGACAGGGGAGAAGGAAGGATGACAACGTGGAAAGGAGATCTGAGACAAGCAAGGATTCAACAGAAGTTATAAGAATTTTCTTTTGAAATATACAGATAAAAATGATACTCACCCAACACTAGCGACTAATAATTTTCGAACTCCCGGCGAAGCCTCAGTTGTGGAAATCAGAACCATCATGATCCATAGAATCACCAGGATGCAGGAGGCAACTCCAAACGCTGTCGTTCTAGCCATGTTAATTAATTAATTTGTCTATCTTCTTTAGTCGATAGAGAAATAAGCCAAGTTTTTTCCCCTTTTATACACTTTGTAATTTGGTTATCTCAAAAGTCAAAGTCAACTTAAATTGTACTTTTTGTAATTTCCCATCAATTTCCAAACATTTTAACCTTTGACTATTTAGGTTAATTTCAGTTATTTAATTCAAATGTTAAATTACCAGTTTAAAATGTTTAGTAGGTGACTTGTTGGTAAAGAAAACGTATTGACCAAACATATATTATCAATTGATCAAAATTTAACAATCAGTTAATTAATTAATTAATTAATTTTCCCACATAAACACCGAATTAAGTTAATAAAAGTAAATGTTGAACTGGTGCTTACGTTGTATGTGAAGTAGTGCGGAAGGGAAATTTAGAAATGGAATTTCTACTGACAAAGACCAATTCATAGGAAAACTAAACGCAAGTTAAATGATAATACGCTTCACTTATAAATAAGTTACGTTCAAGTCACCAATGCGGGGAAATAATCACCATGGATTTGTTTTGAAATATATATATATATATATATGTATGTATTCTTGAAATTCAAGATATTGTGATACAATAATTTAAATATTTCGTGGTTATTCCGAAAATTATGGGTTGGAATTTCTTTTGTGACGGGATATAACGACCAAACCTCTACACTACTATAAAATGGACTTTTAACGGTGGAAAGACCAAAACCGCCATTAAAAACAAAGTACGGACTTTCTACGGCTGTTCTATATAGAACCGCCGTAGAAACATACTTTCTACGGCGGTTAGAAATAAAACCGCCGTAGTAAGTAACTTTCTACGGCGGTTATTCGAAAACCGCCGTAGAAAGGGACTTTCTACGGCGGTTGTAAGAAAACCGCCATAGAAAGTCCCATACTTGACTGGGCTTGTTCTCTTCTTGGCCTTTGACTCGATTGGGTGAATGGATGCTGTGATTTCAGTCTGTAAGGCTCTGTTCTTTTCGGAACATAATCAGGAAAAGTATCACTTTTTTCTCAAAAATATTACACAAAGAAACAACATCATTTTTACAAAATTCAAATTCAAATTTAAAAATTCCCTCTAAATCCTCACTTCTATGGCGGTTTTCGAATAACCGCCATAGAAAGTCCCCTACTTGGCTGGGCTTGTTCTCTTCTTGGCCGTTGACTCGATTGGGTGAATGGATGCTGTGATTTCAGTCTCTAAGGCTCTGTTCTTTTCGGAACATAATCAGGAAAAGTATCACTTTTTTCTCAAAAATATTACACAAAGAAACAACATCATTTTTACAAAATTCAAATTTCAAATTTAAAAATTCACTCTAAATCCTCACTCACATAAATTCAAAAAAAACATAATCATTACACTTTTTCTTCTCTTTCCTACACAAATCCCCAAAAGAAATTTCCTCCAAAATAAAATTCTTCCCTAATCAAAAAATTTTCTATCCATAGTACTAAGAGAACAGAGCCTTACACTTTTCAGCACTTTGCTTTCCTTACTCTTTTATCATATTAGTCGTGAGCTTTGTTATGCCATCAAGATTCAGATTACACTATGGGAATCTTCCGTAGGTTAATCCCAGACCATTAGGGCCTGTTTGGTATGTGATTTCAAAACGTGTTTCGAAATCACTTTTGATTTTATAATAGTTTTTCATCATTCTCTATAAGACTTTTTACATTTTCAATAAACTTTTTTACATTTCTAACACACCTTTTTACATTCTCAACACATTTTTAATATTATAAAATTAAAAGTGGTTTCAAAACACGACTGGAATCACCATACCAAACAGGCCCTTATTCTCTGCTGCAAAACCAAGAAGTGGAACACTGGCGACCAAAACAGTAGGAAAAATAAAAAATAAAAACTCGATGAGAAAAAAATCCGATCCGAAAACAAATAATTTCAAATTTAAAATTGAACATATCGAGATTAATCGATCTCAATTTGGGAGTAAAACCCTATAGGGAGAGAAATATTGCAATCGTAACCTGGAGAAATTCTGAATAATCGTATTGAGAAGTGTTGGATTACATGTATATGACTTTGTACATTACTCTAATTAGCAACATGTATTTTTCTAATAATTAATTCATTAACCAAATACAATATTGCCTAACAAAGCATGTTATCCAAATTAACCTGATATTTACAGTTAATTTACATCTTTACAAAAATCTGGGATTTAGGATTAAAATCCGACCCAAAACTACATCTGAAACCAATACAAAACCGCAAATCAAAATTCGAAATTGAGCCGAAACCGCAATTTTGAATCGAATTTCATATTTGAACAGCCTTAGACAAAACATCCTGTGTTCTAATTAATGGAATACATATATAGCATCGTTTTTGAAAGGGGAAAAAAATTATCATGACATGCTGTAGACATTTACTTGGGATTAATCGAACCAAGTACAACTATTTTATTTTCACCTCCTAATTAATTACATAACTTGATTGCCCATATTGAAAATAATATATATATATATATGTTTTCAATATATGTATATATACATATATATAAACAAGAATTTCAGTTTTCTCCATTATGTTGTTCGATTCTTCCTCTTTTCTCCCGGGTGTAAAGATCGATAGCCCTATCGATGTCCATCCTGAGGCGAGCGGGGATCTCCAGACGGGTGCTACTGAAGCAGAAAATTAATCACTTCAATTTGAAGGTATATATATCTTTCCCTTTTGTGTTTATTTTTTTTTTATGTGAAAAGTTAAAACTAAAAAGAAAGCCAGCAAACGAAGATAATAGTAATAATAATAAAAGTAAAAGAGCACAAATAATTACTATCAACTCACGGATCGGAAGGCATGTAAGTTAGTTCAGGTCCACCTAGAGACGCCCCGGAAGTCCCAAAGAAATTGAAGAGGAGAATAATGTTCATCATGTGTATATCAGCGTCGCTTTGATTTTGGTCGAAATTTGGGCGATAGACTACATGAAGATGAAAAATCAAAATTTGAGAACTAAAGAGAAACAGTAAGTTTGGAGATTAAAATTCTACATGAGGCCAAGTTTTGGGGGTTATATAAAAACAATTTCAAGTTCAGAAATAAAAGTGCGACATGAGCCCAAATTTAAAAACCAATTAAGTTATTATCTCTTTCTGTTTTGATTCTCTAATATTTCACCAAAATGTGACATTTTTACTTTGGATTGTGTGAGATTACTACTTTGGATAGATACCAAGTTCTTCTCATTTTGTGATAAGCCTGAGTGAGTACTAATTTCATTTCATCATGTTTGTTTTGTATCATTATGAGCTTTCCTTAGTTTCTTATTGTATGGGTAAATTATCTTTAGGGACAATATTGTTGGATATATGAAAGTTGTGGAGGCTAAGGAGGCCAAGACCAGCGCAAGCCGACGTCCTTGGAGAAAGGATTGGCTGCGAGATGGAGGGCCTCTGGCGCAGGCCCAGTGTGATTCAAGAAGCCCATGAGTGAAGAACGTGTGTCGTGCAGCGATTGGTACGTCACACGGATCGAGAAAGTGGTTACTAAAGGATCTCTCACATGAAGGAGGCCACGTCATCTCCCTTCACCCATAGCCTATAAATACTCGATCTTTAGATCATTTGAAAGGTATTGAATCTCATATTAGTCTTACTTTGTACTTCTCTATTCTACTCTAACTTAAGATTCGGAGTAAAATTTAGGAGTTAGTCCCAAAAGCAGGAGCGAAAGCGGAGGGACGACGTCAGCTGAGCTCGGCGCTAATCAGGTTCAACAAATATAACTAATTTCTTTTGGGACAAATTAATACGGAAAAAAAAAATTAACAAGATGATTTGGTCAAATTCAATGGAGGAGAAAACAGCAATTTACTTTCATGCCGGTCCCATAACGATGCTAAAACATGTACAATAGAGAATTGATCAGTTTTTTAATTTTAGAAAAAGTAATCGAATTCGTCCAATCACATTTACTATGCATCACACAAAGCGGGATGAGCTTCCAACAATAATAGAAAATTTAATTTAATCTGTGATCCAGAAATTAATTTATTAATTAACAACTTAAAAGAAAAAGAAAACCCTTCTCAGGAATAGAAATTATTATACATCGATTAATTAGCAACTCGAACAATTTTTATTTTTATTTTTTCCTTTCTGATCAAGAATAGAAATAAACATTAGCTAGTTCTCACTTCTCATCGACCGTGGTGTGGACCTGGAGGGGAGGGCGGTAGGGGTACTCTGCAAAATCCAAAATTAAAATTAAATTAATTACACCCCAAAAAATTAGAATAAATAAAAGAGTAAAGAAATATATATATATATATATATACACAAATGATACTCACCCAATAAGAATGGAAAGATGAGGAAGTAATAATTTTCGAACTCCAGACGAAGCCTCAAGTGTGGAAATAAGGACCATCATGATCCATAGAATCATCACCAGGATGCAGGAGGCAACCCGAAACGCTGTCGTTCTGGCCATGTTTTTTTCTATCTTTTTTAGTCGATAGAGAAATAAGCCAAGTTTTTTCTCCTTTTTGTTTTTTGATGCACTTCGTCATTAGCACCATTTGCGTACTCGTGGTGTTAATTATGCACTTAAATAGGACTTTTCCTAATTTCCCATCAATTTCCAAACATTTTAACCTTTGACTATGCAGAACTATTGTTCTGTTCATTCAAATTTTCAAACGCGTAATTAATACGGTGATGAAGAAAACTTATTGGCCCAAGGATATATAATCCACAGTGGTATTGTGTTTGTGTTATGTTTAATGTACAGGTATTAAGTGACGTGGTGTTTAAGTTGTCTGTCCCAGATCTAGTGTATCAGTGCAAGTTGTCCGTAGCTTACGTGGTGTATCATGTTGTTCGTATTTAAATTCCCAACATGTGTATATCGTATTGTGCAAAAAAACGTAAGTCTCCATGTGGGTTGTATATAAGTGCATTAGAGTGAGCGAAATTGCATAAAAAAATAAAGGTTAAATCACTCTTTTGGTCCCCTAAGTTGGGATACATCTCTATTTGGTCCTTGAATTTGAAATTATTTGAATTTGGTCCCTCAACTTGAAAATTTGTTTCAAAATGCTCCCCAAATCCAAATTCTGACAATATTTAAGCTATTTTTTACTAACATGTGAATTGTCTCAAGTTAAATTAAGGGTGAACAAAATTATTTAACATTTATTTTTTATTTTTTGTTCGTATTAATGTGTGAAAATCTTAAATTTTAATCGATAATAGTACAAATACTGTCAAAATTTGAATTGGAAAACCATTTCAAAACAAGTATTTAAATTAGGGGACCAAAATGAAACGATTTCAAATTAAGGGACCAAATAGATACAACCGTTCAACTTAGGAAACTAGATGAGTGATTTAACCAAAAATTAAAATGTCAATCGTTGCTGGACAAAATTTCAACACCTTTAATAAATAAATTAATATATATATGTATATTCGATGATAAAAAATTAATAATCAGTTAATTAATTATGTAATTTTCCCACGTAAACATCTAATTAAGTTAATAAAAGTAAATGTTGAACTGGTGCTGACGTTGTACGTGAAGAAGTGCAGAAGGGACAAAATTTGAAATGAAATTTCTACTACAAAGACCAATTCAGTAGAAAAATGAACGTAAATTAGACGCTTCACGAGTTCAAGCCACCAAAGGCGACGGAATAATCACAATTGATCCGTTTTCAGAAACATAATTCTTTATTATGTTATAAGTTTAGTTATTGTTATCTTATTTCATATATTCCCTCTGTCCCACTCAAAGAGTTCACTTTAAAATATGTACAATTTATTATAGATTTTGAGGTACAACCCCTAAAATAAATAATTTACCACCATATTTTTCACTTATATCCTTACTTTAAAGTAAGAGTTAATTGTAAACAACACATTGTAATATTAGTAAGCGTATGTAATGTAAATAAATTCGAAGTAGACTCTTTGAATGGGACAAAAAATCTTTTTGAAAGTAGACTATTTGAATGGGAAGGAGAGAGTATTTTAGTTAGTGGATCTACATGTAGTTGTTTTTAAAAATTGTGAAGTAATAACAATATAAAAATTAGCAAGTTACAAAATAAAATACTTTTAAATAACCTTTATATGATTTTAAAAAAATACAAAAAAAGAAATACTGTAGTGTATATATATATATATATATCTTAAAAATATTCCTCTTTTAATTTGTTTACAATACATACTCTTACTAATAGAATAATGTATGATGCATAATTAACATTACTTATAAAGTAAGGATACAAGTGAAAATGTTGACGCCAAATTATTTATTTTAGGAGTTATAACTCACAACCTATAATAACTTATACATTCTTTAAAGTAAACTTTTTAATTGGAACGGACGTTGTACATAAGTTGATTGCCCAAATTGGGAAATATATAAAAGAATTCAATTTCTCCATTGTGTTTGTTTGTTTGATTCTTCCTCTCTTTCTGCCTTGCGTAAAGATAGCCCTATCGATTTGGAGATTGGGGCGAGCTAGGAAACTGGGCCCGGGCCGAAACTGGACCCGAGGTTTGAAACTGGGCCCGGCCAGAAATCGGTCCAGAACTGGGTCGGAACTAAACCGGCCCAGCCCTAAACCCGAGCCTAAACCCGAACGAATTTTGAATTAGTATTTAAGTGGGTAATTTAAAAATATTATAAAAGAATAAATGGGAGAAAAAAACGTAAGTAATTGTAGGACACGAAAAATAAATAAGAAAAAAAAAAGTTTGAAGAAAAAAATAAAATAGCCCACTAAAATAAGTGAGTTGTTGGGTTTTTGTTTATACTTTTAAGGATAGTTTTGGATGAGTATTTTTGGTACCCATGATGGGCGGGTTTTAGGGTACCCAATGGGCTATCCTAAACCCGTCCATTACATATTTGGCCAAAACTCACCCAACCCATTATTATTTAAGTGGGTTTTATTTGGTTAATACTTAATGAATTTGGGCAGTTTTGGGGTTAGTGGGTTTTTTTGCCACCTCTAATCATAATTACATACTCTTACTAATATAATAATGTATGATACTACAACTAATTTCCGCGGAGGCAAACTAGTACAGGAAAAAGAAATCCATATCATCGAATAAATATATATAACTATTAGAGTATTAAATCAATATTTAATATGATAAAAATATAACTATGTACACGTACAACAATGATTTTAATAATATTTTTCTATCTTATTTTCTTCACTAGACGTTTTACTTTTTTTTTTTTTTTTTTGGGGGAGGGGGTAAAATTGCGTAATTTTTACATTTATTTTTACTAAAGGCTTTGTAAGTGCAAAGATCGATAGCCTTATGGCCCTTATCGATGTCCAGACTTAGGCAAGCCAGGAATCACCATATATACGTGTGTTACTGAAGCAGAAAATTAATCAATTCAACTTGAAGGTATCTTCCCCTTTTGTGTATGTGTGATGATAAAAGTAATACTCTTTCCCATTTTATTAAAATAGTCAAATTTCAAAAATATTTTTTATTCTAATAAAATAATCAAGTTTTTAATTTTTTTTTTTTCTACTCATACTAATATAATATGTATAGTTTACAATTAACTTACGTTTAAATAAACCAAATAATGTGAAATTAAATATTTCAAGTGTTGTACCTTGTTATCTATAAAAAATTTATACATGTGAAAGTAATATGTATCAACTCACGGGCCGGGGTAGGCGGGAGGAGCCCTTCCATGTCCATGTCGAGCTGCCGTCGAAGTCCCAGTGAAACTGAAGAGGAGAATGATGATGATGATAAGCCACAAAAGGGTGAAAATTTGAGCTCTAAAGGCCGATTTCCCAACCATTTCGATTTCCCGGTGTGAGCCGGCGACATTCATTCGATCCTTTTATAGAAGTGCATTAATTTGCTTCGAATTTGTCTGTCTACTTGCTAGTGTGATGGAATAATTAATTTTAAAAGTCAACTTCGCCAAAAATAAAAAGACAAAAACATAACTTTAACGACAAAGTCTTTGCAAATTGCCAGGTTAAAATTTTTTGAGTTGTCCAAATCGGCCCAAGCGTCATGGTTATGACTTTTTTAACTTTATATTACGAAAGACAACGTGGGACTCCATCATCAGCTGTTTTATTCAGAAAATAAATATATGGTCGGCAGATCAAACATTGAGGCTCTGTTCTTTTCCGAACATAATTAGGAAAAGTATAATTTTTTTTCTCAAAAATATTACACAAAGAAACAACATCATTTTTAAAAATTCACAATTCAAATTTAAAAATTCCCTCTAAAACCTCACTAACATAAATTCAAAAAAACATAATCATTACACTTTTTCTTCTCTTTCCTACACAAATCTCCAAAAGAAATTCTCTCAAAAACAAAATTTTCCCTAATTATAAAATTTTCTATCTATAGTACTAAGAGAACCATTCATAATTAAGGTTTAAGAAGAATGTTCAGAAAACTAGTACTATTAATTAAAAAGACTCCTGCGCTTGGGCTTGACAAATTGACCCATGACCCGTCAACCCGATCCAACCCGCCCGTCTTTTTCACCCTTTGGATTGGGTCGAACGGGTCACGGGTCAATATTTGATCCATATTTAACGGGTTAGGTTGGGTCGAGTTGGGATCAACCCGCAAGTTGTATTATTATTATTATTTTTTCAACCCGCCCAACCCTTTTAATTTTTCTTAATAGTTGAAGCAAAACTGACTCGGCGGGTCACAGATATAGTTTGCATGTGATTTGTGTGCGCTGTGTGTGTGTGTGTTTATGTGTGTGTGTGTGAGGTGTGTGGGTGTGTGTGTGAGTGAGGGGGGCGTGTGTGTGCGAGAGAGAGAGAGAGTGTGTGAGGTGGCTGTGTACCCAATGTGTGTCTATATATAAATTTCATTTTTATTTTTAGATAAATATATATATTATGACATATTTCTAATAAATGTGATCATACACTTTACGTTTTATATTGTTTAATTTCTTAATTTATTTATCTACTTATCACATGTTATAATAATATTTTCTTTTTGTATAAAATTAATTAAAATATATTTAAAATAAAAGCACAGTAGTTGCAAGTAATAATTTTAAATATATATTGTTAAAAACTACGTAAATTTACGAGTAAAATGAATCAATAAGTCGGGTCAAATGGGTCATACTCTACTGACCCACAAAATTATTCAAATCGTTTATAAAAAATTAACATGTAAAAATCAAAATCATATTAATTTTAAATAATATTTTAAACAAGAAATAAGAACAAGAATTATATGTATAATTAATAGGTCATGACTCAGAAATAAAAAAAAAACACACAACTCATTTATAATAATGTTATTTTAAAATATGTTTGACAATAATTTCATTAAATAATATTTATAAATCTATATGCAATAGATGTAATACATATATAGATATATATATATATATATATGTATGTGTGTGTATTACATATATATTAATTTAGGAGATCAATTAAAAAATAAAAATTACGTGAATCTTAAGGGTTAAAAAAAATGTCACTGGCATTTAATGTATATTGACACTTTTGTAAGAAAAGAAACTAAACAAAGCATTTTAACAACGTTTGAAAAAGCTTTTTAAAAAAAGAAAAAAAAAAGAGTACTTTAACACAAAGAAATCAGGGGTGATGGATGAGACTGGGAGAAAGAAATTGATGACTAATTCAACCCGCGGGTTATAACCCAACCCGTACTTGACCCGTAAGTCAATGGGTCAGTTAGGTCATGACCTGTTAGGTACAAGTCAATTTTGACTCAACCCGCCCAATTGTCATCCCTGCGCTTGACTTCAGTTTGCTCTCAATACGAGGCATTTTCGCTTCTAGCGGCTTCCGAAACAAAACAAGTATATATTTGACAACCAAACAACTAATTACTGATATTAGTCACACCAAAAAAAAAAAACTAATTATTGATAATATGCTTTTGAAGACATCGCTTGTAAATGTTAGTGTTATTGTCAAGAAAAAAATTACACCAAAATTTCTACATAAATATTCATTTCGTCCCAAAGAGTTTTTTTTTTTTTTTCGTCCCAAAGAGTTGGTCACATCTTTCGATATCCCATAATATTTCAAAATTATGCAGGTTCTATCATCATGTGCTTATAAGCGTTGGGTTAGTTTTGATCGAAATTTGGGTGATAGACTATATGAATATGGAAAATAAAAATTTGAGAAATGAAAAGAAACAGTTTCAAGTTTGGAATAAAAATGCAACATGAGGACAAATTTGAGACTGAAAAAAGAAAAAAAAAAACACATACACAATTTCAAATTCGAGAACAAAAGCAAGACATGAGCCCAAATTTGAAAAATAATGGAGCTATTATCTCTTTCAATTTTGATTCTCCAATATTTCACCAAAATGTGACATTTTTACTTTGGATTGTGTGAGATTACTACTTTGGATTGATACCAAGTTCTTCTCATTTGTGATAAGAGTGAGTACTAATTTCATTTCATCATGTTTCTTTTGCATCTTTATGAGCTCTCCCGAGTTTCTTATTGTATGGGTACGTAAATGATCTTTAGGGACCATATGACTAGTTTCTTTTGGGACAAATTAAGACGGAAAAAAAATTAACAAGAATATTTGGTCAAATTCAATTGGGAAGAAAACAACAATTTAATTTCCTCCCGGCCCCATAACGATACGAAAGCATGCATAATAGAGAATTTTTTTTTTTTTTCCTTCACAAAATGTACTAAAATTCATGCAGTCACAATTGAAATACCTCACATAAAGTGGGATGAGAATCAAGACAGAAGAAATTAATTCATATTATCAACTTAAAAGAAAAAGGAAATCCTTCTCAAGAATAGAAATAAATATACATTGAATAATTAGGAACTCGATCAATTTTTTATTTTCTTTCCCTTTCAGATCAAGAATAGAACGTAAAAACTTCAGCGAAGGAAGCCGCTTAACCTAGCACTTGAAAACACGCGCGCAAAATTGTCGCATGCATAAATCGGGTACAAAAGACCAACCCAGAATGGGAATAATCAAAATACATTAACTAGTTCTCATCGACTAGCGTGTGGACCTGGAGCGGACTGCGGAATGGGTACCCTGCAGATCCAAAATTAAAAGTAAAATTAATTATCACCCAAAATAAAATAAAAGAGTAAATAAAGAAAAAAGTAATCTTATTCTTTTTTTCCCAACAAAAATATATCCGAACGTACTATTTTTTTCACTAAATTTAAATTTTCTCAAAATTTTTACTTACATTACCAAAAAATATAATTTCATCCTCACTTTTTTTTTCCCTACATACACAACTCCCCAAAAATAACAAATATATATATATATATATATATGATATTCACCCAACACTAGCAGCTAATAATTTTCGACTTCCCGACAAAGCCTCAGTTGTGGAAACCAGAACCATCATGATCCATAGAATCACCAGGATGCAGGAGGCAACACCAAACGCCGTCGTTCGAGCCATGTTTTTGCCTATCTTTTTGTGTTGATATAGAAATAACTAAAGAGCTCAGGAAAGTTTTATCTCCTTTTATACACTTTGTGATTGGCACCATTTGCGTACGCATGCTGTTAATTAGGTAACGCCATGACCTCTGGTGATCTCAAAAGTCAAAGTATTTCAAAAAAAAAAAAAAAATTCTCAAAAGTCAAAGTCAAAGTCAACTTAAATAGGACTCTTTCTCATTAATTTCCCATCAATTTCCAGTTTTCCACACATATTAAGTTTTGACTTTTAGGACTAATTTCTGTTAATTCAAGCGCCTAAAAGAAATAGGGTGGTCAAACGTTAATTACTCTTTCTTTGACTTTTAGTATTAATTTCAGTTAATTCAAACGCCTAAAAGAAATAGGGTGGTTAAACGTTAATTACTCTTTCCGTTCAATTATAAAAGTTCACTTTCAAAAATATTTTTTGTTTCAGTAAAAAAGTCAACTTTCAAACTTTTTGATTCTCCAACCCTTACTAATATAATTATGTGTGATCCATAATTAACCCACACTTAAAAGTAATGACATAATGAAACAAATAATGTCGAATTAGTTATTTTAGATGTTATACCTTGCATCCATATAAAAGTGAACGCTTCTTATGAAACATAGGAAATACCACTTTAAAATGTTTGGTAGGTAACTTGTTGATAAAGAAAACTTATTGACCAAAGATATATAATTAATGATCAAATTTTAATAATCAGTTAATGAATTTTTAGTTATCTGCCCATGGAAACATCTAACTAAGTTAATAAAAGTAAATGTTGAACTCGTGCTTACGTTGTATGTTAAGAAGTGCAGGAGGGAAATTTAGAAATGAAATTTCTAAAACAAAGACCAATTTATAGGAAAAATAAACGCAACTTAAATGATAAGACGCTTCACTTTACCAAAAGGCTGGGGAATAATCACTATTAATCCGATTCTTACAGAAATCGGTTATAACTTATAAGTTACAACTTAAATTAATCACATAGAAACATATATTTTTTATATATTGGGAAAAAAAAATTAGAAACATGACTTTTTGTAAAGTTATAAATTCAGTTATTATTATCATTTTTCATATATTTTAGTTAGTGGATCTAATTTGTAATTGTAAAAAAAATAATAATAAGTATTAACAAGTTACAAAATAAAATACTTTTATTTAAATAACCTTTATATGTAACACTGGTGACGCGACAAGAAACACAATGCATTATGCAGTAGAGAGAGTGATGGCGCAATTTTTTAGTACAAATTTTGAATTGTTTTGTTTGTTCTCTTTTAGTGTTACTATCAAAGTAAAAATTTACTAATTAAATTAAAGGTAGAGAGAAATTAAATTAAAAATATTTACTTGAGATTGTAGGATATTGTTGGATCCCTCATTAGAGACGATCTCCAGTGACGTCAGTCTCCGCCTCTTTCTACTTGCTTTTGGGAGGAACTCTCCTGTTTCACTCCGATGGTAAAGTTAGTATCAAATACGAGAGAATATTAGTCTGCTAAAGTGGAATCCAATTACCTCTTTATTGAGGAAACCATCGAGTATTTATATTGGGCCAAAAGTAGAAAAGGCTCCAACAGCCTAAGTTAGATAATCCTGGTGTCATCCTCAAGCCCCAATACGTGTTATATGCACACTATAAATAGGTGCTTAATATAGGACACTGTAGCCCAGGTCGTCGCGGATGAGGTCCCCAGGTCGTCCACGGATGGGGTCAGCCCCCAGGTCGTCCACGGATGGGGTCAGCCCCCAGGTCGTCCACGGATGGGGTGAGCTCCCACGTCGTCCACGGATGGGGTGAGCTCCCACGTCTTCCACGGATGGGGTGAGCTCCCACGTCGTCCACGGATGGAGTGAGCTCCCACGTCGTCCATGGATGACATCAGCGCCAGGTCACCTTAGCATTAATATAATATCCAACAATAGCCCCCAAAGTAATAGAGTTGAAGTTGAAGACGAAAGTCCATTACTTTTCAGGAGTACGTAGCCCCCAATTAGCGCAGGTTTTCACTGGGTCATCCGTGGTGACGTTGCAATGGAATTTATTGGTGGAAGGTGGCGACCTGCCAAGATCGTACTCTCAAATGTGTGTCCCCACAGTGGAGTGTGATAATTTATCATTCTTAAAAGTGTTGCTGAGCAAGATGATGTTGCAATCTTGGAGTAAGAGAGCCTGCTGTCCAAAGTCCAAATTGATATTGTCCTTCATCGTTATTGTAGCGAAAACTTCTGACCTCACCAAATCAATTGTTGGACTGATTTTGTCAGCATGTGACCTTAACTTCCAAGAAGAATGCTTCTCTATTCTTAGCTTTGAAACCCAAGACGAGGAAAATATCAAAATTGAAAATGACAAAAAACCTCCAACAAGCAGAGAACCTGCAGCTATTCTTTTTCAGTGATGATTGCTTCGGGTCAAAGTATACGGATGAAGGATACGAAGGAGCTGCTGAAGAAGATATGGAAAAAGAAAATTTAACGACGATGTCGATCTTGGAGAAAACCGAACCAAGGGGTTTGAATAATTTAACAACGATGTCGACGTCACCAACCTTAGCGAAAATTGAACCATGGGGTTTGCATGGTTTAACGACGATGTCGACGTCACCGTACGATGTTGACGTCACCGACCTTGGCAAAAATCCGAACCAAGGGGTTTGAATAATTGAACAACGATGTCGACATCACCGACCTTGGCGAAAATCGAACCAAGGGGTTTGCATGGTTTAACGACGATGTCGACATCACTGGACGATGTTGGCGTCACCGACCTTGGCAAAAATCGAACCAAGGGGTTTGCATAGTTTAACGACGATGTCGACGTCACCGACCTTAGAAAATGTGAAAACAGACTAAGGAGTTTTGTTCAATTAACCAAGGTTACGTCTAACCTTGGATGTAATAGTAAAAACAGAGTTGAATAATACACAACCTAGACAACCAGAAGGAGAAGAAAGAGCAAAGATACTTGATCCAATCAAAGTAGACAGATACGCAGAAATCCAAGGAAACCTGCACAGCTAAAAAGCCATCTGAGAAGCGAAATCGGTGATAGATTAACCATAGTCAAACAAACCCTTCTTTAGACTGCCAGATAATAATAGGTTGAGTTCCAGAACCTTGGATCTTCAGGTCTTGAATTCTTAAAAAGCCTTATTTTCAGACTCCAAAGCACCTATTATAATGCCATCCCTCTGAAACATTGAGATATTTCCAATGGAGTGGAAATTCTATTTGCCTACTTTTTTCATTTACTACTTGTTTTCATTTACTGATTACCGATCGGACAATGAAAAAATGGCTATAAAAGTAAGCAACCACAGGGAAGAAGCGTGCATTTTCTTAGTTTCACATAAGGCCAAAAATAGCTATAAACATAAGCAACAACAGGGAGGAAGCATGCATTAATTTCATCATCAAGTCATCAGCATTAACATCTACTTTTACATGTCAATGAATGCATGCAATGGCGTCATGAACATGTTGTAGGGCCATGTTATATTGCTAATGCTGGACATGCATTCTGGCAAAGCTATCTTAGAATGAGTTTTTATGTTCCATTATATATGGCATTACTGGTGCATAGTTTTGCCATGTGACTCTTTTGTGATTTTTGATCTTTTACTAACTACAATGTCAGGAATGTTTTCCTTATATTCCTATAACCACTATCTGTTCATGTCATCAGTGTGTATGTATATTACATCTGCAATTTAAATAAAGTCACTAAGCAATTAGAAAAATGATTTTTCTATTTCCCTTGCCCGTTTTTAAAGATTGTAAGTCTTATGCAGAGATGATGAAATATACCAACAGCCAAAAATGCAAGCCTATGAAAGCAAAGAATAGTGCATTGCAGCAAGATTTTCAGCACCCAAAGGCTATTCCATTCAGCATAATCAAAACAGCTTTAATACAGCTCTACTCCAGCTGCAGAGCAAGGAATTTTGGTAGAGATTCCTACAGAGCTAAATCCTGAGAAATGAGTTTCCAACTGAATCACAATCCAGTTTCCAGAACAATGGCTAAACAAGGAGCAGGAGAATAAAAAGTAAAGATACCGGATCCAGGATAAATAATGAATAAATAAAAAAACACAGAGTGACAAAAATCCAAGAAAACCTACAAAGCCAAATTTCAGAAAAGAAGCTCCTCCTTGAAACGGAGGACATTATCGTTGTCAGAATTGGAGCCACAAAAGCCATCCATAGTGGAGAGGCCTCTGTTGACACTGTTACAACAACGGGAAGCCACTTTGCACAAATTACAAGGTAGCAGAATGATCTGATTCATCCCTTCAAGAGCACCAATGCCACCATAGGCAGTACTTCTCCCAGATATGTTGGCCAAAGAGAGAGACAAAATGCCTCATTCATAATATGTTCATTTATATGTCATAGTATCGAAAATACATACATAAACAAAATAAACATATAATGAGATATTGTATAGATGTCTGCATCAATAAACATTTGTCAAAGAATAATATACAATACATATTGTATGCGAGGGTATCAAGCATCATTTTGTACACATCCTGTGCATGTCAATAAGATGTAAAAATGACACAATAAATCACTGGTATGCTTGTTTGTGCTGAGATAATATATATAGTGTACAACTATTATACATGTGACACTTAAACAGTCACAATGTAGTGCTATGCTATGTAAGGCTTTATCACATAAAACATTTGCCTCTGTGACACAATCATGTACATAGGGCTGAAGAGCTGGAAACTCTTTAACTCTAGAAACTGTTGTTCTGTGGAAATTTCATACAAAGTTTTAGAATTATTTTGCATGTGGGCTACTGTTGGAAAAATTAAATCAAGTTTAATTAAAAAATTTTAGTTTTGGTAGGATTTAATAATTACTTGTTTAGTTTGTTTCCAATTTAAATTTGGTTTGTTTTGGAAAACTAATTTTGAGAATGATTCGGGTAACTATAAGTCTATATAAAGGACTTATGAGGTATTATTTTCAGTTGAGCTGAGAGTTCGAAAGGTTAAGGTCAGAGCCTTTCGGCTCTCTGTCTTCAGGGTTGTGAGAGGGAGCCTTTTTGGCTATATTGTGATGTGTTGTTATGAGGGATGTTGAGTTATTGATGTAATAAGTGTGTAGGCAAAGACTTTCGGCTTGCCCCACCTTTGATTGATTGAGTGGATTTTGTGGATGTAGATCTAAAGATCGAACCACGTTAAATTGTTGTGTGTTGTTTCGTTGTTCGTTTTGATTATTTCGCTGCGCGTTACTCTCTTTGGGCGACAAGGATATTTTCATATCACTACTACAAAATCCCCCTTAGGAGGCGGGTCCTAAGGGGGATTGGAGGCGGGTGCTGCCATCCGCCTCCATGGCAGCACCCGCCTCAACTGCGGGCGCCTCCATTTGGAGGGCCCGCACCCGCCTCCGTTAATTAGATCATTACAAGCACCCGCCTCCATTAAGTGTTATTCGAGGCGGGTGCAAAATAACCCCTCGTAAAAAAATTTTAATTTCTTTTTTTTTCACTTTATGGCTTTAGTAGGAATCGAACTCGCGCCTGGAGTTTCACTTAACTCTTGCACATTAAATTTACCACTACGCTACATATACTTATGTATTTAATATTAAAATCGAAATTATATATTTCTTCTAAAACTTGTGATTTTTATTATCTACTAATTTTTCGCTTCGCTAGAATCTCGATAAATTTTCAAAATTATTTTCAACAGTCCAAAATAAAGACAATTTTTGATCTAGTATTAAAAATTTTAAAAAATCGTTTTCGTGTTTTGAAATTGGAGGCGGGTGAAGGGGTCACCCGCCTCCAATTACCTTCACCCGCCTCCAATTACCTCCCTAATTGGAGGCGGGTGGCTTACTGGAGGCGGGTGAAGGGGTCACCCGCCTCACCCGCCTCCAATTAGGAGTAATTGGAGGCAGGTGACCCCTTCACCCGCCTCCAAATTTTATTTAGCCACCTTTGGAGGCGGGTATTTGTACACCCGCCTCCAAAGGGGCGCCTCCTTTGAGCATTTCTGAAGTAGTGTATCCTAGAGCTACTCCCCTTTTTTATTATTTGTTTGTTTCCAGATAAAGCAAAGGTGAGAATTATCTTTGCATGTGGGCTACTCTCATTTTATATTATTTGTTTGTTTCTAGATAAAGCAAGATGCTTCTTTCACAGGTCTCAAATGTTTCTGTTCAGTTGTGTATCGTCAACATTTCCTGTCTATTCCATTTTGGGGGAAGCAATGCGAGGGAAACACAGAAGAAAATTACTATTTGTCTGTCTAATATATCCTTGACTACTAAGTATCAAAGATTGCTAATGTTTCTGAATGTCTAACTTTTATATTTCAGCTCATGATGGGGATAAAATAACTATCTTCAAGCTAAAACACATTTAGTGTACTTCTGATTTAGCAGGAGTTTTACTTTTTGCCAGTGATTATGTTTTCCTCAATTTTAGGACATTTGTGTAATGAGTGACTGAAAAAAAGAAAATTCAGTACTTAGATATCACGAGGAAACCAGAAAATTATACCATGGCATAATGGCATAATCCCACATCAGCCTCAGTTATTATCCTAGCAGTCAGAATAAACAACACACCCCTAGACTAAAAATAGTTAGGTAATAATAGTAGAATTTATCTAATTTTCAGAACTAATCAGAGGCCTAGCTTAGAAATCCAGAAAGACACAATTCAGTAGATGTATGATAACAAAAGAAGTGGAACTTATGTTTAAAAAATGTTCCCACCGAGTTGACTCAGTGGCTCGGTAACTCCAATTCAAATCAGCACCAATTTCCTCCTCTTCCAGTGACTTATCCAGATGGTGAGAGGATAGCTAATCTCAAGGTCTATTGAAACCTTACAATTAAGAAGCTTCTGAAGTCAAACCATGGGATCCTAGAAGGAGGATAATCCACATAATAACAAGCTTCATCTTTGAAACTGCTGGCCAAGTTAAGATTAAGCATTATAGTTGAAAATCGAGAAAATTGGAAGAAAAGGGACTGATTCAGTCCAGCCCTTGATGCTTGAATGAAACCGTAATGCTCCAGCTTTCTATTCCAGCGAAGCATTAAACAGAGTGCCGATTTTCGACTATAGCACCGAAGACTGACTGAAACCCGAGCAACCGGAACAGGAACGGAGCTATTTGAAGAGCAAGGAATGTCGGCAATGAGTTTAGTCCGGCGAATTCAAGAACCAACGACCAGAATTTAGTGCTACAGTACTTCAGAAAATAGAGAAATCGTCTGCACCGAACAGCAATTTAGAAGGCCAAGAAGCAAGGAAGAACTCGTCGGCAATGGGCAGTACTGACCCGGTCCGCTCCGGCAAACCCGAGAAGGACCGAACCAATTAGTCAACTTAATTCCCGTTTTTTGGCAAAATGCAGAGACACAGAGCAGTATCACAACCAAAGCCAACACTCCGGCTAGCGGTGGCAAGAAATTTCGGCAGAGGCCCCACAGTGGGCGCCAATTGTTGGATCCCTCATTCTACTTGCTTTTGAAGGAACTTTCCTGTTTCACTCCTATGGCAAAGTTAATATTAAATACAAGAAAATATTATTCTGCTAAAGTGGAATCCAATTATCTCTTTATTGAGGAAACCATCGAGTATTTATATTGGGCCAAAAGTAAAAAATGCTTCAGCATTCTAAGTTAGATAATCCTGGTGTCATCCACAAGCCCTAACACGTGTTATCTGCACACTATAAATGAGTGCTTAATATAGGACACTGTAGCCCAGGTCGTCGCGGATGAGGTCCCCAGGTCGTCCAAGGATGGGATCAACCCCCAGGTTGTCCACGGATGGGGTCAGCCCCCAGGTCGTCCACGGATGGGGTGAGCTCCCACGTCGTCCACGGATGGGGTCAGCTCCCACGCCGTCCATGGATGGGGTGAGCTCCCACGTCGTCCACGGATGGGGTGAGCTCCCCACGTCGTCCACGGATGACGTCAGCGCCAGGTTACCTCAGCATTAAACTAGTATCCAACAGAAATAAAAATATCCATATCGCACAAAGAGATTAAGTGCAACAAAATAAACAAACAGACAATAAAACAAATATACAATTTTATCGTGTTGATCTCAACAGACCTACATCCACAAAATTCACTATCTCAAATCAGTCCCAAGTGGGCCAAGCTAAAATTTCTTTAGCTACACACCTATTACATCAACATCAATATGAAAGCATAAGCTCATACTTCTCTGATAACTTCATATCAACCATTAACTAAATATAAGCATAAGCACTCATCTCCTATGATCTCGAATCTCATAACAATACATCACATAGCCAAAAAAACTCCCTCACACAGCCTGGAGGCAGAGAACTAAAATGCTATATTTCTAATCTTTCAAACTTTTAACGCAACTAAAAACTATACCTTTTAATGATTCTTTATATAGAATCATAGTTACCAAAATTCTTTTCTGCCGAGTGTAAAGATCGATAGCCCTATCGATGTCGATCCTGAGGCGAGCCCGGAATCGCCACATTTATTCTCCTGTTGCAAAAAATTAATCAGTTTAACTTGAAGGTATATATATCTTTCGCTTTTGTGTGTGTGTGTGTGTGTTTTTCCCCTTTTTGTAAAAAAAGTTAAAACTAAATAGAAAGCCAGCAAACGATGATAATAGCAATAATAATATATAATAAAAGAAAAAGAGCACGAATTAATCGTTAATATCAACTCACGGATCGGGGTGGAGATCATGAGTCATTACAGGTCCACCTCGAGGTGCCACCGAGGTCCCAAAGAAATTGAAGAGTAGAATGATGATAAGCCACAAAAGGGTCAAAATTTGAGCCCCAAAGGCCGATTTTCTGACCATTTCGATTTCCTCCGGCCAGGCTGCCCTTAATTAATACCACTTCTTTTTCCCTGTTTGAGCCGGACGCATTTATTCGATCCTTTTATATATAGACGTGCATTAAGTTGCTTCGAATTTTTCTCTCTACTTGCTAGTCAATGCTCTATTAATTAAAAAATCAACTTCACCAAAAGTTTTAAAAAAACTAAAACAAAACAAACTTTAACGACAAAGTCTTTGCAAATTGCAAGGTTCCAATATTTTTGAGCTGTCCAATCGGCTCAAGGGTCATGTGTTATAACTTTTTAAGGTCGATCACTTAAATACACAATACTCAATACAACATATATAAAAGCATAAACATTTATGCACACCATAAAACGCGTTTCTCATAGTGTATGATACGTGAGAATAATAATATGACACACACAGTGGCGGAACTAGGGGGTCTAAAGGGGTCTGAACACCCCCCAAACCCGCAATTTTCAGTTAGTATTAAGGTAAAGTTTTCGATGTTTAGGGTTTAGACCCCTTCTCCACTGTCGGAATGTTCAGTTTCAGTCGGAGTTTTAGAGAAGAAAGCTGCGTCTGTTTGTTTTCTCATTTTTTTTTAAAAGTGGAATGACGTCAAACCACTAAAGTCTTAAAAAAAAAAAATTAGCAAAGCAGCGTGAGCAGCACCACTGCCCGTAGCTCATTCAACCGGGGAAAGTGAATGAGCTTCTGGCAAGGTTTTTTTTTTTGTATTTTAAACACGTGGCTTTGCTATTTTTTTAAAAAACAGTTACTTTAACTTCATTAAAAAAACAAACCTTGCCAGAAGCTCATTCACTTTCCTTTTTCTCTTTTGACTCTTGAATCTTCACTTCATTCAGCAACTGAGTAGCAGCACCGCCCGAAACTCATTCAATCAAAGGTTTTTTTTTTTTTTTCCTGTCATTATCTTTTAAATTGAAACACTAACTTTAGTTTTTCTATTTTTCATTTGCAGCTTGATCTTTGGATTTTCTATATATAATCTATAAGTCTATTTATTCTCAACCAATAATTCTCCTATTTAGAGGTTAGTTTATATTTTTGAATTTTTATTGTTTATATTTTAGGGATTTAAAATGTGTGTTTGAATTATACCAATAAATCAAATTTAGGTGTTTGAGTTTATTTGAAATTTATTATATTGTTAATTTTAGTATAAGTATCCCACATAGTGGGACAAAAGCTTAGTTGTTGTTGTTGTTGTTAATTTTAGTATAAGTAATGTTTTGGGGCTTGAATTAGGATTTGAATAGATTATAGTTGAAATAAAAAAATTAAAAGTTTTGAATTTATGTAATAATGTTGAATATGAATTTACATTTGAAAGTTTACTTTTTAACTTACTGATATAATTATTGCGAATTTTTATGGATCTTTATTATTAATGTAGAATATGAAGAAGTTCTTTAAACCAATTGGTAGAATTACATTGTTAATGTGCGATATGATCCTCAATTTTTTGCACTTGACAATTTGGGAATCCTTGCTCAGAAAATGGTTAAAATGGGCAAGCATAAAGCTTTTCCATTAGTGTATCGTCTAATTGAGCTAGCTTTGGTTTTACTAGTGGCGACTGCTTCTGTTGAGAGAGCTTTTTCTGCTATGAATCTTGTCAAGACTGATTTGTGTAATCGGATGGGGGACGAGTGGACAAATGATTGTCTTGTTATATACATCGAGAAGGGTATTTTTTCAACAATTGAGAATGAAAAAATTTTAGATCATTTTCAGAAAACGGGAGATCGTAAAGGGCAATTAAAAAGAGTTCGACAAGTGGATGAATGACGGTTTTAGTTGTATATGTTATCGCTTTTTAAATTGTGACTTCTGATATGCTATTCTATTTAAATGCATTTATTTATTGGCGAAAAAAAAATTACACTAATTAATTTAGACCCCCTACAAAAAATTTCCTGCCTACGCCCCTGGACACACATGTTCTATGTAACACAACAAAATGATATACAATCCAATGAACGAACGCTAGGCAGATCAATGAAGTTTAATTATTTATTTTATCTACAAACTAAATAAAGAGGACAACATATAAAAGCAAGAATCACAACAAGGTTTTCATTCATTTTCCAATAATTAGAGTTGGCCGGGAATTCCCAATCTCATGTAATTACAATCCTTGTATAATATAACTCATTTAGGACTAAAATGTTATTTTTAACTCATTTTCATTTCCAAAGAACTATTCAACTAACTGACTAAGCATTATCTTTTATAATAATTCCTATTCCTTTAACTAAATCAAACAACATCGTTAAATTCTTATTATTTCTCACTACTAGTACTATATATTCTTTGACAGAGCCACTGCAAGCTAGCCAGTCATTCACCTGAGCGAGGTTGGTATCGGACCGGTGACAACGTGTCATCACCTATTTTATTTACAAAATAAATGAACGGTCGACAGATCAAACATTGAACCATCCATAATTAAGATTTAAGAAAGAATGTTCAGAAAACGATCCAGCATAAAAAAGACTCCTACGCCTGACTTCAGTTTTCGGTCAATACGAGCGATTTTAATATGTTTGCCGTTTTCTGTAACTTTTGTTTTGGCAATATCTTTTGATTGGAATGTTTCATTTAGTAGTTGTTTTTCCATTATTCTTATTTCCTTTAGTAAATCGATTTTATGTTGGTTTCGGTAGAAGTGGTCAAAAAGGTCGGGTTTTTCCGGGTCGGTTTTGGATCAAACCCGCTGGTCGGGTCGGTTCCTTCTGAATTTTTTTTTCATAATTGCTGGTCCGATCGCGGGTCGGGTTTTTTTGGGTCGGTTATGGGTCGAACCCACGGGTCTAGTTCGGTTCTCCATCCAATTTTGGTTTTCTAAATTTAAAACATGTAAAATTATAATGCTCATTTGCATAAGTCAAGATTCAAACACACAATCTAAGGTTGGTAAACCAATCTTAAAGAAAGTTGATTAACCACTCCAGCAACTCTTTGTTTTGTTATTTTTTCTTCTTATTAATATATTATACAACATTAAACTATAAATTATTTAATATCTTTTTCAATTATATTAATAATTTAAATTACATCACACAATCTAAACAAAATTAATTTTTATGCAAAAAAATAAATAATATTTTATTCCATAAATTTATATATTATTTCAAATTTAAATACTATGCTTATCAATTAAAAATTAAATAAGTAAAATTATACTCTATTATTTTTTTATTACAGTATTGTTTTTAAAATAGTAATATAAATGTGCAAACAGTGAAAAGAAAAATAACACAAAATGTAAATTTTACCATTAGTTTATATAGTATTATAATGTATATTGTTTTTAAAAAAAAATTAATTATAATATATATAGTATAAAGAATTGATATATGAAATTAATATATAAATAAATATATAATATAATAAAGATAATAAGATAATATAACAAAACAAAAAGTAGAAGGAGTGGCTAATCAGCATACCTTATAGATAATTATTGAACTTAGGTCATCAAATCTCATCTTAAGCAAAAATAATATAATTTTGAAAATTTTTCATTGGGGGCATAAAAAAAAAAAAATTGGCCCAGAACCCGACCCGACCCGAAACCGACGGGTCGGGTCGGACCGGTTATCACATTTGCTCACCCCTAGGTTCCGGAGAAATTTTCTTTGTTGGCAAATTTTCGATTTATTCTTGTTTCCAATTTCAGGCACCTTTTCACCTATAAAAAGGGCGCGCCATCTCTTGCTTTCTAGTTTCTGTGAAAATTTTCTCATGTCTATCATTACTCCATAGTAAATTTCCACTATGCCACGTTATGAGCTTTTCTTAGTTTCTTTTTTCAGATTTTCTGTGGGTACATGATATTTAGGGACAAAATAAATATTTTCTTCTCTTGGACAAATTAATAGGGAAAAGATTAACAAGAAGATTTCGTCAAATTCAATAGGGGAGAAAACAACAATTTAATTTCATGCCGGTCCCATAACGATAATAAGACATGTACAAAAGAGAATTAAATTAATACGTAATTTACTAAACTAAAGTGATCCAGAAATTAATTTATTAATTAGCAACTTCAAAGAAAAGAAAATCCTTCTGAAAAAATTGGAAATAGATACACATTGATTGGAAATAAAAATGGGTACCCTGCAGATCCAAAATTAAACTAAAATTAATTACTACTCAAAAAATAATAATAATAAAATAGTCAGAAGACAAATCGAAATGGACACTTTCATCCAATTTTCATATTTTTGGGGAAAACAATAAAACATGTATATTTTGAGAATTAAACTGTTAGCTTAACTCTATTTGATTTAATTTTTTTTTCTTTTTCAGGAAAAATACCAAGAGTAAATTTGGTGGAAAAAAATAATATATATATATATATAAAATGATACTCACCCAACAAGAATGGAAAGATGAGGAAGTAATAATTTTCGGACTCCCGACGAAGCCTCAGTTGTGGAAATAAGAACCATCACGATCCATAGAATCACCAAGATGCAGGAGGCAACTCGAAACGCTGTCGTTCTAGCCATGTTTCTGCCTATATATTTTTTTAGTCGATATAGAAATAAACCAAGTTTTTTCTCCTTTTATACACTGTGATTTGGCACAGTTTTGCGTACTCTGGCTATCTCAAAAGTCAAAGTCAACTTAAATTGGACTTTTCAAATTTCCGATTAATTTCCAAACATTTTAACTTTGACAAGTTAGGATTATTTTCTGTTCAATATTCATGAAACGCCTAATATTAATAGGGAAATCTAGAAATGAAATTTCTCGACAAAGACCAATTCTCATAGGAAAAGTAAGTGCAACTTAAATGATAAGACGCTTCATTTATAAACAAGTCACGAGTTCAAGCCGATAAGATTTTCCAACCTCTTGGTCTTTGTTTTGAGTCTCCAATCTTCCGGTCAGTGCTTACTAATTTTATTAACATTGTTCAGGTGATCAATGCCCTGTAAATTTTAAATTTCAGGTTTTTGAATTTTAACTGACTTACTTGTCCTAAAAATAGAAGAAAATAATTCAATTACTTGGAAACTAAGTTTAGAAATAGGACACATTAAAAAGTATTTTTTTGAAAGCACATATTAAAAAAATATTTAAATAGTGACAACTTTGAATATGACATATATGTATTACACATATGCTACAGCCGCGAGAAAAGAAAAAAAAAAAAAAAAAAGATTTATGACCCAGCCCAACAGGTGACTCATTTGTTTCTTACACTAACTCAAATATATTCTTATTGAAATTCAAGAGTGACACGTTGAATTTATAAATGCCATTTCTGTGAATAGTCTAGTACGATTCACTCACGTAAACAATAAGCATATTTTTTAACTTTAAAATTGATACCAAAAAAGAAGAAAAAAAATTAACTAAATTGATACTTGTAAATGGTACCAATGTTACTTTTCGCGCGAATAATAGTTATACTCTTTTTCAGTGATTACTTAAAAGGCGAATGCCAAAATAAATTTGTTGGCCATACTTTTGCAAACTTTGTAATTTATATGCCGTAACTTATTTTCTTCTCCCAGAAAAAGATGCTTTTACTTTTTAAAAAAATAAGCTGATTTGGTTCCTCCGAAGTTAGTCTTCTCTGTCAGTGCTAACGGAAAATATATATATATTTTTTAGGATGATGTTAAAATTGGTGTCCATACTTTTGTTAAGTTCTAAGTTTAATACGCTCACATTTTTTAGAAATTGTCTTCAAATGGTAGCAAAAGAATCAAAATTATCAAAAATTACATGACTTTTCATAATTCATAATAATATTGGTGAAATGTAATTATACCCAAATCATAAGTAAGAAAAGAAAAAAAAAATTCTACCAAAGAGAAATTCTTGGGAAAACGGAATTATTTATTCCACTCAAAACTCCATTATATTCAAATTAAAAGTAGACTACGTATTTCCCTTTGTGTACACATCTAAGATGGCCAAACCCCACCACATATGTCATGCTTCAAAATTTTCAACCGCCACTTGCACAAAGTTAAAAAAAATAAATGAATGAAAAAACTGTTGAGCAATTTGCCTCACCGGGAGATAATCGACCTGGTACCCGTCATGCGTTGCCAACCTCTTAATTCATCGTCCCAAACTTTGAAAGCCCGAACTAATAGATCTTAGACTCAATTAACTTATTAATTACTCTATATCACTTTTATTTTTCAATATGGGATACTGTAGGACCCAAAATAAATCAAACTCACAGAATAAACAAACGCAGAAGCTACAATCAAATAAACTAGCTGCTGAAACTAAGTGAATCAAAGAATCACTTACTGTAGCCAATTACCAGCGCGAAAGCCGAGGACAATTTAACCAAGCAATTTTATTTGCCTTTGTCGCAAGTTAGTGAAGTCACTGAACAACTATAATCATAATGCAATTAGAATTGCATGCAAACCTATGCAAGCTAATAAACAAGGCTTTACGCCTTAATCAAAACGACTTCAACGTCGTATACCAAAACAGCCGCAAGGCTTTTATTATTTCTTTGTATTTTTCTCTGTGATTACAATTGCAACCCAAGACATATATTTATAGGCTAAATTATCCCTGAATCCTACACTGATTCAGATTGCAACTATTTCCTAAAACAATTAGGATTCCTAAAACAAATACGAAACCAAACAAGAAACAAACGAATAGGAAACATTAACCGAATAGAAAATAGAAACTAATAGGAAATTTAGTTTAATTATTCTACATAGCCTCCCTTAAACTAAGAAAACACACCAGAACCAATAAAGAGAGTATACCCAGAAGTGCTTTTTCTTTCAACTGTATCACCTACCCAATCACTGTTAGTATACTCAAGAAATTTTTACTAGTTCACCTCTCGGATACAGAATACCATCTCCTTGAGTACCCTTAATGTACCTCAAGATTCTCTTTGCAGCCTGCAAATGCGACTAACAGGGATTCTCCATGAATCTGCTTATCAATCCAACACTGAAATTTATATCCGACCTTGTAAAAGTCAAGTATCTCAGACTACCAACAATACTCTTAAAGTAAGTTGGATCCACAGAATTTTCGATGCCTTCCTCTGTCAACCTCAACATTTCTTCAGTTGGAGTCATGATCGAATTAGCACCTCCATCTTGAACTTCTTCAAAATATCACCAGCCTATTTTCTTTGAGAAATAAAGATTTCACGATCAGTCTGAGAAACTTCAATCCCAAGAAAATATGACATAAGCCCCAAATCAGTCATCTCAAACTATCTGATCATTTCCTCCCTGAAGTCTGACATCATCTTTTCATTGTTTCCGGTGAATATCAGATCATCGACATAAAAGCAAACAATGACAATATCCCCACTTGATGAAAACTTCACATATAAAGAGCCTGTTCTTTTTGTTGCGTTTTGAAACTGATTTTGGTTTCAACAGTAAATTTAATATATTTTAATCATATTCAATCATTTCCAATACAACTTTTTACTATTCAGCATCTACTTTTTACATTTTTAATACACTTTTTACATTATAAAACTATTTTTCAAAACTTATTTTCAAACTTAGTTTGAAACCTTGGGGAAGAGAACAGGCCCAAAGTATGCTCATATGGACACCTTTAAAAATCACTTTTGATAAAGAAGCTGTCAATACGAGTATACCAAGTTCTTGGAGCTTGTTTCAATCCATACAAGACTCTCTTCAAACGATAGACCTTCTTCTCTTGACCTCTTTTCACAAAGCCAAGAGGTTGATTAACATACACTTTCTCTTTAAGAACTCCATTCAGAAAAGCAAATTTCACATCCATTTGAAAAATCTTCCCAATTATTCTAGGCAGCAAGAGAAATTATCATTCTCACAGTATTAAGTCTAGCAACAGCAGCAAACACTTCAAAGTAGTCAATTCCAGGCGTCTGCTTGTACCCTTTCACAATAAGTGCTGTCTTGTATCTATCAACCTCTCCACTAAGATTGTACTTTGTCTTGTATACCCACTTTACACCAATGGACTTCCTTCCACTCAGAAGGTTTGTAAGCTCCCAAGTATTATTCTTCTCAATGGAATTAATTTCTTCATCCATTGCTTTCACTAAACGATCATATCCAAAAGCATTTGTAAAATTAACAGGATCACAGTCTGCAAACAGAGCAAAATTCACAACATCCTCATCAGTCAAATTATCAACTTCATCCCCAACTACATAATCATTCAAATGAGCTGGCAGTTTTGACTCTCTTCGCGGACGTCCACTTGAGGTGGAAGCTATAGAAGAAGAAGAATCACAAACCGGTTGTTGAACTGGCTAAAACTGCTCTTCAGTTGCATTATCTCCACCAATATACACTGCTGATGATCGTTTATAATTTCTGGTGCCTTCTTTTTCCAATCCCAAACTCCCTGCTCATCAAAAGTAACTTCTCTACTGATAATTACCTTCTCAGTATCAGGATTGAACAGTTTATATCCTTTAGTCTCACTACTATACCCAATAAAGACACATTTTTCTACCTTATCATCCAACTTCTTCCGTATTGCATCTGGAACATGGGTATATGCAACACACCCAAATACTTTAAGATGTGAGATATTTGGTTTCTTTCCTGAGCAAATCTCATATGTAGTCTTCTTACCAATACTTTTTAATGGACACCTATTTGGCGTCATCATCGACCTCACCATATCCATCACTGTTCTATTCTTTCTCTCTGCAACACCATTCTGCTGAGGAGTGTACCTGACTGTCATCTGATGCTTAATCCCATGATTTTTCAAGAAATCATCACACACCGTATACTCAGTGCCTCTATCAGTTCTCAGAGTTTTAATGGAGCGCCCACTCTGCTTCTCAACATAAGCCTTGAAACTCTTGAAAATATCACATGCATCAGATTTAAACTTCAACAAATAAACCCAGGTCTTCCTATTAAAATCATCAATAAAAGTGATAAAATATTTGTTACCACCCAGAGAAGGAACATCAACAAAACACATATCAGAATGAATCAATTCCAATGGCTGCTTTGCACTCCAAACTTCACCTTTTGGAAAAAGCTCCCTGTGCTTCTTGCCCAAAACACACGACTCACATTGTCGAGATTTAAAATTAAGTGATGGTAATCCAGAAACAATATTATTCTTCACAATAAAATTCAAACCGCCAAAATGAAAGTGGCCAAATCTCATATTCCACAACCAACTCTCATTACAGCCAGTGGTAATAAAGTAAGCCGAATTATAATAGTTAAGAGTGATTAGAAACAATCTGTTATTGTTCATGTCTACCTTTGCAATCATCCTCATCCGTTCATCACGAATTGTGCAAATACAATGTCTAAAATTAATATCATAATTCTTCTCCTACAACTGACCAAGACTTAACAAATTCTGACTAAGATTAGGCACATAATAGACATCGCCTATTGCACTGATCTTCTCATTTTTCAAAGTAATGGGAATACTACATTTCCCAACAACAGACATAACATGATTATTTTCAAATCTCACTGTATTCCTGTAGGTCTCATTAAGATCAGAAATTTTTTTTTTCTCCTACACATATGATTACTATAGCCAGAATCAATATACTACTTAGAATTTTTATCTTCTTCACCTACACCAGCAATAAATAAAACAGTTTCATGATTATCACCACTACTTTCAGCTATTTAAGCATGTCCAGTATTGTTATTTTTAAGATCCCAACAATCCTTTTTTATGTGACCATCTTTCCACAATTATAACATTTAATTTTAGACCTATCACATTTTTGCATATTATTTTGAGCATCCGAATTAACCTTTTGTTGGTAAGAAAAATTACCTCTACCATGGCCTCTGCCTCTGAAGCTTTGATCGCCACGTTCTCTCCCTTGAGAATTTTGGCCCTGCTGATTGGTTTCACCACCCTCGAATTTTTTAGGCTTATATACCAAAGCCTTCAATGCTTCTGACGCCGCATCAACAGACGGTCTGTCACATGACATCTCATATGTCACCAATTCTCCTTCCAAATCAGCATACGAAAAAGTAGAAAGATCTTTAATGGCTTCAATAATCTCCTTCTTTGTGTGAAATTTCGAAGTCAACGTCCGAAGAACTTTAGATACCATCTGCTCTTTTGTCACTTTATCACCGTTGATCTTCATCTGACCAGCTATGGATTTTACCCTAGCCATGTATTCTTGCAACTTTTCAATAGGCTTCATCTCTGCTAGCTCAAATTGTCTCCATAACTCCTGTAGCTTCCTTTTCTGAACGTTTTCGTTTCCTCGATTGGTAACTTGTAACTTGTCCCAAAACCCCTTAGCTGTCTCTACCTCCATTAAACTTCTGCATACGTCTAATCCAACCTTTGTTCTTAAATAATAGAGTGCATGATTATTGTGAGAACGATTTTTCTCCAATTCTTTACTTCCCTCAGCTGTTGATTTTTCACATTTCTTGTCTTTTTCAGGTTCTTCAAAACCTGACTCAATTACATGCCAGATACCAACCATCTTGAAAAAATTCTCCATCAATTGACACCAGATTTCAAAATCATTTTTCCCATCAAATACAAATACATGACACTCAGGAGGATTAAATAAAGAAGACATCTTGACTCCCAAAAAATAACACAAGCTCTGATATCAGATGTAGGACGCAAAATAAATCAAACCCACAGAACAAACAAACGCAGAAGCTACAGTCAAATAAACTAGCTGCTGAAACTAAGTGAACCGAAGAATCACTTACTGTAGCCAATTACCAACACGAAAGCCGAGGACAATTTAACCAAGCAATTTTATTTGCCTTTGTCGCAAGTCAGTGAAGTCACCGAACAACTATAATCACAATGCAATTAGAATTGCACGCAAACCGATGCAAGCTAATAAACAAGGCTTTACGCCTTAAGCAAAACGACTTCAACGTCGTATACCAAAACAGCCGCAATGCTTTTATTATTTCTTTGTATTTTTCTCTGTGATTACAATGGCAACCCAATATATATTATTTATAGGATAAATTATCCCTGAATCCTACACTGATTCAGATTGCAACTATTTCCTAAAACAATTAGGTTTCCTAAAACAAATACGAAACCAAACAGGAAACAAACGAATAGGAAACATTAACCGAATAGGAAATAGAAACTAATAAGAAACTTAGTTTAATTATTCTACAAATACTAACACCTACTCATGACCGACAATAAAAACACATACTTATATATGATATATATAACGCTTTATTTTATTTTCATTATATATAAAGAAAGAAAATATACACTCGGAGCATTTTTGCCTTTTTCCCTTCAAGAATGTAATCAAAATTGTACATTAGCTAGCTAAGCTGTATAGATTATGCATATTCTCATCAACTGCGACGGTGTGGACCTGGAGGCGAGCGCCCAACGGGTACCCTGAAGATCCAAAGATGAAATAAAATTATGTAAACAAAAATAAATAAATAAAAATCGGTATAAAACCAACCACAAAAGATTGGGTAAAATGCGTAAGTAATAAGGAAAAGAGTACAGTTTCGCTACGCAATCGTTCAATCGTTTACAAAAATCATAGCTAAAAATCACTTAATAATCATATATATTAAGTGACTAAATGATTCCATAACAAAAATATAAAGTACTCACGGTACAGGAGTGGCATTAAAAAGCATTCGAGCCCCCGACGAGGCCTCAATTGTGCAACACACAACCGTCATCCAAACAATCACCACCAAGACGATGCGGGCAGCCCTAAACGCTGTCGTTCGACCCATTTTAATTCCGTCGACAATTTTTTTGGTAACTCTTCCCATTAAGTAGGCCAAGCTTCTCTCCTTTTATACCACTTAGTTGAGATAGCGCCATTTGTGTAAATTGGTAGGTAAAGCAAGCACGCGGGGTCAATTTAAGGCAGCTTCAATATGACTTTGTCTTGCGTACGTATGATGAAAATTATATCTAAACGCATGAAAATTGTCCCAATTTTATCGGATGTCCTGAATGAAACAAAAAAATCGTCAATTTCACTTTTGACCCAAAGGCATTTATAAGTTATTTAAGTGACCGGCTCTGAATTGGGTTTTTTGTTGCTTATTTTAAACTATTTTAAGCGTTAGGACTGAAGTAAAGTGTTCAGTTTGAAAGCAATCGAATTCGCATTAATATTCTAAGCCTTAATTTTTCTCAAAAGATCAAGAATAATTTGTCTATTTTATGAAAACAAAAGTGTCTTTGGTCAAGACTACTCGAGTTTCTTGCGGTTTAAATATATTCTAATTTCAGCATTGACGATTTAGGATTTTCAGCTAATTGACAGGGCCGCCAAAATGACCACGTCAAAATATTTAATAGGTGATTTGTTCATATAAGAAATTAACTAGTAGCCAAAGGTAATAATATATTGCCGCAAATTTAGTAATCACTTAATTAAGTTATTTGTCCATATAACGGCCTAAGTTAATCAAGCGTATGAAAAAAAACTTGTATTCGACATGTTTAACAGTCAATTAGTGTGCGTTTTTGAGTTTAGGCTCTAAAATATATCGATTATATTGTGTATCTAGTTTAACTAGTAATATACCGTGGTTATGAGCTTTGCTTCTTATTTATCCCGTATCAATTTTTGCCTCGAATGTATCTCATATATCGAGTTTAGTTTCTAATCTGTTGAGTTAAGCAGTTAATGTATTGCGGTTGTGATTTTAGTCTCTATTGTATTGATTATCGAGTTTAGCTGATTATCTAGCGCGGTAATATTAAAACAACAAGTATTAATAAAAATACGAATATCAAGTTTAGTTTTTAATGTATCGAGTTTACCTGTTGAAATATTCCGATTATATTAAAACAATATGTGTTGAGCAAAACATACATATCGAGTTAGCGTCTAATCATCGTTCAGCGAACCGGGTCGGATAAATGACTCCCTCAAAACATGAAGATGAATGTATAACAGTAACACTCATGCTAACGTTGTAAGTTGGAAGAACCGCATAAACAAAAGAGTTAATTGCAAAATATTACTTCCAGCTTTGTTTTCATTGCATATTATCTCCTAAAATTTTAATTTTAACGATTAATATTCTAAACTACTTATTTGTTACAATAAAAAAAAATGTTGGTATAATTTTAAAAATATTGTATAAAAAGTCATAAGTAATAGTATCCATTTAAATTTTCATCAAAGCTATATACTGGTATTGTTTTTATTAAAAAAATTTTAAATGAGTTATTATTTCGAGCTCCTGAAAATAAAATAAAGGAGAATTCGGGATGAAGTCCGTTAGTACTTAGTAGGTCCTAAGCTTTTTTCTTAAAGAAAAATAATAATTTTATTTGGTAATTAAAGAAAATTAGACTTTGTTAGCTGCGTAAACGTTATGAAATGACTTAATTTGCACATTAATCGAAGGGAGGGCTTGGTTCTCTCTCTCTCTTTTTTTTTTTTTTTTTTTTTCCTTTGGTCCCAGATTGAGTTGTATTATTTCCAATAATTTAATCGTTCGATTATAAATTTTTAACCTTTTGATACAATATGTAAATACATGCTAAGTATGCTGACGTGTCAGTCAATAGTTAGATATTTATGATGTCAAAGTATATAAATAGCAGTAGGAATACATGTAAAGTCAATTTTTTAGATTGCGTAATTGAGAAGCATTCTTATTCCACAATTTCCCCAATTCTGTTCTCGATTCTTCAGTTCATAAACCTAACTTTCACATGGTATCAGAGCTAATTCGCATCTGATATAGGAGATTTTGTCCAAATTTCACCGATCAAAACCTCTCGCATCGATTACCTATCGATTATCCATGGCTAATTCACTAGAAATTGGAGGAAATAGCGGAATCGCAGCAGCAAACTATCGCTGCTGGCAATCCTTACTACTTGCAGAGCTCCGATCATCCAGGAATGGTGCTCGTGACGGTGCCGCTGACTGATTTGAACTACGTACCCTGGAGCAGAGCTATGATCCTATCCTTGGAAGCAAAAGACAAAATTGGCTTCATAACTGGTGAGATAACTATACCTGAAGTCAATTCGCAGTACTACAGATCATGGAGAAAGGTGAACTCTATGGTTGTGTCTTGGATTCTGAATTCCATATCGAAAGAAATAGTTGAAAGTTTTTTGTTCGCAACTAATGCGAAGAATCTTTGGGAAGATTTGGCTGAGAGATTTGGTTCCTGCAATGGACCATTACTCTATCAACTAAAACGAGAAATTAGCTCTATTACTCAAGGAGGCATGTCTCTGGCTGCATATTTCAACAAATTGAAACGGTTTTGGGATGAACTGGATGCTCTGAGGCCAATCCAAGACTGTGATTGTTGTAAGTGTGGAAGATCTAAGTCTGCAATTGCCAAAGATAATGAAGAAAAGCTTATGCAGTTTCTTATGGGACTAACTGAACAGTATGATCCAATTAAGAACCAGATTCTTCTTATGGAGCCTTTTCCAAGCATTGGAAAGGCTTATTCTATGGTAGGCAAGGTTGAGAAACAAAGATCAGTACAGATGTTGTATCATGAATCTACTGAAGGTGCTATGAGTATCAGAAATTTGGGGGAAAGAAAACCTGCATTTGGCAGAGGTGAATACAAGAAGAAGGACTTTAATGGCAAGAAACATGACATAAAGTGTGAACACTGTGGACAGAAAGGTCATTCCAAGGAGACATGCTTCAAGATTTTTGGTTATCCGGATTGGTGGAAGGGACCTAAAGAACCTGTAAAAGGCAAGGGAAACAATTATGCTTATGCTGTTCCAGCTCCAATACTAGATAATCCACTAGACTTGAATGATTCTGGCAGCAACAATGGCAGCAGTGACCTGCAACAGATGGTAGCAAATCTCATTCAACAAGAGTTTGGGAGGATGCTGAAAGGCAAAGGTAAAATAAATGAAGCGGAGCTGGTAAACTACACTCATTTCTCTGACTTCGCAGGTAGTGCTCTTGTCCATTCTTGCAATTTACTTGGTGCATTAGACTGTTCTACTTGGATAATAGATAGTGGAGCTTCAAGTCATATTTGTAGCAACCTCAGTTTTTTTAATCTTTCCACACCGGTCACTCGCATCACACCAGTTTGTCTTCCTGATAATACCATCAAATATGTTACCTGTACAGGATCTGTCCAAATTTCCCCAAAGCTGACTATAGACAATTGCTTACACATTCCCTCTTTTCGTTTTAACCTACTATCAGTAAGCAAAATCACCAAACAAGCAGCTGTACACTTTGATTTCTTACCCAACTACTGCCTCATGCAGGACCTAGCGACTAATGAGGTCTTGGTAGTTGGATGGGAAAAGAAAGGCTTGTATATCCTTGATTCCAGATCATTCTTATCATCTGTGTTACAAGAATTCTCAAATATGCCTCATAAATTTTCCATTCACAATTCTGTAGCTCCTTTATTTCCTGTTTCCATCAATAAAGTGCATGTAGTCGACTATGAGGTATGGCACAAAAGACTTGGCCATCCCTCTGTTCCTGTAACACAACGTTTACAAAGCATTAATAAAATTCCTTTTCCATCCTCATTTGAATGTTTTGTATGTCCCTTGGCGAAACAACATAGAACTTCATTTCCAATCTCTAAGCATCATGCTGTTGATTCCTTTCAGTTATTACATGCTGATGTTTGGGGTCCTTATAAAACTCCTGCCTTAAATGGTGCTCACTATTTCTTAACATTAGTTGATGACTATAGTCGGACCACTTGGACCTATCTCATGGCCTCCAAATCTCAAGCTGTACCAATTCTAACCTCCTTTTTCTTTATGACACAGAACCAGTTTCAGAAATCCGTTAAAATTTTGAGAACCGACAATGGTTCTGAGTTTACAGGTGAACTTTGCCAAAACCTCTTATCCAATTCTGGTGTTCTGCACCAAAAATCAACCCCATACACACCTCAGCAAAATGATGGGGTGGAAAGAAAGCACCAACACCTCTTACAGGTGGCTAGATCATTAATGTTTCATGCCTCACTTCCCAAACCTTTTTGGGGACATGCCATTCTCACAGCTACATATCTTATAAATAGATTACCTACCCCTACTCTTGGCTGGAAAACACCTTATGAACTCCTCCATCAAAAACCTCCTGAACTTTCTCACTTAAGAGTGTTTGGTTCCTTATGTTACATAACTAACACTTTGCGTCACAAAGACAAATTTGAGGCAAGAGCTTCCCCTGCCATTTTTCTTGGCTATCCTCCAGGCCAAAAGGCCTATAAAGTCTATGACCTCCAAAAGAAAAAGGTTTTAATCTCTAGAGATCTTGTTTTTCATGAAAACGTATTCCCCTTCCATACCAATCATCATACTTCTCTAAACCCCACATGTTCTCCCACTTCATCAAACATACCAATTCCTCAATCCTTCTATGATGATCATCATTCAGTTCCTGCACCAGAGCCAGAATCATCTTTCATCCCTATTCCTGATTCAACAACATCCCATCCAGAGTCTCCAATCCATCATGCTTCCCCTACACCTATTCCCTTAAGACATAGTAACAGATCTAGACAACTTCCTGTCTGGATGAAAGATTATTCAGCAAATTATGTTCATCAAGATCCTCACAATATTACAACCTCACATCCATCCCACTCCCCACTGTCTGCTACTTATATGACTTTTATTGCTAACATTTCTAACATCCAGGAACCTCAGTCTTATGCTCAAGCTAAGTTTCAGGATATTTGGGTGCAAGCCATGGATTCTGAGCTAAAAGCTTTGGATGAAAATGAAACTTGGGAATTATCTCATCTTCCTGTTGGAAAGAAAGCCATCGGGTGTAAATGGGTCTACAAAGTTAAATGCAAGCCTGATGGTACAGTGGAACGCTATAAAGCCCGCCTTGTTGCCAAAGGTTACAACCAGATAGAGGGTGTTGATTTTTTTGATAGCTTTGCCCCGGTTGCAAAAACTGTCACTGTAAGAATCCTTCTTTCCTTGGTTTCTGCTAACAAATTGTTTCTTCACCAGTTAGACGTTAACAACGCATTTTTACATGGGTTTATTGATGAGGAAGTCTATATGGTGCCACCCCCTGGGTACACTCAAGCCCAACCTGGTCAAGTATGTCGCCTCAAAAGGTCTCTTTATGGTCTTAAACAGGCCTCTCGTCAATGGAATGCGGAGTTTACAAAACAATTGCATCTTTTTGGATTTGTTCAATCCAAGAATGATCATTGTTTATTTCTGAAAAATTCTGACCATGGTTTTCTGGCTTTGATAGTCTATGTATATGATGTTCTTTTGGCTGGTACCTCTGAAACTCACATCCAGCAGGTGAAGGACTTTCTCCACCAGAAATTTTCCATCAAGGATTTAGGTGTAGCCAGATATTTTTTGGGTATTGAGATAGTGCGTTCTTCCACTGGCATCTATCTCAATCAGCGCAAATATGTTTCTGATCTTATTAAAGATACAGGGCTTTTTGATGCCAAGGGAAAGAATACTCCATTGCCACCTCACTGTGATCTGGTTGATAAAACCTCTCCACTTCTCCGTGACCCTGGCTCTTATCGCAGACTTGTGGGAAGGCTCCTTTATCTAAACTTTACTCGACCTGATCTCACCTATGCCGTTCAGCAAATCAGCCAATATATCCAATGTCCGACTGAGCTGCATTGGAATTCTGCTATTCATGTAGTCAAATATCTCAAAGGCTGTCCTGCTCATGGCATCTTTTATCCTAGTAACAATGCCCTTTAGCTGACTACTTATTGCGATGCGGATTGGGCCACTTGCAAGTTGACTCGTCGCTCCATCACAGGGTACTGTATCTTCCTCGGCAACTCTCTCATTTCCTGGAAATCTAAGAAGCAGAACACTGTCTCTCGCTCATCTGCTGAAGCTGAGTACAGAAGTATGGCGTCCACACTATGTGAAGTTCAATGGATTACCTACATACTCCGAGATTTTCATCTTCAAGTTCCACTTCCCATTCCACTGTGGTGCGACAATCAGGCAGCAGTCCACATTACGGAAAATCCAGTGTTCCATGAACGAACGAAGCACCTTGACATCGATTGCCATCTGGTTCGGGACAAGTTTAAAGAAGGATTTATTGTTCCAAAACACATTCCGTCCAAGTCTCAACTGGCTGATATCTTCACAAAATCATTGGCTGCTCCTTCTTTTCATTTTATATTGTCCAAGATGGGCTTTCATTCTGCTCATTCAGCCTCATCTTGAGGGGGGGATGATACAATATGTAAATACATGCTAAGTATGCTGACGTGTCAGTCAATAGTTAGATATTTATGATGTCAAAGTATATAAATAGCAGTAGGAATACATGTAAAGTCAGTTTTTTTAGATTGCGTAATTGAGAAGCATTCTTATTCCACAATTTCCCCAATTCTGCTCTCGATTCTTCAGTTCATAAACCTAACTTTCACACCTTTAATGTTTTTTTTTTTCGTTATTCTTTTTCCTTTTCACAAAAGTCACCAGTGTACGCAGTGAGAGTTTTGACTAGACCTTTACTTGTAGGCAAGCCATTTACGACTGAAGGAAAAAAAAAATCTAAATTGGTGAAGCCAATTAATGAAGAACGAACTTAGAAGTTACTCGTTTTACATTTATTACAATAAAATTTATATTAAACAAATATAAAGCGAATAAAGACTCATTATTCGTCTGAAAAGAAATAATTTCAAGAATAATATTTTCGTCCGAGTTAAGGAATTTGAATAACTTTAGTGAAAGAAGAGAATATTTTGCTCTTATTGGCACACATTCTTGTATCGTTCGCGAGTCTTCATGTACCTCCACGATGCGGACCTTGAGGTGGGTCCTTTATCGGTACGCTGCAGCAATCCAAACGTACATCATTAATATATCAGTAAATTATTAAAAGCAAAGAGTGACGTATTTATCAGATTTCTTGGGCTTTTCTGCACAACATTAGAGAGATTTGGGCGTTGATGGAGGGACAGCTTTGCATTAGTCATGTTTTTCGAGAAGCGAATTTAGTGGTAGCTGGTTTGGCACGAGAAACTAGTGGTACAAAACATATGGATGTTGCTGGCTCACTCGAAGTTTAAATACTCCTTTTGTTCCACTCAAAAAGTCTATTTTAAAATGTGTATAATTTATTATGGATTTTGAGGTACAACACTTAAAATAAGTAATCTATCACCATATTTTTCACTTATATCCCTATTTTAAAAGGAAGAGTTAATTATGAACCACACATTATTACATTAATAAGAGTATGTAATGTAAATAAATTTAAAATAGACTCTTTAAATGTGACAAGATTTTTTTCTGAAAGTGAACTCCTTGAATGGGACGGATGAAATATTTCATTTGTTGCGAAGATTAGGATAATCATGGTTTGGCAGAAGTTTTTTTTGTTGCTATTCTCAAAGGGGTTATTCTCAAACGGGTAAGGTCATTATATGAGCGCTCCACTTGTCTTTGTGTACTTCGTTTACAATATTCTAACAAAGGTCAACAAACTTCCCAACCAAAAAAAAAAAAAAAAAAGAAAAGAAGAGTGGTGTCCAAAAAAGTAAAAGAAAAAGTTTACTCATAATCAAAACAAAGCAGAAAACCATTTTAGCTGGCAAGGGTAAAATAATAAGAGCTTAATAATAATACTCACCTGCTAGCGGAAAGCAGTTTTCGAGCTGGTGGAAATTCGAAGGAATGGAGAAAAATGATGAAGATGAGGTTGATCAGAAACAGGGTGTACACCGCCGCCGTCTTCGCTGCCCGAAGCATTTGTTATCTTCAGTGATTTCTGAGGCTTTTCTTTAGTTCTACACACACTTCAGTTATGGTTACGTTATGGCCCTTCTGGGTTTAATTTCTCTCTCTATATATAGCAACATTAACCAAGAAAATGGCAAGAGTCTTCATTTGCACGCAAATTAATCGATATTCTTCGACGACCCTGCCGGTTCAACCCTTTTACAAGTTCGATTTTTGGGATTTTTGGTCAACATGGAGGTTAGGTTAATTTGGTTCTCTTTGTGACCCAATTGGAAAATTTTCGTTTTAAGGAAATGATATTTCTTTGGAGAGAATTTCTTTTAAGGATTTGTGTAGGAAATAGAAGAAAAAGTATAACAATTATGCTATTTTTTAAAATTTATGTGAGTGAAGATTTATAGTCAGTTTCAAAATTTATATTTTAAATTCAGTAAAAAAATAAGATTTTTTTTTTAATGAAAAATTTTAGAGGAAAAAAGTGATGATTTTCCATAAATTAAATAGAAAATAACAGAGCTAATGTGTTGAGAAAGAAATCACTTTGGGAGGGCTTTGGAACTAATCAAATAATTGACACACCAATTTTAAGCGTTATAGACTCTTACGTTTTGTGTATAACTACTGATGTATCGCACTTATGAGTGTTGTTAAGTATCATGTATTCCATATAATTTCTGATGTATCGTGTATCACTTATAGTTTCTAGTGTATCGAGTTTAACTATTGATGTATCGCATGTTACTTTTTAAATAACAAACAAAAATAGCCTATTGTGAAAGAAATAAAAGTAGTGATTTTAAGAGATGAAATATTACTTATTGTGTATAGCCACTCACGTATCGCCTGTTTAAGAAAGTATTATCTGTAAAAAATAATAATAAAAAAAAAAGCGAAATTATCATGTATAGAAAAGAAAACGCACATATCAATTTTAAAAGGTAAAGTTTAACCTATCAGACTGGCAAGAGACCGCCTCTTGCAAAAATTCTGTTGACTGAAGTTGAGACTTTTTTGTTTCTTATCTTCTTAAAGTTCATGCCACTTACGAGATTCAAACCCACGATCTTTGATTTGCAAGGCTTTCTCATTATCAACACATCAACCCTCCCCGATTTAAGTTTGAGATATCAGTATGTATAGAGTTTTGCCAAATTGTCACAAATAATAGTCAGATCCCAAATATAGTGTGTCTGATTTACTTCACAATTGCTTGGAAACATTAGTGAAAACAAGAAATTGTGGTTGCGCGCGTGCTTTTGATTGAATGTGTATAGATGATTTTGTTTCTTTTTTTTTCTTTGTAATTTCCAAGTCTGGTTTGACAACTATGGTACTTTGGTAAATTTAATTTGCTGACTTTTAAAGTGAAAAATGAAGTACGTAATTGACAATTGGAATTCAAATAAAATTTTTGTGGAAATTATTTTTCCCTCAAGAAGAAAAAGAATAAGGACAACAAAACACTTTTTAAATATCATCCCATTTTTCTTATCCACGATGGAGCAAGTCCTCATTCGTTGGTTACTCTAGGAATTTGACGTGGATCAATGGTCGTAGTGTAATTCAACAACGATTTTTTTATAATAAGGTTCACGTTGGCCTCCCTTGCAACTTATTTTCCCCTTCCCATGAGATTCAAACTCGCATGCTGCGGAAAAACTCTTTTGCGACGTCGTTCTGCTGAGCTATTAAACGCTACAGAACAATAATTTTTAATGAACTTATAAGTTGTATTATTTTGTTTTAATTGCTTTGACTAAAATGAATATTAATATTTAAAAGACAAAAAATAAATTTATAATTAATTATTAATAGGGTTAAGTACCAATAATCCCCTCGTAGTTTCGAAAACTTATCAATTACCCTCCTATGGTCTAAAAAACTACCAAGAACTCCACTATGGTTTGTCTAAATAGGTAACCGTTACATATTCCTTCAAATTTAACGGTCAAATGAAAAAGTCAACTCTTTTATTTCACAAACATTATGAAATGGCATATAAATCCTTACTACAAATAACATGAGTATTAAATTTTTTTCTATTCTCAATTTTATATCAACCAATTATTCAAAGTATTTAGTTTTTAAGAACTTTAATTTTAAACATTTCCCAATTATATTTTGTAAACTTTAATTTTTAGTTTCTTTTAATTATGAGCTTCCGATTAATTAATTGGAATTTTTTTCTTTTATATTCATCAGTACCACCAACCGTCCCAATCATCACCATTGTTGCCTACCACTGTCCCAAACCATCACCATTACTACCCTCAACCACTGCTTCCGCCCACCAGCGCCACCATCGTCGCCGCCTCCGCTCACCAGCACCGTATACAAACCCAACCAACACCATTTGAACCACCATATTTAACAACAATAAAAAACACTCACACACACCCACACACTCCAGATCCACCTTCTAGCAAACCTAGAAACATTTGTTAATCTTAAGTCTTTCTTTCAACAAGGACAAAAAACACCAACAACAACCAAAAACTTCACATGATCATTCAAAAGAAATCTAAACCTAAATCAACAATTCCAAACTAAGGCTTTCATAATCGATTAAAAAAATTCAAAATTATTACCTTCAAAAGTCAAAGATTTCCATCAAATTCATCTTACACGACTATTAGATCTAACTTCGATTATTCTGGAATAAAAACTGCGGGAAAAAAGGAAAAAGAGAAAGGAAGTGAATTCAATGGCAACTTTCTGAAACGGGTATTCATTTTTCGTTCCTCTGGTAAACCTTTCTCCGATTTCAGATACACCTCGCATTGTTGCTATGTCTCTGATGTTCTCTCCGATGATGAGAGGGTGGGGGTGGTGCTGGTGACCGTGACAGCGACGACGATGGTGACGGTGGGGTGTTGCTGGTGACCGTGACAGCGATAACGATGGTGACGGTGGGGGCAGTGCTGTGACCGTGACAGCGACGACGATGGTGACGGTGGATCGAGTGGTGGTGAGGGTCGGGGGAGGTGGAGTTTGAGATGTTAATGGTGTCTACGTTGGTTGTTAGGTGTTCGAGATGGATTATGACTTTTATGGTTGGGATGAAGATAGGAAAAAATAATTAAAACTAATGTGTTAATGAAATTACTTAAATAGCCTTTTCACTGTTAACTTTAACTGAATAATTAACACTTACCTGTTTAGACAAATCATGAGGGGGTTATTAGTAGTTTTTTAAACCATAGCGGGTGATCGGTAAGTTTTTGAAATCACGAGGGGGTTATTGGTATTTAACCCTTATTAATATGTATAACAAAAAATGTTAGCAGAGTTCAAAACTGTTACTAGTCAAAAGAAAAGAAGAAAAAATCAGACATAAAAAGCTAATATATTGAAACAATATTCCATAGAACCATTCAACCGTTAAATTTGGCTTATTCAATTGAGCATGCAATTGTATTCTTAATTTATATAATGCCAAATTCAATGACTAAATAGTTCGTTTGAAGGATTATAATGTCACCATATATATATAGATATATATATATATATATTCATTCTGACCAAAATATTTTAGAGCAACTATAGTCTTAAAAAGCATAAGTCCACAACAAACGCATTTATAAATTTCAAGGACATCACTGTCTCGTTGATGGCATTGAATTTTCCCCTTGAAAAACACATTTATTTTCCATTTGACTCCTTTTTGTTCTAAGTTCTAACGCAAAAACTTGCGTCTCACTGATCAATACCGTTTTGCGTAAGTTTTTAGCAAGCGCGTAATTTAGTTTAATTTTTCCTTAGAAACAGGAAACTTTTTCTCTCTTATAATCTCAAAAGTATAATGTATATCTATGAAATATTGTATATCGCCTATATATTTTTTTTATTACATCAAATGTATCGAGTTTAGTTACTAATATATTGCATATTTCTTCAAAAAAGCAATCGTGTATAGCCTCTAGTATATCATATATCGTTTATAAGTTTTGATTTATTGAGTTTATTTTTTGATGTATTGTCTGTTTATATAAAAATAATTTTTTTAAAATAAAAAACATTGCCTGTAGTAGAAAAAAAGAAAGTATCTAATATATGTAAGGGTTGAAATATTGCCTATTAAAAAGTATAGCATGTTTCTAAAAAAAGAAAGTTATCGCGTATAACCCCTAATGTATCACTTATAGTCTTTGATTTACGAATTTAATGTATTGTCTAAAAGTGAAATATCACCTATTTGAAAAAAATAGCATAATTCTAAAAAAAAGATAAAAGGTGCATATTGCGAGATCTAATCTCACCTTACATTGTGTTGTAGTGACATATATGTTTATTAAAAAATTTATAAAAAAAATTCTTCAAATGAACTGATAAAGCTTGTCAATTAAAACCCAAATGTACATCAAGTTTAACTGCAGCACAAATAAGTAATCATCGATCATGCATGCCTGAAATCGATTACTCTCATTAAGAAACCCACAAAAGAGGAACAAGTCAATAAAAAGCTTTGACCATTATTCGTCAACAAATAGTATTATAATTTAATGTTTATTATTATTATTATTTTTTTGTTTAAAATTTGGTTTAAAGTACAAAACAAATACAATACAGACATTACTATAAAGGCATTACTCATTTCATTTCATGGTAATAATATGACCTGTACTGTATCATAGTTTAAACCGTAATTTAAACCATAGTATACATTTATATTGATTAAAAAAAATACTAAAAAGAAGATAACGGCTAATTATTTGCTCTTCTTTTTTGAACTTGGATCTTCAAATATACTCCACCGCTAGCGTTTACGATGTGGACCTTGAGGGGGTTTATGGGGAGGTTCTCTGCGCATACATCATGACGTAGAAATTAATTAAACCAACAAATTAAAATCAGAGAAATGCGAATTTATGGTTTTAAGATCTAATACCTCTTCCGTCTCATTAAAATTATCTTGTTTCTAACATCGATCGATAACAGTATTAACGACTGATTTATGTTCTTTATGATGTTTTAAAATCATATTTTGAAAATATGTTTTTACAAAATAGTTTATAATGTAAAAAAAAAATGTATTAAAAATGTAAAAATATATAGTTAAATAGTAAAAAGTTGTATTAAAAATAATAAAAAATAATTATGAAATATTAAATTTACTCTAGAAGTCAAAAACAAAACCAAAACAAAAATGAAAACGAAAACGAAAAGGATAGACCCTTAATGAAACGAACAGAATTGTAATTAAAGAAGGATGAAAATAATTAACTTCGTTGTGTGATTGTACTTTGTTGTAGTTTGTCATCATAAATTCGAAAAGCTTTGGTTAATTGTACCAAAGAGTATGATTGGTGGGGTTACTCCACCAATTTTACAATATATTTTACTATAATATTACCCGATAAACTATGGAGTGACGCAACTCGCTCATATAAAATTCACTCCATTGCAATATATTATACTAATATTACCTGATAAACTTTTTAGGGTCCAAACAAGAGGACCAATATTGTGATCTTTCCTTAATATATAATGCAAAAACTTCTATCAGATACGTGGGCAAACATAGTGAGTTTAACCAAACTCTAAAATATCACAGTTCTAATATGATACTATGTGCGCGTATCAAAATTAGCATCGACCTGATGGATGGTACCTTAAATTTAACCTATGATGCACTGAGTTTACTCTGCTAATGTATTGTATCTTAAAATCAGTCTCAGGTGTCTCGATTTAACCTCTATGTATTGAGTTTAGACTGTATTCTATCAAAGTTATATTTGACTATGTACAGTCAGACCATTGGACAAGACTCTCAATATATAAATATCATATTTTTCTTTGGGAAAAAAGTAAAAAATAAAAGTACTCACGATATAGGAATGCGACCAGAAAGCAGTATTCGAGCCCCCGATGAAGCCTCAATTGTGCAGCACAGAACCGTCATCCAAACAATCACCACCAACAGGATGCAGGCAGCCCTAAACGCTGTCGTTCGACCCATTTTAGTTTCGTCGATATTTTTTTGGTAGCTCTTCCCATTAAGTAGGCCAAGCTTCTCTCCTTCTATAGTAGGTGCGCAACACGCAGCCGGTCACGAAAGTCAAAGTTTTTTTTTTTTGAATTCATTATTGTATTCCATAGTTATATCTACTACATCGAAAGCAGGGATTGTGGGGAGGAGAAGAACAAAGTAGGGGAGCCTCCTGCAGAGTCTCTCAGTTTTATACTCTAAATAGGCAGAATTGACAGAAGTTAGAATCAAAACCCCGACATCTGAGTAGTCCGCTATACGTCACAATTGTTAGGGCACTAACTCGTTCATTACTTTTTATTTCTTAAAACCTTGGAGGAAAAAAAAAAGGACATCCATCATGAAGATTGTATATCTAAATGCATGAAATTACTTCTTCCCTTCCAAACTTTTGTCAATGATCACTTTTGACCCAAAGGCAATTTTAAATTCCTTTAAGTGATCGGAATATCAGCTATGAAGAATTGAAATTTTCCTTTTTTTTTGGGCGACTTTTAACTAATTCTGTCCATTTTAAGCTTAAGAATTGATGGAACTGTCTAGTAGTCAAAGGTCAAAGATAACCTGTTCAGTTTGAAAGCAATCGAATTCGTATTCTATGCCTTAATTTTTCTCAAAAGACCAGGAATAATTTCACTCTTTTATGGTCAAGATTCAAGTTTCTTGTTTTCCTTGAGATATGTTATAATTTAGCATTGGCTATCTAGGATTTCAGCTAATTTTAATATTTGCTTGAAATTGACAAGGTCGCCAAATGACCACGTCAACAAATTTAATAATATTGATTTAAAAGAAATTACTTTTCAGCTCTATTAAAATAGTTTTACTTTCAAAAATATTTTTTGTTCATTTTTAAAAATTTTACTCCTCCTATCTTTATTAATATAATTATGTGCCGTTCATATATAGACTCTTATGTATAACTAGCATTAAAAGAATCGTGTATATGTTATAAAAGTACATCTATCGCATATAGACTCTTATTTATTGTGAGTAACTGCTAATGTATCGCACTTATGAGTGTAGCTGCTGAAATATCGCGTATTGCGTATAGCTTTTGATATATTTCGTATCACTTATAGTCGCTATTGTGACGACCGGAACTTTTGACCCGAAATATATAATTTAAAATCATGAAAAATAACCCAAAATAGGTAGAAAATTTTTTTTAGTTAATTTCTTTAGTAAATAATGTAACTAAATAAGGATTAGTGTGTATGAATGTAAGTAGTGAAGTGTAAGTTGGAATTTTGTGTACAAGTAATGAATTTTAAATAAAACTCTATTGACTAAATTAAATTTTTCTATATATACACACGTGGATGGATCTAGGAAGGTATATACACACTTAGAATTTAGGTGGATGAACTTAGAAGCCAGCAAACAATTAAGTGTATCCTCATCATAAATTTGTCCTAAGAATACTAAGGAACATGAGCTGAATTGAGAAGCAACTTCTCACCCTCCCCACCGCCTAAGTCAACCAACGGAAATCCATGCATGCAAACATACTCATCATCCCTACTCCCTAGCTAATTGCCTACCACCACTCCCTCAAACTAAAACCTCCTAATTCTCTAACTTCCAACGTGAAAGCTCTCTCAATTCACTCAAACATTTCCTCTCATTCTCCTGATAAATCCATCAGCAACCTCTCTTCTCTCTGACATACCCCCCCCCCCCCCCCCCCCCCCACCCCCACTCAAATTTAAAGAAGAGCTCAAAAAACTCAAGGAAAATCCACCAGCCAAAAACGGAGCAGTTCACAGAGATTGGCATGAATCTCTCTACTCCAACCACCTCTGAATGTGATCAACATGTCCATCAACTCCTCTTTGAGTGTAGATTCTCCTCCAACAAGTTTCACAATTTTTAGATTTTTCTATAGGGAGTTATAGCCACAAAACTGAAGGCATATCTGGGTTTTGAATCTTCATCTGCCAGATCCGGACAGTCCTGAAGATTTGATCATATCTCTCAATTCCGAACTCATATGATAAAGGTTAAGATCTCTGCGAACTCCTCTTGAAGTATAGATTCTTCTATAACTGGTTTCATAATTTTTAGATTTTTCTGTAGGGAGATATGCCCAAAAAACCGATGGCATGTCAGTGCCTTAAACCTTCATCTTCCAGAAACAGAATAGTCCGAAAGAATAACTCATATCTCTCTACTCAGACTATATCTAATCAAGGCTAAGGTGTCTATGAAATCCTGAGTCACGTTTCATCTCCAACCAGTTTCATGGTTTTTATAATTTTTTGTAGGAAATTATAGCCAAAAAATCGAAAGGTGGCAGATTCTGGATTTTCTGGAGTTTCATCTTTAAGAGCTCAAAAATAGGTATTTTTGGAGATTTTTGAATCTGAAACTCATAATCCCAAGATAGCTCTTGATGTATAGAACATGTTATAAGCTTTCGATAATTTCTTGGATGAGTTTAAAATGATGTTTAAGGTTGAGCAGCAAAACGACTGCATCTGAAAATCTGCAGGGCAGCCACTGTTTTTAATTTTAAAATGGTATTAAAGAGTCATAGAAAATTATAAAAAATTTATGTGATGTACTAAAAGCTATGAAGAATATTAATAAAGTGTTAGATTTATTTTTAGAGTGATTTTAAAGGGATGAATAGCTCTAAAATAGTCCATAGGTATAAATGACTAAAATCTTTGAAAATTGATTTCTTGCATGATTTTATATTTTACGGATTGATATTGATATTGTAAATGCTATCGTTCATGATATTATGATTATATGGTGATGATACTTTGAAAATAATTTATTATGCTCATGTGCATGGTAAATTAAAGCTAGAACAATAGCATGCATGAAACTATTATGTTAAGGTACTGTTTTAGTGCTATGAAAATTATTGGGTAATTTTATAAATTTTAAAGATTGAATGAATGATTCATGGTACTGTAAATGGTGTATTTTAAGTGATGGATTTGTGTTTAACAAAATTATAGTAAATGAAATCATATCAAAATCGAGAGACCAAAGAAATACAAGAAAGAGAGAAATGAGTAATTTATAACTTACAAAATTTAACAAGAATGGAAAAGGATAAAAATATAATAAATGACTAAATTATTATACTGGACCTCATCCTCCATAAAATGTAATTTTGAAAATTTTGATAATTGTTTTGGAAAAGTCAAAGCTAAAAGAAATTATTATTATTCTAAGGAAAATAAAAAGTCACTTTAAATCTTTTAAAACCATGATTATAATGGAAATACACTAAACAACACTTACAGTATTTAATATAATATTTAGAAAAATAAAATGTAATTTTGATTTAACACATACTACAAAATCAAAAGAAGAAATGAAAAATATTATTAATTGAACAAAATAGGAAAATTGTAAATAGCACTAAAAATAAGATAAATTATGAAAGAGATATTTCAATAAAACATATAACAATATATTAGGGATTTTTATATGAAATCCTATAGATTACATTTTGAATTACGATTTTGGAATTGAAGAAGTTCAAATGTAAATAATTAAAACTTGACACCGAGATAGACATAAATTTAATATTAAATACATGAAAGACATGAAAGTGAGATCTCCTAAACCTTGAGGACTAAAATGTACATATTGAAAAATTTAGGGACTTGAATGCAAAATTTATAAAATATATAACTGAAACCTAAAATACACTTTATCAACTGAATTTATAAAATAAATGCTAATCATGAGATGAAACACCTCAAAAAGTGATCTTTTGTACTCTAGGGACTAAAATGCAAATTCTACAAAACTAAAGGACTTAGTTGTAATTTATAGATTAAGGTAATCAAGATGAATGATATCATACCACTAAATTTTATTGCTCAAATCATGTATGGATTCAAATAATAAACTTAAAACACAAATTTAATATTCACAAAGACTAAATTGTAATTTTATAAAATACAAAAATTTAATATAAATTTCTTGGATATTGATTGCAGAACCATCGTTGACTAAATTGGACTTGTAAGGTGAGTGTTCTCACTAAAACTACTTTCACTATCAAACGATTTTCACAAAAATACGTGCTAAATGAAAATTGCCTGATTGTGTACGTCTAAAGTTATATATATGTACACTTGTGCATCATTGTGAAGTTATTTATAGAAATCTTGAAATGGAAATAAGAAGGAGCGAGTGAAAAGTATTCACTCGGCTCGGGTAAATTTAAATTATACAATATCTGGCTATGATATGCGCTGGCTATGATATGCGAAACGTAACATTGATGGATGGTATGTTGATATGCGAAATATGATACGGATTGTTAAATATGATGATGCATGAAACATGAAGTACAAAGATACATGAACTATGAAATAAATGCTTGATGATAATGGATGTACTTTACTATCCTGACTTGAATTACATTGTGATATTATACTTGACGATTGGCTTACTTGATGCGTTGTTGCTCTTGATTATGATTCATAACTTGTTGCGTTGTTGCACTTGATTATGATTGATATATTGTTGCGTTGTTGCGCTTGATTATGATTGAAATATTGTTGCGTTGCTGCGCTTGAATTACTATGTTGAGATCCCACAAAACCATGATCTATGGTATCGAACGTGCCAGCTGGGACGTGGGCGTTCGATCAGTAGTGACTTGGTTAGAGTCGGGCAACTTATGAGACCCAGTAGTGGAGGACCACCATCTTGCTTATAATGTCAATTGTGGGCACTGTGTGTGCGTAAAAGTCTCGGGGAATAAATGATCTATGTATTAATAGAATCACTTTAATTAGTCCCTATAGACTGCTGCGTATCGTTTACGACTTGCTTTACACCAAAATGAAGTTATTATCTCTTTCTGTTTTGATTCTCTAATATTTCACCAAAATGTGACATTTTTTACTTTGGATTGTGTGAGATTACTACTTTGGATTGATACCAAGTTCTTCTCATTTTGTGTTAACCGTGAGTACTAATTTCATTTCATCATGTTTGTTTTGTATCATTATGAGCTTTCCTTAGTTTCTTATTGTATGGGTAAATTATCTTTAGGAACAGTATTGTAGGATATATGAAAGTTGCCGAGGCCAGGGAGGCCAAGACCAGCGCAAGCGCAAGCCGACGTCCCTGGAGGAAGGATGGGCCGCGAGATGGAGGGCCTCTATCGCAGGCCCAGTGTGATTCAAGAAGCCGATGAGTGAAGAACGTGTGTCGTGCAGTGATTGGTACGTCACACGGATTGAGGAAGCGGTTACTAAATGATCGGAACGGATCCTCTCACGTGAAGGAGGCCACATCATCCGATGACGTGGCCACCCACAGTCTATAAATACTCGATCTTTAGATCATCTGAAAGGTATTGATCAATACCTTTCAAATGAATCTCAGATTAGTCTTAGTTTATACTTCTCTATTCTATTATGACTTAAGATTTGGAGTGGAATTTGGGAGTTATGGAGCGAAAGCGGAGGGACGACGTCAGCGCTAATTAGGTTCAACAAATATAACTAATTTCTTTTGGGACAAATTAATTAATACGGAAAAAAAAATTAACAAGATGATTTGGTCAAATTCAATGGGGGAGAAAACAGCAATTTCATTTCATGCCGGTCCCATAACTATACTAAAACATATGTACAATAGAGAATTGAGTTTTTTAATTTTAGAAAAGGTAATCAAATTTGTCCAATCACAATTAATATGCATCACAAAGCGGGGATGGCCTCCAATAATAATAAAAATTTAATTTAATTTAATCTGTGATCCAGAATTTAATTTATTAATTAACAACTTAAAAGAAAAAGAAAACCCTTCTCGGGAATAGAAATAATTATACATCGATTAGTTAGCAACTCGAACAATTTTTATTTTTATTTTTTACCTTTCTGATCAAGAATAGAAATAAACAATAGCTAGTTCTCACTTCTCATCGACCGTCGTGATGGTCGTGTGGACCTGAAGGGGAGGGCGGTAGCTGTACTCTGCAAAATCCAGAATTAAAATAAAATTAATTACTACCCAAAAAAATTAGAATAAATAAAAGAGTAAAGATCAGGAAATTATATATATATATACTACTCACCCAATATATATATATATATATGATACTCACCCAATAAGAATGGAAAGATGAGGAAGTAATAATTTCCGAACTTCCGACGAAGCCTCAATTGTGGAAATCAGAACAATCATGATCCATAGAATCATCATCAGGATGCAGGAGGCAATCCGAAAACTTAAATAGGACCATTTGCGTACTCTAGGTAACGCCATGACCTCTGGTTATTTCGAAAGTTAAAAGTAAACTTAAATAGGACTTTCAAATTTCCCATCAATTTTCAAACATTTTAAATTTTAACCTTTGACTATGCAGAATTATTTTTCTGTTCACTCAAAATTTCAAACGCGTAATATATTAATACGGTGATGAAGAAAACTTATTGGCCCAAGGATATATAATCTACAGTGGTATTGTGTTATGTTTAATGTACAGGTAATAGGTATTAAGTGACATGGTGTCTAAGTTGTCCGTTCTAGACGTAGTGTATCAGTGCAAATTGTCCGTCGCCGACGTAGTGTATCGTGTTGTTCATATTTAAGTTCCCAACATGTGTATATTGTGGTGTGCAAAAAATTGCAAGTCTCTATATGGGTTGTATATAGGTACCCAGAGTGAGCGAAATTGTATAAAAAAAATAAAGTTTAAATCACTCTCTCGGTCCTTTATGTTGGGATATTGTCTCTATTTGGTCCTTGAATTTGAAATTGTTTCAATTCAGTCCCTTAACTTGAAAACTTGTTTCAAAATGCTCTCCAAATCCAAATTATGACAATATTTGAGCTATTTTTTACTACCACGTGAATTGTTTCAAGGTAAATTATGGGTGAACAAAATAATTTAACATTTATTTTTCATTTTTTGTTCGTATTAATGTGTGAAAATCTTAAATGTTAACCAATCGATAATAGCACAAATACTGTCAAAATTTGAATTGGAAAACCATTTCAAAACAAGTATTCAAGTTAGGGGACCAAAATAAATCGATTTCAAGTTAAGGGACCAAATAGATAAACATCCCAACTTAGGGAACTAGATGAGTGATTTAACCAAAAAATAAAAATGTCAATCGTGGCTGGACAAAATTTCACCACCTTTAATATGTATATATATATATATATAATCAATGATAAAAAAAATTAATAATTGTAGGATATAAAAAACAATATATATCCAAATAATAATATAAAGAGATTAACGCACAGCGGAATAAAACTTCTTTGTAGTAACGAATAATAAACAAACCCGCACGCACACAATCTGTGCGGCGCACCTAAGCCGAAGCTTGGTCGAGAAACAACCCGAAAGCTATTCAGTTTATCCCTAACAATTTCTGTAAATCTCTGTGATCTCTTTGTTTTTCTTTGTGTGAAATTTCGAAGTCAACGTCCGAAGAACTTTAGACACCATCTGCTCTTCTGTCACTTTATCACCATTGATCTTCATCTGACCAGCTATGGATTTTACCCTAGCCATGTATTCTTGCACCTTTTCATTAGGTTTCATCTCTGCCAACTCAAATTGTCTCCGTAACTCCTGTAGTTTGACTCTTTGAACGTTTTCGTTTCCTCGATTGATAGTTTTTAACTTGTTCCAAAACTCTTTAGCTGTCTCTTCCTCTATTAAACTTCTGCATATGTCTAATCCAACCTTCGTTCTCAAATAATAGAGTGCTTGATTATTGTGAGAACGATTTTTCTCCAATTCTTTACTTCCCTCAACTGTTAATTTTTCACCTTCTTTGTCTCTCTCAGGTTCTTCAAAACCTGACTCAATTACATGCCAGATACCAATCATCTTGAAAAAATTCTCCATCAATTGACACCAGATTTCAAAATTACTTTTCTCATCAAGGACAAATACATGACACTCAGGAGGATTAAATAAAAAAGACATCTTGACTCTCAAAAATAACACAGGCTCTGATACCAGATGTAGGACCCAAAATAAACCCACAAAATTTATCAAAAGCTACGCTAACAGGTCGTCGAACGAAGTCACGATTGGCAAATAAACAATCACCGGAATTAAACCAATTCAAGAGAAATCCGAAAGGAGAAGAAGCTTCTGCAAAACTAATTAATTGAAAACTAGAAACTAAACCATTAACCACCGAAACAAGCAATTAATGATTGCACAGAAACAAATAAGAAGAGAGAGAGACTTAATCAAAATATATGAAACAAAACCGCAACAGTGCCTACTGGGCGGCTGAACTTCAAACAGCCAAAGAAGAATTAATTCTCTCCGAAATCAGCCGCAAGGCTATAATTAATTTCTTTGTATTTTTCTCTGTAAATCTCTGTATTTTCAATGGCAACCCAAGACATGTATTTATAGGCTAAAGTATCCCTGAATCCTACACTGATTCAGATTGCAACTATGTCCTAAAACAATTAGGTTTCCTAAAACAAATACGAAACCAAACAGGAAACAAACTAATAGGAAACATTAACCGAATAGGAAATAGAAATTAATAGCAAACTTAGTTTAATTATTCTACAATAATCAGTTAATTAATTAAGTAATTTTCCCACGTAAAGATCTAATTAAGTTAATAAAAGTAAATGTTGAACTCGGGCTGACGTTTTGTGTGAAGAAGTGCAGAACGGAAATTTTTGAAATGAAATTTCTACTACAAAGACCAATTCAGTAGAAAAATGAACGTAACTTAAATGATTAGCAGCTTCACTTATAAACAACTCACCAGTTCAAGCCACCAAAAGGTGAGGGAATAATCACCATTGATCCGTTTTTAGAAACATAATTCTTTGTTACGTTATAAGTTCAGTTATTGTTATCTTATTTCATACTATATTTTAGTTAGTGGATCTACGTACATGTAGTTGTTTTTAAAAATTACGAAGTAATAACAATACAAAAATTAACAAGTTACAAAATAAAATACTTTTAAATAACCTTTATATATATGATTTTTAAAAAAATACAAAAAAAGAAATAGTGTAATGTATATTTATATATCTTTAAAATAGTCATCTTTCAATTTATTTACATTGCATACTTTTACTAATATAATAATATATGGTGCATAATTAACCTTACTTATAAAGTAAGGATATAAAGAAAATGTTAGCGCCAAATTATTTATTTTAGGAGTTGTAACTCACAACCTATAATAACTTAAGTAAACTTTTTGATTGGAACGGAGGTAGTACATAAGTTGATTGCCCAAATGGGGAAATATCTATGAGAATTTCAATTTCTCCATTGTGTTTGTTTGTTTGATTCTTACTCTCTTTCTGCCTTGCGTAAAGATAGCCCTATCGATTTGGAGATTGGGGCGAGCCAGGAGTCATAACATGCCATGGCGGAGCTACAACTAATTTCCGGGGAGGCGAACTAGTACAGGAAAAAAAATATCCATGTCATCGAATAAATATATATAACTATTAAAGTATTACATCAATATACACGTACAACAATGATTTTAATAATATTTTTCTCTCTTATTTTCTTCTCTAAACGTTTTACCTTCTTTTTTTTTTTGGGGTAAAATTGCGTAATTTTTACATTTATTTTTACTAAAGGCTTTGTAAGTGTAAAGATCGATAGCCTTATGGCTCTTATCGATGTCCAGACTTAGGCGAGCCAGGAATCAACATACTTGTGTTACTGGAAGCAGAAAATTAATCAGTTCAACTTGAAGGTATCTTCCTCCTTTTTTGTGTGTGGGTGTGTGTGTGTTTTTTCTTCTTTTTAATGAAAACGTTAAAATTATTATCTAAAAAAACTAGCAAACGATGATAAAAGTAATACTATTTCTCAGTTCATTAAAATAGTCAAATTTTAAAAATGTTTTTTGTTCTTATATAATAATCAAGTTTCTAATTTTTTTAAAATTTTTTTTACCTTTACTTATATAATTATGTGTGGTTCACACTTAACTCAAGTTTAAATAAAAAATAATGTGAAATTAAATATTTCAAGTATTATACCTTGTTATCTATAAAAGAAAAATTATACATGTGAAAGTAATATGTATCAACTCACGGGCCGGGGTAGCCGGGCGGAACCCTTCCATGTCCACGTCGAGCTGCCGTCGAAGTCGCAGTGAAAGTGAAGAGGAGAATGATGATGATAAGACACAAAAGGGTGAAAATTTCATCTCTAAGGCCGATTTCCCAACCATTTCGATCCTTTTATGGACGTGCATTAATTTGCTTCGAACTAATGAATGGGACAGTTGGAGGGATTTGGAAGTAATCATATAATTAACCTACCATTTTTTTAAGTGGTTGAACTTCGTTTTTCATTTCGGGGGTTTTTTTTTTTTTTTTTCTCTTTTTAAGATTTGGAGTTTACATTCAAAAGTATCGTGTCGATGTTATAAAAGAGCTTCTATCGATATAGACCTCTTATGTATTGTGTGTAACTGTTGATGTATCGCACTTATGAGTGTAACTATTGAAATATCGCGTATTACATATAGTCTCTGATGTATCGCGTATAACTTATAGTCAGTTATAACCACTGATGTATCGACTGAAGTTTGAGACATAAGTATATAGAGTTTTCCCAACTTACGCGTTAACATTACAGAAATTGTCACAAATAATAGTCAAATCCCCAATATCTAAATTTGTGTATCACAATCGTTTGGAAACACTAGTGAAAACAAGAAATTGTGGTTGTGCGCTTGCTTTTTAAATGCTTTTTTTTTTTTTTTTCCTTTGTAATTACCAAGTCTTGTTTGACAAGTATGTTACTTTTGTGAATTTATTTTGATGACTTTTAAAGTGAAAAATGAAGTACGTAATTGACAATTGGAATTCAAATAAACGTTTTGTGGAAATTATAGTTTCCCCTAAAGAAGAAAAAGAAAAAGGACAAAAAATACTTTTTAAATATCATCCCATTATTCTTATCCATGGTGGAGCAAGTCCTCATTCGTTAATTACTCTAGGAATTTGACGTGGATCAAGGGTCGTAGTGTAATTCAACAAAGATTTTTTTATAACCTTACAACTTATTTTTCCCTTCCCATGAAATTCCAAGCCGCATGTTGCGGGAAAACTCTTCTACGTCGTTCTGCTGAGCTATTAGACGTTACCTAACAACTATTTTTTTAATGAACTTACTATTAACATATGACATAAACTTTTTTAATTTCAATCCAATGGTTCATATTCAACTGGGGTTGGTTTTCATCTGACGGTCCTCATATTCTTTATATATATATGGTTGTCTTTATGTTCTATGAGAAATGACTATTAGAAATGTCTGTTCGGAATAATTACTGCTATTTCAAATGTGATTTGGTGGTTTCACCTTTATTTCATTATTCATTATTACTTTGCTTTTTTAGAGTTTAGACGATCAACATCTCTTTTCACATCCAGTTGAATTACGCAGGTATGTTATACATGATTTTTCCCATCTCCAAATATAAAAGTTCATGAATTTATGTGTGTAATTCTAATGCGAGAATTCTCACTTCATGGTTACATGCCATTTCTTTGGGATGTTTCTGCAGTATCAATTACACATGTATGTTAGTCATCGTTTTGCCCATCTCTAAATGTGAAAGTTCATGAATTCTTTCTTCTGTTGTGCAATTCTAATGTAGGAATTCACAGTTCATGGTTTCATTCCATTCTTTGGGAAGTTTCTAAAGTATGTAAACATTTCAAAATTTTGATTAGTGGTTTCACCTTTACTTTCATCCTTCATTATTATTCTGCTTTAATTTCATAGTTTAATCTATCAACATCTCTCTTCATATCTAGTTCAATTACTCAAGTACGTTATTCATGGTTTTGCCCATCTCCATTCTAACGCAGGAATTCCCAATTCATGGTTTCATGCCATTTATTAGGGAAGTTTTTGTTGTGCGTAAATATGTTGCAGATTCACATATTGCCTTATTTTTCCATTGGTTGTCTTTTTTTTCCGTACAGTTTAATATGTTTACTTCTTTTTACATTATTCTCTCTCTTTTTCACTGCCAAATCATTCATCAACTTCCTCATATGATTAGATTACATAGGTTAGAAAAAATGTATGTCTTTCATGCTTTTTACCATCTACAAACTTCTGAGTTCATGGAGTTCATGTTTATAATGTGTCAAAAATAAATTTATGCTTTAAAACATACAATTTTTGTGTTCTTGCATTTTATTATTATTTTTGCATGATTTTAATTAATAGTTTTCATGAAAGTGTTATGCCTCTGAAATTGCTAATGGAGAAAAAAAATTTTAGGTTGAATTTCTTTGTAGCTTTCATTAACATGCCATTGTACATTTTCTGTCATGACTTTGATTTCTCAGTCGACACTCTTAAATTTGTTTATTGAATTCCTTCTTACTTTTGCTTCAATGAGCAGTTTAAGAATGTTGAAGTGCACGCATATTTGACCAGCCCTATTTATTGGCATTCTATTTCAACCCAATTGTTTACTATTAGTTTTGATTTAGTAGAAAGCGAATATTGGTTTGAAGGAAAGGAAGAAAACTTATCTTACCTGTCAGATTCATAGAAGGATAATCTGTTTTGTGAAGTTGCTACAAACAACAACCACAGTTGCATTATGATTCTCAAAGTTTAAAAATTCTATTCAACTTATAAGCTTGAAAGTTATCACTATTCATTACTTCTATCTATTTCACTGTTGATATGTTATTCAAAAAATAATCATTGTATGTTGCGGGCTGGCTCCTAATCTAAACATCGATCAGAATGAAATTACTTCTGCTGTTAATTCCTTTACTTATGTTTTTTTCCATTTCATGATTGCTGAATTCTGAATGCGGCAAAAGAGAGATTATGCATGTTAGACAAAAATGTATGGCATTGTTAAGAGGATAAATATATAATTACCCCCCATATGGTTTCGGAAACTTATGCATACTCCCTTATGGTTTAAAAAGCTACCATGCACCCCCCCCCCCCCCCCCCTTAACTTTCGTGAACTATGTAAAGTAGATACAAATGACCAAAATATTCCCAAAATGCCCTTATTCTAGTTGTGAATTACAGTTTAGACACGGGAGTATTTTGGTCATTTTTGTCCACTTTACATAGTTCACGAAAGTTAAGGGGTGCATGGTAGATTTTTAAACCATAAAGGGGTGATGCATAAATTTTCGAAACCACAGGGGGTAATTGTGTATTTACCCTTGTTAAGATACTCATGTAGCATTAATTGTGCTTATAGAGCTAGTAAAAATTTCATGTATGCACTTTTTTTTTTTTTTTTCCTTTTTGGTATTTGTCCTATCTTCTTGCTTATATATAGGGATTATCAAACATTGAACCATTCATAATAAGGACTTAAGAAAGAATGTTCAGAAAACGATCGAGTATGAAAAAGACTCCTGTGCTTGACTTCAGTTTTAGGTCAATACGAGGGATTTTAATCTTCGGTTTCCCATTGGAAATGGGCTGTGCGTGTTCATATATATATATATATATATATATATATTATCGAAAATAAAAATTCACTAATTTTATTAAAATTAGAGAAAATTTGTATAGAAAGTACTCTTTTTGTCCCAAAAAGTTGGTATAATCTTTTAATAAACTTTAAGATTTCAATATTATTTGGATTGTGTTCATCATGTGTCTATAAGCGTTAGGTTGGTTTTGGTTGAAATTTGAGCGATGGACTACATAGAGATAAAAAAAATCAAAATATGAGAATTGGAGAGAAATAATTTCAAGTTTGGAAGACTGAAGAAAAATAATTTCAAATTCGAAAATATAAGTGCGACATAAATTTATGAGAAAGGGAGTAATAATTTTTCATCATGTTTGTTTTGTATCTTTATGAGCTTTCCTTAGTTTCTTGTCCTTTGGGTAAATGATATTTAGGGACAAAATAAATAGTTTCTTCTCTGGAACTAATTAATACCGGAAAAAATTTAACAAGAAGATTTGGTCAAATTCAATACGGGAGAAAACAACAATTTAATTACATGCCCGCTCCGTAACGCTACTAAAACATGTACTAGAATAGAATGCAAAAACTTCAGTGAAAGAAATCACTTAACGTAGCACTTGAAAACATGCCCACAAATCGTGGCATGCATAAATCGAGTTTATAACAGACCCGAATATAAATAATCAAATACAGTAACTAGTTCTCATCGACTGGCGTGCGGACCTGGAGCGGACTGCGGAGTCGGCACCCTGCAGATCCAAAATTAAAATAAAATTAATTACTACCCAAAAAATCATAATAACAAAAGAGTAAAGAAAGAAAAAAGTAATCTCCTATTCTTTTTCCAACAAAAATATATTCAAACGTTCTCATTTTTTTTCACTAAATTTAAAATTTCTATAAAATTTTAATTACGTTATCAAAAAAAAAAAAAAAAAAAATCCATCCTCGTTTTTTTGTTTTTTTTTTTTCCTTTTTTCCTACGTACACAACTCAAAAAAAGAAAACGAATGAATGGTGATTGCCACCGTACTATGGTTATCTCAAAAATCAAGTAAACTTAAATTGGCGGACTTTTCCTAATTTCCGATTAATTTCCAAACATTTATAACTTTGACAATTTAGGATTATTTTCTGTTCAATGTTCAAACGTCTAATATTAATAGGGTGATAAAGAAACTTATTGACCAAAGATATATAATCAATGATCAAAAATTAATAATCAGTTAATTAATTAAGTAATTTGCCCATGTAGACATCTAATTAAGTTATTAAAAGTGGTGGCCGTGGTGCGTTGATTTGTGATGTTGCATGTCTCCAGTGAAGTGGTCCCAAATGTGGCGTGCAAAAGTTCTCGTCCCTGACATGGTGTAATCGTGTGTAGTCTCTGTTCCTGACGTGGTGTGTGCAAGTTCAAGTCCCCACTGGTTGTGAGTTGTTTCAAGTGTCTGTCCTTGACGTGGCGTAACGTTAGTGTGCAAGTGAAGTGTAGTGCAAGTCCTTGATAAATTGTATAAGTGTATAATGAGTAGGTACCCTATATATGCAGGTTGTATGTAACTGCCCAAAGTAAATGTAAGTCTCCAGTCTCCTGGTCAGTGCTGACTAATTTTATTATTCTGGTCAATTTCTTTTAAATTATATTTTCAAGTTTTTAACTAAACTGACTAGAGCTAAAAATATATATATGAGAAATTCACTTACTTGGCAATTAAGGCTTAGTTCTCTTTGTAACTAAATTTGGGAATTTTTTTTATTTTGGGAAGAAATTTTTTTGCAAAGAATTTTCTTTTGAAAAATTGTGTAAAGTAAAGATAAAAAAGTGTAATGATTGTTATTTTTTTAATTTAGAGGTAATTTCAAATTTTGTAGAAAATGAAATTTTTATTTATGTAAATTTTTAAAAGAAAAATGTGATGATTTTCTTGTAATTGGTTGAAAAAGATCAGAGCCAGCGTATAAATTGGGCACACATTGAAAAGTATTAAAATATGGACAATTTTGAATTTGATTGATTATATCACACATAAGCTAATGCCGCTAGCAAAGAAACAACTTCGTTTTCGTTTTTGTTTGTATTTTGGTTTTAGTTTTACAGTAAATTTAATATATTATAATTACCATTATTATTTCTAAAATAATTTTTTACATTTTCAATACACTTTACATCAAAAATTTATTTTTTTTAAAAAAAATATTTTCAAAACTATGTATTAAAACATAACAACAAACAACGATTTATGACCCACCCCAACTCATGAGGACTTGTTTCTTTTTTCTTTTACTAACTCAAATGTATTCTTTTTGAAATTAAAGAGTGACACAATAATTTATCTCAAGAATGACACAATGATTTAAAGGTTTGCGGTATGTGCGATTATTGCTGTTTATGTGAAATAGTGTTGGTACTGTTCACGTGAACAATATATACATAATTTTTATTTTTTACTTTAAATAGTATCCAGCAATATTCCTGTATTCAAGTAGTAGTTTGTAAACTAAAAATATAAACAAGTGACAAATAATAGTCAAATCCCAAATATCTAAATTTGTGCAATTTACATCACAATCGTTCGAAAACACAGTGAAAAGAAATTGTGGTTGCGCGCGTGCTTTTGATTTTGTTTCTTTTTTTTTTTTTTTTTGTAATTTCCAAGTCTTGTTTGACAAGTATGATACTTTTGTGAATTTATTTTGATGACTTTTAAAGTGAAAAATGAAGTACGTAATTGACCATTGGAGCAAGTCCTCATTCGTTAATTACTCTAGGAATTTGACGTAATTTTAAAATTGCTTCGTGGCTCCATATTTACAACATGGATCAAGGGTCGTAGTGTAATTCAACAACGATTTTTTTATAATAGGGCCCATGTGGGCCTCCCTTACAACTTATTTTCCCCTCCCATGAGATTCGAACCTGCATATATATTGCATACTACATATTGCAGAAAAACTCTTCTATGTCATTCTGCTAAGCTATTAGATGTTACCTAACAATAATTTTTAATGAACTTATAAGTTGTATTAGTTTGCTTTAATTGCTTTGATGAAAATGAATATTAATATTTAAAAAATGAAGACAAAAAATAAATTTGTAATTAATTATTAATATGTATCAGAAAATGTTAGCAAAGTTCAAAAATGTTACTAGTAAAAAAAAAAAAAAAAATCAATCAGACATAAAAAGCTAATATATATGGAAAAAAATTATATTCCATACGAGGAACCATTCAACTATTAACTTCAGTGACCAATTGGTGACCATTTTTTCATGATCACCAAAGGCCCATTACTTCACTTGGATAATGTGTATTCTTTTGCGTTTTTTTTCGCCATTTAGTTTCTTGATTTCGACTGATAATTAATGGGTCATTAGTTTTATTGGATTTTGAATGAGTCTCTTCTCCAACTATTCAACGGTCTGACGAGCAATAAAAACATATACCTACCAACTAGTACAAAATTTAACGGGCCACCACGTGATGACAAAAATATAAAACTATCAAATTGCACAATTTTAAGGTGACCGTTGCAAGTGCAATGGTCCGCTAATATATGTTATGGCATACTTTGGAGCAGGTACAACGTACGATCTTATTTTCTCCTGCTAATTATTACATAAGTTGATTGCCAAATTAAAACACAAAAGGCACAAGATTAATATTCAGTTTCTCCACTTTTCTTGGTGAAAACATGGCCCTATGGTGGACACAGAGCTCAGCAACCAATACCAGGCAGTGAGATCACTCAGTTACTGTTAGAGAAAATCAATTTATAATCAGCAAAAACATCTTCTTCTTCTTTTTTTCCTTCTTTTAATTTCTTTAAGTGAAAATTAACATTAAGAATTTAGAAAGAAAGGCAGCAAATTATACTATATATTCCGTATAATAGTAATAAAGAAAGAATGAACATGAAATAATTATTAATATCATCACTCACGGGGTGGGAGGTCGATGAACCATTAATCCTCGAGACGCCGCCAAAGTCCCAAAGGAAGTAAAGAGAATTATGATGAAAATCCACAAAAGTGTGAAAATTTTAGCACTAAACGCCGATTTCCCAACCATGCATGTGTGTCCATCGATTAATTTCTTCCAATCCTTTTTTTTTTTCTCTCGCTTTCGGACGAGTTTAGGTTTAACCGATCATTTCATAGCCCTTAAATTTGTCTTGCTAAGCAATAGTATAACTTAATTGCCTTAAAAGTCTTGGCAAAGTTTCATTTTTTCCAGCCGCCCACAACAAGATGAACAGTAATCCAACAAAGGTTGGTACTGGTGACAATTGTTGGGTTGCCGTTGGCTCGGAGAATTTTAATGTTTTATTTTCTGTTAAATGATTTATTGCAAAAATGATCTTTACATTTGAGAAAGATATTAAAACGAATCTCGTAATTTTGAAAATATCAAATTAAGCTTTAGACTAGATTAAGACCATAGTTTGCAATATCGCGATACGTATCGTAGCATCGGACGATTCTACGATCCCATAATACCAAATCGATCCTGCTTCCAATTCTATAAAAATTTGCTAAAATGACTAAAATAAAAGTATTTTTTATAATTTATTAGTAATTTTACACGTGCACATTTTGTATAGAATCTTACCATCCTACGATCCAATTCTATGGATACCGATCCTACATCCAAATCAATCCTAAGTAGGATCACAATTTTGCGAACTATGATTAATATTAATTTTAAAAACGTAACATTTAAAGAAAATATTATTTTTCCACCTATCTTCTTAATAGAGAGTTAATCATGAACAATACATAAATATGTTGAGGCAGTATTTCGTTAGACCGTATGATTCAACCACTAAAACTGATGCAAGTGTTTTATTCATTATATATATATATATATATATATTTGAATATGCAATATATATTGTTTAAATAGGCAATATATTAGAGGTTATACTACATTTGCGAAACATCATAAGTTATACACGATAATTTAACCCTGAAAATCAATATTTTTTTCTTCACTATAGACTTTTTTTAACTATAGAAATAGACGATACATCAGAGCAGCTTAGAGGCCATAGGTGATATGCAATGCATCAAAGTCAAGGCACGATAAATGTGTTTCATAACATACATGCAATACTTCTAAATCTGAATTTGATACATGCTTCTTTAAAAAACATTTCGTCAAATGTTCTGACGGGTCAAAAAGAAGTTTTTGCAAAATGGAAAACGGTAGGAAAGAAAGTATCGTGTGTTCCAATGGAAAAGTGTTTCATGAGTAGGAAAATATCTTGTGAAACACTTTTCCATTGATACGAATCATGACAAAGCTGCATCCTTTTATTTATTATTCAAGGAATTTTTGATTTCCACTCACCTACTCCCACCATCACTACTCACTACTACTCTAATAGAAGAGATCGATAAATCTATTTTTATAGATTAATGGCAAATAAATAACCTTTCAACCTGCACTTTCTAATTTTCATGACTTTCAGCAATTTAGAGATTTGGAAAAAGGATAAATACTTTTAAAATTTGTAAAAGTATCAAACATCTCTTTTTGCAATTTGAAAAGATCGATTAACATATATCCTCTGAGATTTTTGAAGTCTACCAATATATTTCCAAATTTGACTAATTTTATCGATACCTTACTCCTGAATTGGTTATGTTACTCATAAGTACTTATCAATTGAAGAAAAAAACATAAAACTTATGGGAGTATTTGTAGTTTGAGGAGTTAGGAAGGAATCAGTGAGATTCTCTAAACAAATAAAATTTGAAGTTTCATGAAACTACTAATACCCCTGAAATGTTCAAATTTTGGATGGAAAAAAAAAGAAGCTAATATTCCACCTTCCGGACGGTTAAACAAACATTTTTTTTAAGAAACATACGATACTTTTTTTTAATAGACGTAAGCATCGAGTTAATCTCAAAATTATCGCTTGTATTTTGAAAGATTGCATATTTAAAGCGAAAGTATTACATGTTAACCGTCAGACGGTCTCTTTTGATAAGGGATTCCTTTTCAAATATCTTGTCGGTAGAAAAAAAGTTTGAGTTTTTAATTCAGTTTTTCGCTCAACCTGCCAATTAGCACAAAATTTATGGGGCCACCAAGTGATGCCAAAAATATAAAACTATCAAAACTATCAAATTTATGGGCCGGTCATTTTCTTTACTTTTTGATTTGAGTTTTGATTTTAATTTCAACATTAAATTTAATATATTATAATCAACTTTCATCATTTTCAATACAACTTTTTACTATTTAGTTATATATTTTTATATTTTCAATACACTTTTTACATTATAAAACTATTTTTCAAAAACCAAAACTCAAACCTTCAGTAAAGAACAAACATATTTTGAAAGACATTTCTTTCACAAGACTACAACAAATCAATTGAATAAATCCAGATTTAGAATCGGTGGGGGTAAAGCAACACCTCGAAAATGCAAGCCAAGTTTTGAATTTTATCATGAAAACAGCTAAAACTATATATATGTCTACACTCTGGAGAAGCTACAATGATCTTATTTTCACCTTCTAATTACATAAGTTGATTGCCAGATTAATTAAATCACAAAAGGCAAAAGAATTAATTTCTCAGTTTCTTCACTCATGCGTGGTTTGATTCTTCCCTCTTTTCTTGGTGCAAAGATGGCCGATGTGGAGACTGAGGTGAGCTAGGAATATCCACTGATCTGCCACCACTGTCAGAGAAAACCAATTTATAATTACTCAGCACAACAAATCAATACTTGAAGGCTTTGATCCAAAGCACAACAAATTAATCATACTATATGTATAGTAATAAAGAAAGAAAGAACACAAAATAATTATTTATAATATCATCAACTCACAACGGGCTGGGAGGACGAACCATTAGTCCTCGAGACGCCACCGAAGTCCCAAAGAAAGTAAAGAGAATGACGATGAAAATCCACAAAAGTGTGAAAATTTTAGCACTCAACGCCGATTTCCCAGCCATATCGATCGATTAATTTCTTCCTATCTTTTTTGGGTTTCGATTACGATTAAGTTTACCGATTATTTTATAGCCCGGCATGCCCTTAAATTTGTCTTGCTAGTCAATGCTCTAACTTGCCTTAAAAGTCTTCGCAAGGTTCCAGTTTTTCCAGTCGCCCACATCGGCAGTCGACGCACGGGCCAAAGTGTCTCGAAATTTCCTTTCCTCTTACATTGAATAAAGGGCCAATTTATATGACAAATAACATTAAATTCGGGCTTAGTTTCAGTTTACAAAAACTTGTATACAAAGGATATTAAATTTAACATCTAATGTATTGCGATTAAATTTTAAATACATGCGTATCTCGTATAATTAAACTCTGACAAGTATCAATTTTTTTTGGTATTTATCAGTTCGAAATTAATGAAACAAAAATAAAAAATACCTTTACCCACATTAACTCTTAAGAAAGAATGTTCAGAAAAACGTGTTTTAAAGGACCCTTGAGCTCGACTTCAGTTCCGGTCAATACGGTTTCCCATCGGATTAGGTGGTGTGTTCATATTCTCTGGTCCTCCGTTCCCATTTGCAATCTAATTTTCCCACCTAGTGTTTCTCATTTAAATAGTACACTTTTTAAAAAAGTTTATTGTCACATTTAAAAAGTATATTTTAAATTTATTTACATTACAACTGTTAGTAATTAATTAAGTGTGGTTCACAATTAAATCTTACTTATAAAGTAAATACAAATTTGACAACCAAAGCAATTAATTACTTAATTACTGACAATAAAAACGTATGAATTTATTATTATCGTTATTGATGAGTGCAGGTTGCGTTGTTTGCTACTCAAAGTGAGGGACTTTTATGGAAGCACAGGGGACTTTTGCCAGGTTTACAAGAGCCCCGGAAGACAAAGGTGGAGCCAATTGCTTGGGTACCCCTCTGGATGGTTATAAATTGAATTTGATGGTTGGGCGTTAGAGAATCAGGGCTACACTGGAGCAGCGTTTTTTTCTTCCTTCTTTTGTTAAGTGAAAATTAACAGTAAGAGTTTAAAAAGAAAGCCAGGAAATTTGTGGAAATTTTAGTACTCACGGTCTGGAAGGAACCATCATCTCTCCTCGAGGCGCCACCGAAGTCCCAAAGAAAGTAGAGAGAATGATGAAGAAAAAAATCCACCAAAGTGTGAAATTTTTAGCACTGAACTCCGATTTCCCAACCATATCTTCGATTCTTCCAATCTTTTTTAAGTTTAACCGATGATTTTAAAAGCGGGTATGCCCTTAAAAGTCTTGGCAAGGTTTCATTTTTTCCAGCCCCCCACTACGAGATGAACAGTAATCCAACCAAAATCTTGGCAAGTTTTTTTGTTCTTTTTTTTTCTTCCAAATGATAGATTGCAAAACTCTTTACATTTGAGAAAGATATTAAAATGAATCTCTTAACTTTTAAAATATCAAATTAAGCATTAGACTAGCTTAAGTGTATGAAATGACAAATATAATCGATACTCTGAAAAAAAAAAAAGAAAAAAAGGAAAGAAATACTTTTTCTTCAATATCAATTTTAAAGTGTAAAATATAAAAGAAGTAATTTAATTATATCATTTTTCCACTTATCTTCTTACTAAAGGGTTAATAACGATGAACTACACATAAATATGTTGACACAGTCCTTCCTTTGTTAGATCGTTATTTCAACCACTAAAATTGATGCATGAGTTTTATAAATTGTTTTAAATAGGTGATTTATTAGAGGCTATAATTGATATGTGAAACATCATAAGCTATACACGATACTTCAACCTTTAAAATCAATACATTTTTTTTCACTATAGGCGACTTTTTTGCTACAAAAAGACGAAATGTGATACTCAAGTAGCTACACTCATAACTCGTGATATATTAGGGGTTATACGTGATACACAATACATCAAAGGCTATTCACGATAAATGTTTCCCATAAAATATAGGTGATACTTTTGATGCCATCATCAAACGTTCTGACAGGTAAAATACAAGTTTTGCTGATTACAAATTAGTAGGAAAAATTAGTAGGAATCGGAAAGAAAATATTAGTAGATACAAGGATTTCCTTTAGGGTGTGTTTGTTTCCTATGGAATTGGGGCTCCAGTTCCAATTTCATTGTTTCTTTCATCAACAACATCAAGATATTAGAGGCATCCATCAACAACATCAAGATATACAACACAATCTTGGAACACAATAAGAATCAATATAGCAAATAAACCAAAGATTTCCCCAAACTCACGTCTCTGTTATACGCACAGCAGACGGAGTTAAAATGCTCAAAACCAGATCTCCACAGTTCAAAACATACCTCTACGTGTGGTGAACACTGTGGCAAAGTTTCAGGACAATCCAACGGTTGATCGCTGAGAAATCTCCGTTTTGGCTGAACTGGTCCTGGCAGGGAAAAATGCTGCGGTTTTTCTTCTTTCTTTTGTGCTGCCCCTCTCACACACTCTTCTCACCCAATCCCTAAAGAAAGGGTTAAAAGAAAACAGTCTAATGGGCCTAATTTGGGCTCCTCCAAATATGAGGGAAAGCCCAACACTAGCCATGTTAATTAATTTGTCTATCTTCTTTAGTCGATAGAGAAATAAGCCAAGTTTTTTCTCCTTTTATACACTTTGTGATTGGCACAATTTGCGTATTCGATCTGGTCATCTCAAAAGTCAAAGTCAACTTAAATTGGACTTTTTGTAATTTCCCATCAATTTCCAAACATTTTAACCTTGACTATTTAGGATTAATTTCAGTTATTTAATTCAAATGTTAAATTACCAGTTTAAAATGTTTAGTAGGTGACTTGTTGGTAAAGAAAACGTATTGGCCAAACATATATTATCAATTGATCAAAATTTAACAATCAGTTAATTAATTAATTAATTTTCCCACGTAAACACCGAATTAAGTTAATAAAAGTAAATGTTGAACTGGTGCTTACGTTGTACGTGAAGAAGTGCAGAAGGGAAATTTTAGAAATGGAATTTCTACGGACAAAGACCAATTCATAGGAAAACTAAACGCAAGTTAAATGATAAGACGCTTCACTTATAAATAAGTTATGAGTTCAAGTCACCAATGCGGGGAAATAATCACCATTGATTTGTTTTGAAATATATATATATATATATATTCTTTAAATTCAAGATATAATGATACAATAATTTAAATATTTAGTGGTTATTCCGAAAGTTATGGGTTGGAATATCTTTTGTGACAGGATATAACGACCAAACCTCTATTTCTTACAAAAGAAATGACAATCCTTGTAAATAAGTCAGGAGAAACACTTGAGCCCACTAGCGAAGTCAGAATTTTTATTTTAGAGGGGCCACATCCACAATGGAGCAAACATATTCAAATAATATGGAAAACAAAAAAAACAAAAAAACTCTAACATGCCACACAACGTTAAATTACAAAACACAAATTCTTAAAATTGAGATAATGTTAGTTTAAAATTTTATATTGATTCGAGACATCACACGACACACAATATTTACTATAATTATACATGTATATATAAGTACCTAGGGTGAGGTCAGTGGGCCCCCACCCTAGCTTTTCCAATGCTTGAGACAATAAAGTTTAATTCCGTATGAGAACGATAACAACAATTTCAATCGATCAAGAGTAAAATAACGAGATTAAAAACGTCATGCAAATTTTTTTCTTTTGTTTTATCCTACTACTCAATAACAATAGCACCTATGTAATTTATCATCTACTTGTATTCAACGTATCTGGCAAATCTAATGATTCATGTATCGAGTTTACCTCTAATGTATGTTAAAACAGTTTCATCAACGTTTTTTTTACTGAAGTAATGAAATATGACACTATATTCTAGAAAAAAGAAAAAGAAAAAAAGGAAATCACAACTAGGCGTTCTATCCAAGACCACAACATGTTAATTAAATAGCAAATTAATTACTTTCCATTGCTTAAGTGTTTGCTTTGAATACATAATTAAATACTCTCTATGTTCTATTAGAAGAGTCTGGTTTGTTATACTATTTTAGTACAACAAATTGGATCTTTCTAATGGAACGGAGGGTGTGACATTTGTTGGATCCCTCTTTAGTGACGAGCTCCCGCGACGTCGTCCTCCACCTCCGGCTACCTGCTTTTGGGAGAGACTCCCCTGTTTAACTTCAATGGCAAAGTTAGTCTCGAGTCTAAAAGAATATGCGTAATTTAAAATGGAATCCAATTACCTCTTTAATGAATGAAACCTTGAGTATTTATATCAAATCAAGAGTACGAAAGGCTCCGACAGTCAAAGCATGCTAATTCCGATGCAGTCTCTAAGCTTCAGCATATGGCGCATGCTTTCTCTAAAGGGGATCTCAGTATCCGCGCCCCTTGTCGCGCACTAGTCACTGTCGTGCCCTCAGGGCACTGTAGCCAATATCGTCTCCAGATGAGGTCGGCTGACCTTCATCCCGTCAGTTGGAAACAAGGTCGTCTGCCCATCAGCCCATCAATGGGAGACGGGGTCAGCCTTATTTTACATCGTCTTTATTATAAGGTCCAACAATAGCCCCCAAAGTAGCGGGCTTAAATCGAAGACGAAGTCTGGTACTTTTTTAGATGAGAAGTCCAAAAAGATTCACCTTTTCAGAGGCGCATAGCCCCCACTTGACACGTCGACCTGTCAAAGCCGCTCCGCGGTTCAACTCCCCACGAAATAATAATTACTTTACGTCGTGTCCCACGTCCATCAATCACCTTGTAAGTTATTTCATCGTGGCTTACTCACTACGCTTCATCTTTCACTTCTCGCTATCTCCGCCTTTCTTCCCCCTTTTAAATTCTTACTGCTCCTTTCTTTTCCTCCTTTTCCATAATTTTGGCCATTGTTGAACGTTCCAACCTTTGATCTCTCCTTTAATTTCTTAAATTTCATTCCTTCTTCCTCTGCAATTCTTTCATTCTCTTTTCCCCATGTCTCAATCAAACAATTCTAAAAATGCTTCTCACGACAGCAATGGCGGAGAAGATGAAGAGGTTAATTGGAACGACACAGCTGACCTCGTAGTGTCAATTAACCCCGGGCCCCAAATCGTTGGAGCTTCAAATGCCGATGCTGTTATTCGGGCGGACACAGCTTCCCAAGCGGGCTCTTCTAGCACCACCACTACCGGGCATAGGGCTCCGGTTGTCCGTTCAATATCACCCCCCCCCCCCCCTCCCGGGCTCGATTAGCGCTATTAGAAGCATAATCCGGGAAGAGAATCTTCCCCACCTCCGCTGTGACTGTGAAATTCCAGAGTCCGTGGCCATCATAGCGTCACCGGAGGGGACCGACATTTGGACCGCCGATAGAGCGGCAGATGGAAGGGTGGCCGTGTATCAAATTCAAATGGAGTTTGGCCTCCGATTTCCCATCCCTGAAGGTATTATCACTACCAGATGAGTGTTTGCGAATTAACACCTAATGCCATCAGAAGGTTAGTTGGTTTTTACCGACTGTGCGCAAAAATCGGAGTAGTGCCCACCAAAAGACTTTTGCGAAGCATGTTTTGGCTCAAAAAAGCCGGGGCAGAACACACATTGGTATTATCTGACTAAGCGCGCAAATCCTCCGGTTTTGATTATCAATACTAAGGATTCCATTCACGACTGGAAGAATAAATTTTTCTTTGTCGACTCCGTCGCGGCCAACCTACCGGTATACCCCATTCCTCGTGACGGATCGAAGGGGTCAGGACCACGGCCTAATCAACCCAACATCATCGACATTCTGGGCCGTCTTGAAGATTTGCACCAACAAATGCTTGGCAACAGTAGACCTAGCAACGAGGAGTTGAGGTCAGCAGGACTGCTTCCACCCTTGGGGACGACCTCAGGTTTACACATTTCTTAGTTTGCCTACAAAAAGTGTTGTATGTTCAGATACTCTTCTGATGCAGATATAATTGTTTACCTTTTTAGGAGTTGTGGGTTCCAGCTCACAAACTGAGCAGCCTGAGGAAAACCTCAATGGTGCGGAAGATAATCCCTCTAACGGCAATGCCGGGCTCCAAATTATAGTACCTACAATTTGTGAATCTTCCTCCATCTGGGACTCTGGCATCCTGGATATCGAGCCGCCTGTGATAGAAGACATCATCAACCTGAGCCATATGGCCAGAAGTCCTCCTCCCGGTCCGACCTTGATTTCGGATGACGAGGAAGAAATAAATTTATTTGACTAAGGAGTTGACCTGCCTGATCCTACTACTCCTTCTCATCGAGTAGAGGAATCAAAATCCATAGGCCCTGTGCGCGTGGTCGTTCCTTTGCAACAAATCCCAATTCAAACTCTTACGGGTAGTTTAAGTACCGGGACAGAAACAGAACTCCGAGCATCCGATGACAGGGTGAACCAACCGGAGTCCACAGCAGACCCCGTCGACGTCGAGGTCTTGGACCCAACTCCACGATTTCCTGGTCAAGAACCGTCCTCCAGTCGGCCAAAGGACAAAGGTAAATCAGTGGTCGTGCCACAAATAAAAGAGAAACACCTACCGCCTCTTCCTATAAGAACTGGGCCTCTACCTGGGGTATCTATCAGAGAACCGGGGTCCACAATTCCACCCCGGGCTTCATCAGGAATTATTATTCAATATTGACTTTTATACTTTAATTACCCCTTATTTTGGTGACATTGTTTGAATAGGAAAACGAGGTCGAACCCATGATTCCAGCACCGATGAGCTTCCGCCCAAGGCTCCCAAAGGAGCTGCATCTCTGCAAGGTAAGAGCCGAAGATCCTCCAGACTTCACCGAGATCCTAGTCCGACTGACGTTATTAGCTGCGAGGCAGCCTTAAACAAGATCCGCCAAAGTCCTGCTACCTGAGACACCGCCGTGGTAAGGGTTAAGCCTATCAATTCCGCGTCGTCTTTCACCTTCTGGGGTGATTTGGGTCGGCGGTTTCCAAATATGGACAATGTAGACTGGCAAGCACGCCGTATTCAAGACGACGTGCAGGTAATCGGTGACTATCTAACAGAGGTCGAGCTAGAGGCTGTTGTGGGCAACCGTTTGGATTGGACTCGCAACTTTCTTCGGTAGGTAATTACGTACATTAATTTCTTAGGTATCTACATCTTGACACCTTCAGTTAAACAAATTTACTATAATGAATCACTTATTACCAGGAAACAGAAGTGATGACTGCTCAAGAAAGGTGAATTATCGCATTAGAAGCTTACGCCTAGGAATACGAGGTGGAGATACGTCGGCTGCAAGAGTTGCCATCCAGTTCTACGGAGTCAAATGAGTTGCGGACTCTTAGGGAAGAAGTTAACTTAACTCGACTAGAAATGGGCCTATTGCAATCAACACAAGATCAAAAGCTAACCGAGCTCCATGAGGCCAGCATTCATCGTCAGGGACTGGAAGGCATAATTCACTCTCTTCGCGAAGAAGTTAAGACATTGGAGCAGAAAAGAAAAGGTGATGCGATGTCCCGTGATAGAATATGGGAGGACCTCAAGAAACTGCAAGAAGTCTATGTCCGTAATCAAGGAGCAAAAGAGAAACTCCAGGGCGAGTTGACCCAGATGTCGGTTGACTTAAACCAGACACAACAAGAAAACAAACAGCTTCGATCGGAACTTCAATATCTTCGAGGTCGTCTTCCTAACATTTTTCATAGGGGTTAGGAAGCCTGCCTTGCAAAAGTAAGACCGGTATACTTCAAAGAAGGAGCAAAGGCCGCGTTGACCAGTGACTTGCTTCCCTGGCTGATTCAACGTCATCGAAGAGAAGCACATGAACATTATCACCTATCATCCTTTTTAGGCAAACTCTTCGGCAGTTTACTGCAAACTGCTGTAAAAGCAAGTTTCAACGACGTGGTGAATGATAGAGAAAAACTGGGCGATTCCTATGTGCCGACCACAGTTCCTTCAGCTTGTGAAAATTTGGTAGACCATCATAGTACAGCTTAACTGTGGGAAGTTTTTAAAGCAAAGGCACAGGAAACCAGACCAGAATAGCGGGTTTTCCTATTTGTTCAGAACCTGAGCCGCTCCAAGATCCCCCCATTGACGGTCCGGACCCCATGCCAAGCGCGAAAGCTTATTTGGATAATATGCAAGTTCGGGACTTGACTGATCTTCCAGACATTCAGATCAAAGTGCCTTCTAACCTTATCCTTTCAACTCAGCCTGGCAGCACTGTAGTCGAAATCCTCGTACACTACTACAAAACGGAGCTTTAATGGCGGTTATAAAGGGCTTTTAACGGCGAGGTTTAGCATTTTTGAACCGCCATCTATTTGGCAGCCGTTGTAAATTAGCGGACTTTCTACGGCGGGTTCGACCCGCCGTGGAAAGTGTAACCTTTCTACGGCGGTTCAAGGTTGAACCGCCGTGGAAAGGGTAAACTTTCCACGGCGGTTCAACCTTGTACCGCCGTGGAAAGTGGCTACTTTTTATTACAAAATTACCAATATACAAATATTACAAATATCACCAATATACAAATTTATTACAAATATCACCAATATACAAATTGAATTCGCTTTTATAATACAACATATCCAAAAAATATTTGTACAACTCTAATATGAACAAGTTTAAATAGTATCCTTCTACTACGACGGATGCTCCAAAATATATCTAGCGCATATTTTTCGCACTGCATCTATATCCACATTGCTTAATGGAGTGCGGTCGATCTTGAAGTGCTGCAACAGAGTTTTTTGAAATTAAAAACTACCCGAGTAACCAAAATGAAATACAGTCAATTAAGTAAGTAATGAGAAATATATATTTACCTTTTCAAGTGCAAATGTGGATGATTTCATTGCTATTTGGTACATGTAGTGCATTACATAGTACCCACACTCCCAATTGCTCGTTTGCCTTTTATGCTAATGAATTAATATATACAAGTTAGAAGATCATACAATTAATTGTATACAACACAACGGTGAGTAAAAAATTTCTACGAATATTCATCACTAATTTCTACTGATCGAATATAATCACAGAAGCACTCATCTTCCTACTATGTTCACAGAAGCATGCTTATATTAACTTCTGGGAGCACTGGACCCATGGATTGCATGCATAATTAATCAAATAACTCAATAAATAACTTGACTAATAACTAATAAATTAATTGACTAACACTATACTAACATAGGCTACTAGACTCACGGATTTAATTAAAACAACTAACACTACTAATTGCTTAGGCTACTAGACCCACGGATGTAATTAAAAATTTTAATAAGAACCAATTTAATTTACCTTAACTACTATCCACGAAGGTGGCATATGCACATTTCTGGGCAATCCTAAGAAAGCTTGATAGTTAAACATCACCCTATAAAAATGAAATCGGCAATAAAATAATTAGCAATATATGGATATATAGGCATTCTAACAGTTGTTAATATAGATAACTCACTCGTCCATAAGCTCCACCGCCTCATCCTTTTGTGAATTTTGTAAAAAATCAAACCAGTATACAACCTTATCTACTGGTCTAATGGCCATTAGCATCCAATGTTCACTGCCAACAAAAAATTTAATGACGTACGTCAGATCTTTATATCAGTGTTTCTTAAATATTAGAGAATCGCTTACAGTGTCACTTACCCCTGAAGATAAGGCACCAGATACATTTCTTTATTCCTGTCCTTCAAGATTCGCGCAATGTAGTTCACCCTATCTTGAAGCGTAGTTTGTGTGGGTGTGACATGATCAGCCGAAAGGAAACCTATCCCCTTTCTCCCATTCCTTTCAACTAACTCATGTAAAGCTCTAAAGAATTTAAAAAAAGGGCTTCATTGGTTAGCCTATGCACATGGAATGCATAATATATAACATTAATAATCAGAAATAGGTTATAAAATTAAGTGGAAACTCACTTGGTGAACAACTGCATCAAACTGTTTGAGACCTGGCTTTCTCTGGTCAATAACTCTAATAGATCCCCTCGATCCATCAGATTAGGCAGTTCGAAACCTATGACTTCTTTTGTCATTTGAAAGCAGAAGCCATTGAAGCCCGCATCATTATCCATTCGGAGCTGTAACTCTTGCAATGGATCAGATGTCGATGAGGATGACTCCTCAGTCGGAACCGTCGCCGAAGGAGATGTCTTGTCATCCATAGAACTCATCCGGCCTTTTTTCTTTTGGGCACTTTTATCCACCTAACATCATTTGAAATAACATTAAATATACAAAAATATATTAAGTAATACACAAATAAATGAAAGAATATACCTTTGTTACCGGAGCCGGCTGAATAATTTCAATCAACTTTTTAGGCTATTCCACGAAAAAGGACTTGGCCATTCCCAATGTTGCAGCCTCTTCCTCAGGAAATGGCAGCGGGGCACAGTCATCATAGGAAATTTTAATTGTGACCCTCGCGCAACCTTTCCTAACCTCGCGCCCGTGGTGCTTGCTTTGCTTATAAATATTTCCTTTTGCCACAAGCTTACGCCGCGTTTGCGAATCCTCATGAAGGAACAGATGGCATTCACATCCGTCCTAAGATAATAGGCAAGCGAATGAACATTAGTCAACTATTAAGTCTAACTTAACAAAGCACTGTAATAATTTCAAAATAAAAATTTGAAGTATTAAAAGAAGCCGTCTAATTTTATTTACCTTGTATTCGCCTAAAGCACCGCGCGTCAGAGGCTTTGATCGGCTCCGTAGGTGCAACATGTAGCATCTCCAAATCGGGCAACCTCGTAGGTATCAGAGGAGAAACAGGGCTCACAGGGGATACAGGGACCTCTCCGGAGGTCTCTGGGTGCAAGCTCTCATCTGGGGCATTATTGATGACGGTGGCTTTGACTGTATCATAATCGGTTCCCATCTTACCACATATAAACCCAATCATCTTTTTCAGATCTGTCTGACATTCATCTAGTTGGGCAGTGGTTTTCTGAAGCTGTCGCTTAGTTAATTCGAGTTCCTCTTTAAGCGACGTCTTTGTTTTCTGTGGGAAAACCTCTGTGATACGTGCCCTGGTAGAATGGCCGCGATAACGACCGGGGTGATCGCGCTTCCCGTTGCAATGACAAGAATGTCATTCCTACCCTCTGCAACGGTCTCCCCTTGGGACTCGCGGGAACATAGATTTTCCTACACATGTTGCCAAATATAGTAAATGTAAATAGATCAATTAAATATAAATAAATACACATATACAGAGATTATTCATTTATGTATATAAATTTTAATATAAAATTGATAACCATAATTATAAATATAAATAAATACACATATACAGAGATTATTCATTTATGTATATAAATTTTAAATATAAAATTGATAACCATAATTATAAAATATAAATAAATACACATATATACAAATTAGTCATTTATTTACTTTACAGTGACAACTAGATAATAATAATTTGATATAAACATTTAATGACAACCAAATTATTAATTAGCATTTCATCATAGATATCTAGTAATAAATAATCAGTTATAATAAAAATTCTATACACATAGACTTTAAATATTAAAATAATTGAAACATAAGAAAATGTAAGGTGCAAAACTTACAATTTCCTTCGCTACACGCTCAGCCTCTGGCGTGAAGAATTCCCCTTTTTTGTTCGTATGGGCATATATCCAAAGGTCATGACGGCCTGGCCCTGAATAAGAATCCTCGCCTTCTTCTTCGGACTGACCCTCCTCTGAAGGCTTCTTTGCGGATGCACTGACCTCCTCGTCATGCAACTGCTGCTTCAGCAGTCGGTAGCCACCGCGAGATAAGTTATGGTAGAAAGCATTTAAATTGGCATTCGTTTGCTCTTTTCCACGAATGGCCTAGAGAGAAATATAATGAAAAATTATTATCCCTAAACTGAGCAATTTCAAATATCCAAAAATAAGAAGGAAATCAATTTTAAAAAAATATACCTGCCATTCTTCTGTCTCGCGGCTAGCCTTGAACTTAATCCATGTCTCCCTAGGGATAAATTTATATTCCAAACATGGGTCCCTACCCTTCATGGGACCATGTACATATTTCCCTAAATATGATTTGAAATCTTTCCACCGTTTGCCGGCATAACTAATCCACTTATCTTCGAGTTCTTCGGTGGACTCGAAAAAAAATAATGCCTACAGTGAAAATTAGGAGTAAAATTTAGTGAGGAATTTGAGTAAAATTGTATGGAAGAATTAAGAAACAAAGAATGCATTATAATTAAAGAAAATACCCGTATTTCCATCCAAACTCTCTTCTTGAGCTCCGCGGGAACTTTCGGCCATGATTCATATTCCACTAAGTCCACTTTGCTCCGGGCCGTATATGCCACAAAGGGAACCCACTGTACATGATATACTATAGGCTCGAGCCCGGAATCAAAAGAAATGTCAAGAGTTTCCCCATTCTTTCGCATTTCCAATAGGCCATTGCAATTTGTGGGCCCTCTAACTCTACTAGATTTAGTAGAAGAACCATCTCCATGCTCCGTATTGCTTTTTCTTTTTCGGGCCATTGAAAGTACCTTAAACTTCATTTACATAGAAAGAGAATTCAATATAACATATATGCAACTAAACAAAAGCTTTAATGTCGAATACAAGAATGCTTGTAATGTTGAAAAAAAAGTGGTACATTCGCAAAATTCACTCCTACAAATACACAATTACCATTAACAAAATTAAACCAAATGAGGGCCAAAAAAAAGTCCGTTTATAAAGGGGACCATTGATAAAGTAATTCACATTTCACAACCAAGCTAATGTGGAAAAAAGGCAATGTACATTCGCAAAATTCACTCCTAAAAATCCACAATTACCATTATCCAAATTAAACCAAATGAGGGCCAAAAAAAAAGTGGACTTCTCAAGGGTACCATTGATAAAGTACTTCACATTTCACAACCAACAACTAATGAGAACATTCATTCATTTCTACTAAAGGAATAACATTTCACAAAGTGGAATCAACAACAAAGCATTTTCCTCATTATCACCAAAGGAGGAACACTAAATCGAATAAAAACCGAAATCAAACACCAATGTTCTAAAATTAATCAAGCAAAACCGAAATAATCATTTGAGTTTCTCATTTTCAAAAAAAAACCCGAATTTCAAAGGGTACCTAATGGAACATTAATCAAACCCTAGGTTCTCAACTTATGTAGGACAAAACACTCAATTCAACAACCAAACCAAATGCTACAAACAATCAATAAATCCAAAAACTTTCCAAGCTTTCATCACAAGAGTTAAAATCGAAATCTACCATAAATATCAACCAACAAAATCCTAGTGCAATGGTAAGCATTTGCAAAATGTAAGGTTAAATACAAAAAAGTTTAAAATGAAAGCATAGAAGGTGGAACCTTTTGGTTGAACTCAAAAAAAATCCAAGCTTTAATGGAGATGGAAGGCCGACCGACGGTGAATGCTTAGGCAGCCGAACAATCGGCGAATGCTTGGGCAGCCGACGGATGATCGGAAGGTGGAGGAGGTCGCCGGCGATGGGAGAAGCGGCGAAGAAGACCAACGGCCGCGGGAAGAAGATTCGGGAAACAGGGGAAGTGAAAGGGAAAAGAAGGAAGAAGAAAGGAAGTGAATGAGGGAGGAAATGAAAAAGCACAAAATTTGAATTATAATTAATAACCGGGCTCGGTTCAATTGCGGTTCAACCGCGAACCGCAGTTGAAAGTATACTTTCAACTGCGGTTCAACCTCGAACCGCCGTTGAAAGTATACTTTCAACTGCGGTTCAACCTCGAACCGCCATTGAAAGTATACTTTCAACTGCGATTGAACCATGAACCGCGAACCGCAGTTGAAGGTACACTTTCAACTGCGGTTCAATGTTGAACCGCAGTTGAAAGTGTACCTTCAACTGCAGTTCGCGGTTTGACCGCGGTTGAAAGTCCGCACTTTTTCTCGGTTTAAGTAAAGGAAAAAATTGGAGCCAATTCCCGCGCGGTCATATTTTAATATTAAATTTTTTTATTTTCCATTTTCAAAAAACTATTTCCACAATTTGGTAAATATAATAATCTCGACTTTTATTAACCATTTCATAATTAAATTTCAAATTTTTAATTGAACCACATATTTGCATTTAAATTTCCCGCGCGTGCTACTACACGTACAATAATTATTGGTCAAACATAAAAATTAATAATTTCCGTAACTTTAATACATGTAAGAGCCAAGAAAGTAATAAGCTTCATTATGTTCCCTAAAATTCCTACTTTTTCGACTTGGCGAACGGGATAAAAAAATCAAATCCACAAATGCATTAGGTACGTATAGTAATATAAAAATTAATTAATAAAATTTAAGTGGCCGAATGAAATTAGAAGAATGAAAATCCTAGAATGAAAATTAATTAATAAAATAGTGCATTAGTTTGACTTTTAGACTTTTAAATACTTAGAAGATGAAAATTGGTCAAATGAAATTAGAATGATATTTTAAATATGCTAAGACCAATTTTGAAGTTAAAATACTCAAGAAAAGATGAGTTAGGCAAAATAGAGAAAAATTTGAGAAAATTTGAAATTTGCATTTGATTGATGAGTCTTTGAGTGATATAATCCTAGAATGCCATGTTTTAGAGTTAAAATGATGCAGTAGGATCTATGTCATCTTTGGTATCTTGAAATTCTTGCACATGTTAAAACGGTTGAAAATTTTCATTTCAAGATAGCAAGAATTAAGCATGTTTGCATTACATAAAAATGGTTGACCAAGTGGTTGACTTTTTAAATATACATGCTTTAGCTTATTTGAGAGTTTAAGAATGAACTTATTGATAATTTCAAGTTGCTCACATGAGAAAATTAAGGATATATGCTTCAAAATAGCAAGCTTCAATTGAAAAAACTTGACCAAGTAGTTGACTTTGAAAATATGAATGCTTTGGATTGTTTGAATCTTTATGCATAACTACTTGAGCCTTTGAAGGTGCTTGGATGATATATAAAATGCTTGATAGAAACTTGAATTTAGCAACTTTGAAAATTCAAAGCTTAATATAATTAAGCTTGAAAAACGTTGACCTATAGGTTGACTTTGCACATATGCATGATTTGAAATGTTTCATTCCTTTGAATGTCAAAGCGAAAATCCAGGAAAAGGGTGGCGCTTCACTATATATCTATTTCCATCTTAACAGTCACCGCGGTTAATTTATGAAAATCGGGAAAAAAAACTTAATAGAGAGTAGGGTTTAGGGTTTAGGCTTTAGAAAATGATATGAAAATAGAAAATTCATGAGTAGCGCGGGAATTGGCTCCAAAACTAATTTTCTACGGCGGTTCAACCGAGAACCCGCCGTAGAAAGTATTTTCTACGGCGGTTCATGTTTGAACCGCCGTAGAAAGTTTGATTTCTACGGCGGTTCAAAGTTGAACCGCCGTAGAAAAGTAGTTTTTGGAGCCAATTCCCGCGCTACGTACGTACGCATGGATTTTCTTTTTTTTTGTACCAAATTCAAAATACATTATATATATATATATATATAAGAATTAATTATAAAAGTTGTCTTAAAGTATTCAATTATTCAAATGAAAATATTTTATTTATGTAGTGGAATTTTACAAGATATCGAGAGCATAGAGGATCGAGAGAGTTGGATATATATGATGTGTATCAAGAGAGGAAAGGAGAAAAGCGAAAGATGTATATATATATATATGTATGTATAAACAGATATGTATATATATATATATATGTTTGTAAATTAATGAAATCCATTGTTTATTTAATTTTTTTCGGCCACTTAACTAATATTAATTAATTTTTATATTACTATACGTACCTATAATGCATTTGTCGAAAAAGTAGATATTTAACGGAACATAATGAAGCTTATTATTTTATCGTCTCTTACATGTATTAAATTTACGAAATTTATTAATTTCTATATTTGACCTATAATTAATAATATACACAATCAGGGTATGTATTATTATACTTACAAATTTGTGAGATTAGTTATTTGAAAAATGGAAAAAAACAAATTAATATTGAAAAAAGAATCCACCGCGGTTCACGAGTGAACCGCCGTTGAAAGTGGACTTTCAGCGGCGGTTAAACATTGAACCGCCGTTGAAGTTACACTTTCAACGGCGGTTCAACGTTGAACCGCCGTTGAAGTACCACTTTCAACAGCGGTTCAACTTTGAACCGCCGTTGAAGTACCACTTTCAACGGCGGTTCAATGTTTAACCGCCGTTGAATAGACGACCCGGTTAATTAAAGTTCAAAATTTTTGAACGTTCTTTTCCTCCCTCATTCTCTTCCTCTCCACTCCCATTTTTTCCCCTGCATTTCCCCTGTTTCCCGAACCCGCTGCCAAGTAATTTATAAAGAGTTAAATATAAAATAAAAACAAAATGAACTGCGTATAGATTTCCCTGGAAATTTTACCAAAGTACTACTCCTTGGAAGAAAATAATAATAATAATACAAGAAACATTTATTCATAAATGAAAAACAAGGAAATCTATTTTCCGGAAATTTTGACAAAGTCTCCCCTATAAATGTAACGTACTCCCTGTAAATTCGATGCACATATACTTCAATACTTCACTAAAATTCCAACTATTTCGAATAATACGGAATTCAGTTTCAAATCACTTCAGACAGAATCTCCTCTGCTTGTTTTTTACCAAAACACAAGTGCAATTTAAGATCAGCACATAAGTTTCACACAATTTCAAAAAATAACATATTCATTTATAAACAGTTCCGCATATGAAGTCCCTGGAAATTTTGTCCCTTGATTGCGCGGCTTCATCCGAGGTGTGACCTGTTTCAATCCCACAGTACGAAGGATAAAAATAAATGTTGTTAAAAATTTATTGAATCCTCTCTTCATTAAAATCAAAGAAACATATACAAATACACAAACACACATACACACCCACGGGAATTGAAGTTTAATAAAAACAAACAATATACCTGAAAATGATTCTTAACTTATTCTCTTTCTCTTAGGGACACTTGATCCTCGAACCATAATCCTTCGCTGTGGTCATCACGAAGTATGTATTTATCAAGTTCCCTATCTTCCTCATCTGCTCTCGGTTCAGGTAACCCACTAGAGAAAGGGCCAGCCTCATGAAGCCCTTCTTCTGTATCTATCCCTTCCACACCGTGATGTTGTTTACCATGAAGAACAACAGACCAATGTTCGTCGCAAGGATCGGTGATATAAAAAACTTGTTTCGCCTGCGATGCAAGTATAAATGGTTCCCCCTTGAAACCCTCCCGATTGAGGTTGACCAAGGTAAAACCCAATGGATCATCAGTTCGAACCCCACTATTGTTATCAGCCCATTTGCAGCGAGATACAACTACTTTGAAACAAACATAGTCAATCTCCCAAATATCTTCGATCGCCCCGTAATAAGCCATGCTTGCATACAATGGATTTTTATCCTTCCTGCTAGATTAATGTAACACCACTGTTTTGTGCCGTACTCTTCTCATCTTGTCTCTTAGTAGCAAATGAATATCCATTTATGTCATAGCATGAAAATGCTCGTACCGCAGGGCTGGGCCTAAATGCCAACCATTTCAATGTCTCCGAAACGTCTTTGCCCATGACAGCATTACCAAACCAATAGACAAATGTCCGAATATGTTCATTGAGCACACGTTGATCCGTCCAAGCAGGATAAGACGTTCTTATTGACTGTATGTGGTCTGTCACATAGGGCGCAACTTCTTCAGAATTGCGCAGAATGTAGAGATGCGCCTTCATTAATTCAACATTAGACGGCAAAAAAAATTTTCCTCCCCTTCTGCCCATACCTGTAATCCTCCCATCGTGCCGATTCTTAGATATTCCAATGGATGCGGTCCCGGCCAAGTACTCAGTGCAAAACTCAATTACCTCCTCAGCTATATAACCTTCAACAATACTAGCATCAGGACGACAACGATTCTTCACATACCCCTTATATACTTTCATATATCGCTCGAATGGGTACATCCATCGCAAATGAACAGGCCCGCAGATTTTTATCTCTCTGACCAAATGAATCACCAAATGCACCATAATATCAAAGAAGGCGGGTGGAAAATACATTTCTAATTGACAGAGGACAACAGTTATTTCATCTTGTAGCTGATCAAGTCTTTCGCGCGCGATAACCTTGCTACATATAGCATTGAAGAAGAAACAAAGTCTTGTTATACTGGACTTAACATGCTTGGGCAATATCGAGCGAATAGCTACAGGCAACAATTGCTGCATTAAGGCATGGCAATCATGAGACTTCAAACCAACCAGTTTTAAATCTTTCAAGGAAACAAGTCTGCTTACATTTGAAGAATATCCAGATGGAACTTTGATGCTACGCAAACTTGAACACAGTTGTTTTTTCTCCTTTCTGGACAAAGTGTGACAGGCAGGGGGTAGATATGTGCGTTGTCCTCGAGCAACCGGTGCTAAATTTGCTCTTATGTTCATATCAACCATATCAAGTCTCGCGTTATAACCATCCTTAGTTTTACCAGGGATGTTCAAGAGCGTACCTAAGAGGCTTTCGCAAATATTTTTCTCAATATGCATAACATCGAGACAATGTCTGACATCCAAGTTCTCCCAGTATGGAAGTTCAAAAAATATGGATTTTTTCTTCCAACAACCTGTATCATTGTTGCTGGACTCCGAAGTTTTACCAAACTCAACATTAATGTCCGTCACACGAGCTTTCACCTCTGGCCCGCTCAAGGGTTCTGGAGCTTTTCTGAACTCTTGGAATCCATTGAATGCTCTTTCATACGGCGATACGGATGAGTCTCGGGAAGAAATCTGCGATGCCCAAGGTATACTGTCTTCCTCCCATGTGCAAGCTGACAAAAATCTGTACTCTCCTCACATATTGGACATGCTTTATGCCCTTTAACAGAGTACCCAGACAAGTTTCCATAAGCAGGAAAATCATTAATGGTACAGAACAACATGGCACGTAATGTGAACATTTCTTCACGGTAGGCATCAAACACAGGTGCGCCTTCATCCCATAACTTTTTCAAGTCTTCAATAAGAGGAGCAAGATACACATCGATGTCATTTCCTGGTTGCCGTGGGCCTGAAATCATTAGAGACATAAGTATGTACTTGCGCTTCATACACAAGTAAGGCGGCAAATTGTAAATAACCAACATCACCGGCCATGAGCTATGTGTGCTACTCAGACTGCCAAACGGGTTCATTCCATCAGTACACAGACCAAGCCTCAAATTTCTGCTTCTCCCCCGAAAGAAGGATACATTGAATCAATCTTTTTCCACTGATCTGAGTCTGATGTATGCATTATCACCTTGTCATCATCACTGGGAATACACCGATCTGAATGCCATGTCAATAGTTTTGCATCTTTTTCATTAGCGAACAACCGTTTAAATCTCGGTATTATAGGAAGATACCACAGAACCTTAGCCGGCGACCCCTTCTTTTGCGCATCAGAACTGTCTTCAACAGCATCACACAGCTGCTTGTTTTTGTATCGGGGAGTGTTACACTTAGGACACCGCAATAAATCCTTATACTCATTCCTGTAGAGGACGCAATCATTTGGGCAAGCGTGGATCTTCTTATACTCCATACCCATTGGACACAACATTTTTTCGCCTCGTAAATTCGATCTGGAAGTTCATTATCTTCTGGGAGCATATCTTTCAATACCCTCAATAAGGCTGTAAAAACTAGTATCTGACCACCCATTTGCCGCTTTCAAACTAAAAACTTCAAAACACTAGACAATCGTGTATATTTACTGCAACCCTTGTATAGAGGCTTCTCATTGTCACCCAAAATCGAAGCAAGAACTTCCGGTTTATCAGCAAAATCCTCGGCCACATCCTCAATCATGGCATCTAATCGATCTCTAGTAATCGCATCATCTCCTTTTGCATGAGATTTTCTTTGCTCAGGTAAACCATCAATACTTTCACCATGCCAAATCCACAGTTTATAAGAAGGATCAAACCCGTGCCGATATAAATGGAATCTTATTGTATCTGAGTTATCAAACCGCGCCCCATTTTTACAAGATTTGCACGGACAATGAACGTACTTTGTATTCTTATAAGCGAATTGAATGAAATTCTCAACTTCTCTCGCATAAGAATCGGAGGTCCGATCACCACAGAACAAGATATTTCGATCCATGTGTAACTAAGACCTTGAAATAATTAAAAATACCAAATAATAATTCAACAAACAATGTACAAAGTATCAAGTTGCATGCTTGTCTTAGCACATGTCATAATACTTATGTTAGTCATATATGTGCAAAACTACTATAATACCTCAATGAAAAAATAATGCAATGACAACACATGCGCAATAGACATAATCGAATGAAGAAGAAACTCTAAGTTTTTCATTCATGCATTTCGTCAAACACATAAAATGCATAAAAAATAATACACACTCTAAGTAGTGCTAATTATATGAACATCATCCATTAAAAATCAAACACTATAAATCAAATTACATCACCGAAAACTACATAGTATAACTAAATAGGGTTCCACACTACTAAGGTTCGCCACATACATGGAATATATGCAACTTTAATTTTCAGCCATGCAGCTACCATAAATAAAAATAAATGCTATAGGATGACATATCTAAAGTACAAGCATAAGCAATTACTGGAAATTTTACAAGTTTCTAACCTTTAGGTGGTAAATTTTAGCTCCAAATGACGATTCTTTAGGTTCAACGTGCAAAACCGTAGTAGAAATTTGGAGACAGACACTCTCGGGCGCGATATGGGAATACACGGTGTTATTTAGGTTTTAATATATATATACGTCAATACTACGGCGGTTGAAAAAAACCGCCGTGAAAGGGGACTTTCCACGGCGGTTGGAGGAACCACCGCCGTGGAAAGTTCCCTTTCCACGGCGGTTTGTCCCAACCGCCGTGGAAAGTCCGTTTTCTACGGCGGTTCATTTTAAACCGCCGTAGAAAGTCCGTTTCTACGGCGGTTCATTTTTAACCGCC
>CM028751.1:8153398-8353398 GCA_016801395.1 Leptodermis oblonga | reverse complement strand
GATAACCAGATTCCTTGCCCTTGGCTTTTATGCCTTTTTGCTTTTTCCTGGTTTCGTGCAAGGTTGGGGTTTCTGATGATATGGGTTTGCACTGATCTTTGTTTTTTTTCTTCTTCTTTTAATCTCCTCATAGAGCCTGTTAGCATCCCCTATTGAATTTCTGATTTCTATACTCTTAGTTTTCCTTTTTTGAATGAGTTTAATGAGGTGGGCATAATCCACTTATAGCTGTTGAATTTCTGACCATGACTTATGCTTTATTTATGACAGTTGGCTACTACTACTTCTTTTCTAGTCAAGTACGCAGAGGTATCGTTTATGGTGATCAACCAAGAAATAAGTAAGTTGTTATTATGACCTTTGAGTTTTCAGGTGCTTTGCTTGCAGAAATCCAGTAAATTACATTTGTCATTTTATTCATTACCTATTTACAGAAGTTTTCCTTGTATCTTTTTCACTTTTAGCTTTTGACATCTTTTTACTGATAAGATCTTAACGATGCAGGCTTGATTTGTATCTTCCAAAAGATAGTGATGGTCCAAAGCCGGTTGTTGCCTTTGTAACTGGTGGAGCCTGGATAATTGGGTAGGTACTGACATATTAACTGATTCTTGCATGGGATTTTGCATCAAATGGCATGGCTCATACAATTGGATATTTGTGTGCTTTTCATTCCCAAAGCAAGCATAAGCATTAAACTTATCAAAAGGATAAAAAGAATGAATATCTAGCATATAGATTCCTCATAGTGACCTGACCTGGTTGAATTGGGTTCTAAGAAATTCACGTAATCATTATCCTCTCTGCTTGATTATGATGAAGTGACATTGCTTCTTTGGTGCAAACCGAGTATCATAAGAATCATACTTTTGAAGAAGGAAAAGAAAAAAAAAACTGCAGAGGAGTGCTTGTAAATATCTAATTTCTGTTTCCCTGTGTTGTATATTTTTTTTTATGGTCCATTTTAATTATAAGCAGCTTTCTTCAATTTGCAGGTATAAAGCTTGGGGTTCTCTTTTAGGACAGCAGTTATCAGAAAGAGATATTATTGTGGCATGTATAGATTACAGGTGTTGTTGAACTCTACTTGTAGTGAATACTTATTTAGCACATATTATGCAGCATCTCTTCATTTTCAGTTCGATGTTTAGCACTGAATTAAATTAGGTTTCTTTAGATTGGCTGTCTTGAGACATCCACAAAAAAAGTAAGATAATGTTGGTACATGCCAATGGTAATGTGTGGTATTAATCTAGCAAATCTGCTATTCTTGCCACACTTTTCCTATTTTGACTCATGACAAGTACCACTGCACTCTATTGAGAAATTTAATTTATCTTTGACATTTGCAAAAACATATTTTTTCTACTATTTATGACTTCATTCATGCATAATCTACCCTTGCATCATTTGGTGACACTTACACTAACTAACATTGACTGCATCTGAAGCAAGATGAATTCTTGTCGCGTTTTTTGAATTCACGGTTTTAACAAATTGCAGAAACTTCCCTCAGGGAACCATGGGTGATATGGTTAAGGATGCTTCTGAAGGGATCTCATTTGTGTGCAATAAGATTGCTGAATATGGAGGTGATCCTAACAGGTAATCAGGCAATTTTTTGTTTGTTTATCTTCAAATGGACTCAAGTGAATAAACATTGTTATCTGTTACTACTTGCAGAGTTTACTTGATGGGTCAGTCAGCTGGTGCACATATTGCTGCTTGTGCGCTCGTGGATCAGGCAATGAAGGAGGCGGGCGAAGGCGAAAGCACTTCTTGGAGTGTCTCTCAAATTAAGGCTTATTTTGGTCTGTCTGGAGGGTAAGTCAATCTCAAGATTCTTAAACCACCTCAACTTTGACATAACAAGCAAGAATTCATGACATCAAGGCAGATAGCCCGATTAATCGTGTTTTACTTGATATGAAAATAGAGCAAATGAAAAAGAGCTTGTCTTTGTGGTCTGCCTCTTGCCGGGATAAATTTCTTTTCCAGTTCACTTTATGTATTCAACTTTTTTGGGCAGATACAATCTTCTCACCCTAGTTGATCACTTTCATAGCAGAGGCTTGTATCGTAGAATTTTTCTGAGGTACGTATATGCTTGTTTCCATTCAACTCTCTTTCTACTTTAAAAGTGTAGGATTACTTGGTTTTTACCTATGCTAAACCCTTGGTCAACAACTGTTCAGCATAATGGAAGGGGAAGAAAATCTGCGCCGATATTCTCCAGAAGTCGTGGTGGAGGATCCTTCTTATGGAAATGCAGCTTCCCTGCTACCCCCAATTTACCTTTTCCATGGCACTGGAGATTATTCTATCCCCTCAGCTGCCAGGTACTTGCGCCGTAATCTTGTAAAACTAATTGAGTAATGCTAGTTTTAACCGACGAGTTTGATCATACATTTACTAATCTATGTTCCCATATACAGTGTGTCTTTTGCAGAAACTCTTCGAAAAGCTGGAGCAGAAGCTGAATCGATCCTATACGAAGGAAGGACACACACAGACTTGTTTCTTCAGGTAGTTGTAGAGAAGCTTGCAGCTTCATTTTGCCATCATAGGCAGATAATAACGTTAAACCTCTGATGGAGTCCTTCAAATTGATACGGTTTTGCGTGCTTTTTCAGTTTTGAGTTCCGAATTCTGATTAATTTCCATTGATGTTGTGGCTTGCCTGACATATTTAGGATCCAATGAGAGGAGGTAGAGATGATATGTTTGAAGATGTTGTTGCCATTGTTCATGCTGGAGACAATGAAGCTTTAGCTAAAGATGTGACTGCTCCCCCAAGAAGACGCCTTGTACCTGAATTCATGTTGCAGCTGGCCCGGAAAGTCAGCCCGTTTTAGAATTATTTGGGCCGCCAACGCCAATCCCTTTTTCCTTGATTGGCCCATAATTTTCTGGCCCATATTTGTTTGGTTCATGGTTTAAGCAAGCCATAAATATCCCAACCCAATGCTTTGATACGTTGTCTTGCTGATTTTTTAATTTTTATTTTTTATATATATTTTAAAATCAGCCTATATATATTACACGGTAATTCTCGGAGGAAGATAACCTCACTAGGGGACTCCGGCGTGATCTGCACCTGGGTGCTTGCCTGCCGCCTTTCCTTTGCGCTTGTTAAGTAGTGTTGGGATTTGATTTCACGATCACATGATTAGATGTATAAGTGAGTGTAAAATCAAAATACTTGGCTTGCCTATTCAAAATTCCTTTTAAAACGTAAATTGTATTGGAGAGAAAGCATAATTTTATAAAGATTATAGACTCATATTAAAAAGGAAATTGAAGATTTAAAATGAAGTGTCACAAACTTTAGCTGAGCATAACTCAAAATCTCAACTTTGCTCGAAATACCATTAGGCATCTTTTACATCATCCATGGGATATAGGCCAACTTTTCCATGTTACGATCACAGCTGCTTTCATGGATTAGTTCTACATTTTACAACGAGGAATACTCTTCAATTAATTCATCACAACATTATTTTTAGTCTAACAGAAGGCCGCCTAGATACGTGTAACATACATTGGTTGTTACCAAAATTTATTTGTGAATTATCACCTCTTTCATACACCAGGTAATGGGAACTTGGTTGTCAGAGCTTCAACTCTTCCTCGCAAGTCTGACACCCGCTGAGCATAAGGGAAGTCTGGAGATTCAACGAATTTCATGAAATCTTGAACCTTAGAACCTGGAGCAGCCTTTTGGCCTCAAGAGCGATTTGCACGCCCTCGTGAATGAAATCTGCTGCTGATACAAAATCCTTCTCAGTAAAACCTCTTGTAGTCATTGCAGGGGCACCCATGCGTATACCACCTGGCACAAGCGCACTTTTGTCTCCTGAAAACTCAAAACAACTGGGTTGAGTATGAATGAGACTGAAAGTAGCAAGCAGTAAACTGGAAAGGTTAGATGATGCAACACTGACCAGGTACTGAATTCTTGTTTAAAGTAATCGATGCCAAGTCGAGTATTTTCTCCACTCTGGCACCATCAATCCCCTGCATTAAAAGATCAATCCAACATTAATGTCATGTAAGATCATTTGCCAAATGAATGTTTTCTAAAGACAACAACAATCTACCAATCAATGATTGTTTCTTTCAATTGCATATGATTATCGACTTGCCTCAAATGGGAGGAAAAATTAAGCTATCTTTATGATGAAGATTATAAACAAGAAAACTAGAAACACAAAACTCACTAATGGCCTGAGATCCACAAGAACTAAGTGATTATCACTTCCTCCAGAAACCAACTTATATCCCAAGCCAATTAATGTGTCTGCCAGAGCTCGACTATTTGAGACCACCTACAACAAAAGCCAAAAGGTCAAGAACACAAACGAGTTTAATCCAAGCCCTTATTTACCAAAGAAAAGTACGATACCTGATTCTGGTAAGTCTTAAAATCTGGTGATTGAGCAAGCTTCAAGCAGACAGCAAGACCGCCAATTGTATGGTTATGAGGACCACCCTAAAGAGAACAGGAATGTTGCCTCAGCCACTAAATAAGCAGAGCAAAGGAAGATAGTAGAATAAAGAAAGAAGAAGTTAGGATCTCGACCAACCTGTAACCCGGGAAAAACAGCATTATTGATGGCTGATTCTAAATCAACACCGAGAACAGGATCCTTCTTGAAAAATATCATTCCTCCTCTGGGCCCTCTTAAGGACTGATAAGAACATACAAACAAAATAAAGTTGCATTTGCTTGCTAAGTTAGTCAATTTTCCACACTATATAAAGCAGAGAAGCATAAACTTGCATCATATGCTGTGCATTTAGCCAAAAGATTCCAAAATTTCCATAAAAAAAAAAAAGCAGCATTTGCGTCATTTCAACCTTGTGCGTTGTTGTGGTCACAATGTCACAGTGCTCAAAAGGATCAGCAACCACTGAAGCAGCAACTAGTCCACTTATATGAGCCATATCAGCCATGAGGAAAGCACCAACAGAATCTGCAATCTTGATAACCAAAAATAGCAAAGTAAAGTCTACTGAAACCAAAAAAAAAAAAAAACAAAAAAAAGATAGTGCAAGGAGAAACACAAGCATCTCCACTAAATATCACAAAACAAGAATGCAAGAATTGAACCTTTCTCATTCGTGGATAATCAAAATCACGAGGGTAAGCACTAGCACCAGCAATAATAAGTTTTGGCCTAAAAAGATTTGCTGTTTTCTCAAGCATGTCATAATCTACAAGCCCTGTTGAAAATGAAATAAGAATTAAAATTGATGCTCATATATAGCTCCCCAAAAAAAAAAATCAAAATTTCCAAATCTAATCATGTACCTGTAGATTCATCAAGCCGATATGGCATAGACTCAAAATAAATGGATGTGCCAGATACACGCCTTTTAGGAGTCATGAATCCATGAGAGAGGTGTCCCCCATGAGGTAAATCCAATCCCTGAGTCAATTAAGTTTCAGAAAAGAGAACATGAATTTATAGAAGATGATCAGAAATTAAGCCAGATGACATCTCACAACTTACCATTATACGATCATGTGGATTAAGTATAGCTGTATAGACCTCAAAATTCGCAGGAGAACCAGAGAGAGGCTGGACATTCACTCCCCACTTCTTCCCATCCAAGTGAAATGCTTTTAAAGCCCTTTCTTGGCAAAGAATTTCCATCTTGTCAATGTTTACATTTCCACCATAGTATCTGATACATTAAACAAACGGAAGTAAGGAATAAGGACAGATAACAAAACCCGTGTGAATCAAATGGAACACACGAGGCCAAAATAATACCCAAATTTACAAGAGCTTACCTTTTACCAGGTAAACCTTCAGAATACTTGTTTGTGAGGCAAGAACCAACTACTTCCATCACAGCTCGGGATGTAAAGTTCTCAGACGCGATAAGACTTAAGTTTCTAAACTGTCTTTCCTTTTCATCTTCAATTATAGACTGGACTTCAGGATCAGTATCACCCAAGGTACCATCAGAAAAGCTACCTTGGATACCTAACAAAGAAACTTGTAATTAGAGTTAAAAATAGAAACAGGCAATTAAAATAGCAGTGTGACAGGTTAGAACCGATCATGAAACGAACCAAGAACAAACACCCAAGTGAGAAAGGCACTGCAACATGTTGAAAACTGTGTAACCCAAAATGAAACAGAAATATAATGTTCACACAGGGTAAAAAACACTAAATTTCAGCATAACAAGTACCTCCTATTTCAGGAACAGTTACAGAGACAGAAGATGGAGGCCTCCCGGTGACCAAGCTACCTTCAAGCTGAGAACTCTTGAGGGGCACAACAGAATTTAGTTTCAAATGAGTTTGATTTAAACTGAAACCAGACCCTTTAGAGGAAAAAGCCGATCCCTTTATCCAAATGGGCTGTTGAAGAGAACCCATCACTGCAGCAGCACCACTACAAGATTGCATCTTTAACACCGTTCACTAACTTCTGCATAAAGAAATAGACATAACTAACAACAGAATAAATAAAACACAATCCCCGCAGAACATTCCAACAGAAACTGAGCACATATACACACAAAGCTAACTTTTAATTTGATAAATGAAAACGAAGGCTTTTTGATGACTATAAGAGCATTTACAGCAAGGCAGAACTTAAACCTAAATATAAAGTTGATGAAATAAATCAAGAGATGGAGTACGAGAAAAACTTGGAACAGAATGAGTATCAAATCCCTCTGGTAACTCTTAAAATAACAGACTGGTTATGGTAGTGGAAACCAAGAAAGTCAAGACCATGAAAGTAAACTATCTTTACACACACTATACACAATTTGAGTGACCAAAGAAGGAATTGCATGGAAAATAAGCACTCCAAAAAAGCTATATGGTTCCCTAATGCAACAAGAAGACATCAAATTGTCCAGAAACTTAATAATAAGAAAGAAAGAAACAAATCAGAAGAAACTAGGAAGAATTTCGGTTTTTCCAAAATAAACTTACCTGAAATTACAGAGCTATACACAAAATATAGTACTACCACAGTCAAAAATTAAAATTCTAATCACCCCTTTTCTATCTAATTGTATATTCGTATGTAAAAAATTGTCAAAGCTGCCCCCTCAACAATTAAGGTAGATTTATCAAAATTCTTAAACAATTTAGGCCTTAATGCAATAAAAAGTGTAGATATAAAAATAACCATATCGCAAAGAGATTAACGTGCAGCGGAATAAACAAAAAACAAACAATAAAATAAACGCACAGTTTTAACGTGGTTCTATCGCAAAAGACCTACATCCACCCAAATCCACTTAATCAAATCAATTACATCAAATAGCCAAAATAGGTTCCCTCACATAACCCAGAGGCAAAGAGTCGAAATACTACATTTCTAACCTTTCAAACTCTCAACAGTGTTTTTCTCTGTATCTTTTTCAGTGATTACAATGATTATCTAATGCATGTATTTATATGCTAACCTATCACTGAATCCTATCATTAATCTGATTCAGAATTATTTCATAAAACAACTAGGTTTCTTTAAACTATACTAAATCACGTAGAAAAACATACAAATAACAAATCCTACTACAAACATAATTACCTAATTAATTAATTAATTGAAGTTTGGTTTAATTAATATCCAACAAAAAGCAACAATTACCCAAGTAGAAACCTTGTTCGGAAATAATGCCGCAAGACAAAGTAGCTTTCATAAAAAATGAAGTACATGTCTCCTTGTTTCAATTTGGTTTTGATTCTCACATGTCATACAGACGAAAAAGATATGAAAGCAATGATTAAAATACAGAAACTATCATCAACAACCATGGAGCATGATTAAAATTAGACAGAATAGAGAATGAAAGCAATGGGAAAAGTCCTAAAGGTAATTTAGCATTACTGTCCATGTTTCCTAACATATATCCTGAGCTCCTCCACATTTCATATTATTCTAATTTTACCAAATAGTTTCCTTGACAGATTTAACCATTTGAAACATCAGTCCTGTATCCCCACTTATGAAACACAAATCAGTCCAAGCACTCTAACATTGAAAACAAATATGTCTCCAAAAAACAAGAAACTTTTAGAGCAGTCTAGTTTTCCAAAAAAAGTGATCCCTGTCACTTCTTTTCCACTCAACAAACATGACCAACAAATGAAATTATATGTCATAACCATAATCAAAAACCTCAGGAACATCAACAAATCAAACCCCAATAATAAAAAAATAGGCTTTGGTTCATGAACCGAAAATTGAGCTAGATGTTCCTAATCCTAACCAGAGTTTCAGCTCTATGAGTCCACAGATGAAAAACAGATTCAAAAGGGCTTATCCGAAGGCCAAAAAACAAGTTAAAAGGGTGCTGCTGATTGATTAACAAAGAGAAACAACAAACCTCCACGGAATGCTTTCCCAGGGATGGACCTCCTTGTTGATTTTCTTCAGACTACACAAATTTTAGACGACACAAAACTGCAGAAAAAATATGAGAACAAAAGTTCATAAAGTGAGTATCCTGTGGCCGCCAACGCCACTTTTATTGTTTTAAAATTTTCTTTTATTTTTTGGTAATAGGTCCAATTGTCCAAAGGCCCTTTTTCTTTCTATTTGGGGCCAGGATAAAGAAGTTTTCTGTTTGGCCCATAACTTTTCCGCCCATAAAATCCCAGCCCAATGCTTTGATATGTTGTCTTGCCAATTCAAAATTCATTTTAAAAGACAAATTGTATTGGAGAAAATGCGATATTAAAAAGGAAATAAAAATTCCAAAAGAATTGCTACAAACTTTGTAGGGTTAATTAATTATATAAAAAATCATTGGGAAAGTGGATTTATAAGGTGAGTACAGAGGGAATGATATGGCATCATTTAAAAGACAAAATTATCTTTCATTATTATACAATAATAATAAGATATAGATAGTAATTTTTTTTTTTTTATCACGAGTGATGATACATTTAGAGAAATTTCATAGGGAATTCTTATATAGTGAATGATGTGGCATTCACTTGTTAAAAAGTTAGTGAGTGCCATGTGATGTCACATCTCCAAATCGTTTTTCTTTTACCACGTGTCACATTATTCACTTTATAATTTTATTCGCCCTATTATCAGTCTATTATATTTAACTCTCCTAGGGTTCGAAAAAAGTACCAATGTCCTTTTGGGGTATTTGAATATTAATCATGTCTCACTGAACTGTTCAAATTATCAATACGAATAAGTTCATATGCAATTTTTTAAAATTCAATTTTATTTTGGAATTGAGGGAGTAAAAGATGTGCAATGTGTAAAAAGTAAACCAATTTATGTGTTTTGACTAAAACGATGATGGTGAATGTGACACAAATTAAATAGTAGGTATTAATGTAGGTAAATTGATTAGAGAACCAAAAAACCCAACTAACATTAAGAGTGTATCATACCCGACAATGTATTTACAAGAGATATTGCGGAACATGTGAGAACTTCTTCTAACAATAAAAAAAATTAAATTCCCAAGGATTTAATTCATCTAACACTTACAAGTCACAAACACCCTACTTTTCTATAATTTATGAATTTATATGCAGCTACAAGAGTGAAGATATTTGACGTGAATATTCCATCAATGAGTTTAAGGAAATAAAGTTCTGAGTCAATTTTTTCAACATTTGCATACAAGTGGAATAACGAATTGGTCATCAGTCACGTCTATTACATATGGTTGTGGGGAGAAAAAAAACAAACGGAGTCTCCTACATAGTCTTGTTAACTTGCACTCTATATAGGCAGAACTGACAACTGGCAAAAGTAGGAATCGAAATCCCGACCTTTGAGTGACCAACTATACATCACAACCGTTAAATGTTTGAAAGTATATTAATTAATTCTTTGTAAAGTATTGACTTCGTTCTCTTTCAAGCGTTTCAAGTTTCAACCATTATTTATTTATTGTTGAAAGAAGTGTGTTCTTACTAAGGCTGTTCAAATGGCAAAATCCGACCCGACCCGACCCGATCCGATTGGTTTCGGATCGATGATCCGAAACTGTGGATCGGTTCGGATTGGACTATATTGGGATCGGGTCGGATCGGTTTGGTTCGGACCCGATCCGAAATTCCCTTCTTTTTTTCTTTTTTTTTTTTCCATTTTTGAATTAATTTTTTTTAAAAAAAATTTATAAACTGACCTGTAATTTTTTTTTATATTATTATTGGAAAGTTCCTTGGATGCCTTGTTCTTCGTACCCTCCTCCTCTGCTTCCGCCTTCACCCAGTGGCAATTCTTCATCATTGATATTTAATTGATTGGCCAAGATGAGTTCTTAAAGGCTGCTGGCTTCGTCTCTGGACCTGAATCTTCGTGTTCTTGAGGGAGCAGCGTCCATGGTGAAAACGAGGGCTGAGTTTTGTGCTAATTAAGTGGGTTTTTGTTGCCCAATCCGACAGTTCATTGTTGTTGGCTTCATCTTCATGGGAAGCCTCGATTTCTTCGTTTGTAGTGAATGAATGAGCAGAACGACGACGGCAAACTGACAGCGACGGAGACGGCGGGGTCGGAGCAGCAGCCCAGTGACGGGGTCACGATGTGAGAAACAGTGAGAAGATTAGGGGTTCGGTGAGAAAAATAGTAGATGAAGTATAAACCTTTTTTTCAAATTTTTTTTTAAAAAAATTCGGATATGATCGGATCGGATCTGAACTGATCCGAAAACCATGCCGATCCGGAAATTTATTGATCCGAACCAAACCAAACCAAAATTTCGGATCGGATCAGTACGATCCGACCCGAACCGCGGGTCAAGTGAACAGCCCTAGTTCTTACAAATTTTAATACAAAAGGAAAATCATTAAAATTACAATTTCACCGTTTATTTCCTTTTTTCTTCATTAAAGTCTACTAACATTAATTGCAGTTTTTTATTTTCTCAAAAACCATAAAAGATAAATTAATACGGCCATTTCCATTTCACATCTCTCTTGGAAATTTATCTATAAATTGCCATTCTCAAACCTAACCATTCCCATTCATTCATCCAAATCGGACACTTCACTGAAAGTAGCGATGATGATCATGAAAAAGTTTTCTCCTCTTCTTCTTCTTGTTCTGGTTTCGTGTTCTTTAAGTTCTTTTGCTTATCCCTCTTAATAATTTCCACCATTTTTGTTCCGACGGCAACATTTTCCCGGCGAGCAACATTTGGCAGAGCTCTTCAGAACAGATAGTACTACTACCCCGTCTAATATTAAGAGTCATGTTTTTTGATTCGTAAATGTTGTATTGTTGGCCATAAATGGATGTATCTTAATTCTCTTATTTTTTTTATAGGACATCAAGAACGCCTTACTATTAGTGTGGACCCAAGCCTGTCAAGCAGAGGGCAGGGCCCAAGATGAAACGACAAATTACTATTAGTGATGACCAAGGTTGTTAAACTTGTATTTTGAGTTAAACTCGTTTGAGATCTAGAACCAGAATCGTAGAATCGGATCGTAGAATTGGACCGTAGACTCGGAAAATAGTTTAAAAGGGTATAATTAATTCTAATAATTTTCTCAATCACAATATATGCACATATTTAACTATACTTGTAGCATAAAACTTAAACATAATAAAAAACCATATTAAAGTGTCAAATTTTCTCGATAAGTCGTCGACTCGTGCTCGTCTCTCTCTATTTCCCGAACCGAATTAGCAAATTAGGGCAGCCAAATATTTCAAAAAATTGTGAGATTAAATTTTGTGGGTGGTTAGGGGCGAAATTGGCCCAATTATTTTGGAAAAAACCCATCCAGCAGCCCAACCCATCAAAATTTCCAGCCCAGCCATGATTTTTTGAACTCGTCCTAGACTCGTAGACTCGTCCGAGTCTAGGCCGAGTCTACCGAGTCTAGACCGAGTTCAGCCTAGCTACCGATCCTATGCGAGTTTGACTCGATTCCAAGTGGTCGGCTCGTAGACTCGGCCGAGTCTACGAGTCCAGGACCGAGTTTAACAACTATGGTGATGACCCGTCAAATTGTAACAATTGGAATTGAGTCATATACTTAAATTCTAAATTGATCATGAAATATGAGCCCAGTAAAATTTTCTCATAGCAATTTAATATAAATATATCAAGTTCTTATGTGATGTGATAGAAGAGAAAAGGAGGTTAGAATAAAATTGAGAGCGCTTTGTACATTACGAAAGAAAACATACATGGTCGAGCTTCTCCGGTCAATAAATCCTTATTATTGGAATAATATGTACTCCTAGCTATAAGCTTAATTGCCTTAAGAATATCATACGTTTTCCTGTTTTTGATATCCAATGTGGTATTTATTAGCAACGGAGAGTAAATAACCTCAATTTTACAAAAAAAAGTTCATGAGATTTGTTCAGGACCGGCTCTGCGGGTGTCTGGCATGAAGCACTGTGCAGGGCCCCAATTTTATAAGGCTCCAGACCCATAGATTGTTATTATTATTTACATAGATATTATTAATTTATTAAATATATGTATTATAATATTTACTTCAATTGCTCTATCAACCGAATACCGAATGTAAATTCGCCGTTATTCACTCACCTTTATTTTCGGTGAGATTTATATATTTATATATATATATATATGTATGTATGTATATTATTTAGAGTTGTATTTGTGACTTAATTATTTATTTTTTTGTTGTTGAAATATTTTAATTTTGAAAGCCTTATTAATGAATACTCCCTCCCGGGGTGAAGCTTTCTAAGAGTTGTGTCGTACCTAAACTCTATTGAGTAAGCATTCTATCAGAAAAATCTGATCTCAAAATATACAACATATTAATGGAGTACAAGATAAACCAGCTAAAATAGTTAATTTGTCACATTTTATTATAATTATGTCTTTATTTTTTATACGTGAGTTAATTATAGATTGAAAATTATTATATTAGTAAGGGAGTAGTAATATATACTCAGCAACAAATCATAGCAATTTTTTGATAGCAACTCATGTGGCATGCATTCATTGGTTACATTTTTATTAATATCAAATAATTGGCCAATGAATGCATGCCACATGAGTTGCTATCAAAAAGTTGTTATGATTTGTTGCTAACACTATCATTACTCATTAGTAAGGGTAAGAAAAGTACAAAATTTGTAAATAGACTCTTTTACTGGAACAAAAAATTAAATTGAAAGTAGACTTTTCTAATAGGATATGGAGAGTATTAAAAAAAGGCCCGATTCAAAAATATAATTTTTTTTGTTCTTTTATATTATCGTGAATGTAAATCAATATATATTATTTTAGATTTACGATAATATAAAAATGCCCAAATTTATATTTTAGAACATGACCATTTTTTTAGTAGGAACGGCCCTGTATTTCTAATTTAAGGAATCTTGATAAATCTATCCAAATTACTAGGGGGATTATGGGGTATATATTATGATTATAACTTCAAAACAACTTTGAATTTGATTTAGGCATGGAATTAAAACATCAAAATACTTTTTCTCATCTTATCACTTCTCTGAAATCCATCGATCGTCTCGGGAAACATCTGTCTCGTTTTTCCGGATGAACTGAACTCCTCTCATATGTCGCTGCCCTTATTTTAGATGTAGAGTTGGTGAATGATTTGTTATATGATCTGGAGTTTGAATCCACCTCATATGAATCGAAGGTCGATGACGGTAATGGTGGTGGCTGTGTGGACGGCGGCAATGGTGGTTCCGGATGGGATTACTGGAAAATTGGGATTTCTTGTTTTAGTTTTATATCCCAATTAAAACGAATACAAAGTAACTCTTATTTTTCTTTAGGAGATTTTGTATTTCTTCTACTCCTTTGCACGCCCCAGAACATAATACCTTCATATAGAGAGAGGGAGGCAAAGATGCAAAAAGAGGCTTTTTGTACACCTTTTTGGGCATCCTTTGCTTTGAGTGATTTTGGTTGGGATCTTGAAGACCGAATTTAAATTTTGTGTCAAATAGTAGAAATCTGATTTGGTTATCATGGATTCTGATTTTGATGGTTTCTTTTATCCTCCTGCTACTTAATTTGGTTTCCTAACCAAAATCAGACAACGACCAACATAAACTATATCTCAACCAATTGCAAAAGACGTGACCGTAATTCTAATCTATGGGTTTCCAACATGGTTTTGTAACCAAGAGAATAATTTCTCCTCTTCATCACCAAAGCTAACTTGCAGATTTTTCGGATCTTCTTCTTCATCTTTTTGTCTGTGGAGGCCGTTGCTGATATTTTGTGAAACAGCAGAGGCATGTGGCCGCCTAAGGAACAAGCTAGTTCTTGAGTTGGAGGGAGATAATAAAACTTTTGGAGGGAGTTTGGGAGGATAGTTGCGAACGAGAGAAGGAAAAGGTAACTCTTACCTTGTTGTTGGGAAAGGAAGGTGCTAAGGATGCTGGGAATTGATATGATGCAAATAAGGTGGTGTGGGATGTTAAATTAATGAAAGGGTACTTTGGGATTTTTTTTTCTTTGGTTCTTATTTATTACTCTGACAATAACACTAGCCTATTAAAATTAAGATGAATTTTCTTGGTTTAAAAGATTTTTTTTTTTTTTTCAAAACTTGAGAACATTTTGTTCATTTCATACAAAATGCATGGGTACATATTTTAGGGCCTGTTCTTTTGTCAAGTTTGAAACTAAGTTTGGGCCAATTTCACTTTCAAACCAACAAAACTTTCCAAAAGTGTGTTCATGGCCAGCTCCATTTCAAACTACATTTCCAGCCCACTATTCCAAATAATTTCTTGCTCCTCCCGTGAACTGAAACTCTGCGCGACGGTCATTCCTTCCCCCACCGATAAGCTTCAATCCACGGTTTGCAGTCGGCAACACTAATTACACACCGACCGACTGCCTTTCACCGCTCCAGTTGCATCAGACTCGATCGGCGGCAACAAAGAGAAAAAACAGTGTCTTCTCCGCCGCTCCCGGTAAAGCCGCCCGTTCGTTTTTGTAAATCGGTCAGAGCACGTCCTTTCCACTCCCGCCGCTGAGGGAGATTTCTGCATCGTCGCTTATGGTCATAATGCCTCTATCTCCCTATTCCTCTTCACATTCCAATTAATTTTTGTTCAATTTTGATTCGGTTGCTACTGTTGTTGTACTGGTGCCCTAAATTTTCCCCCTTTCCCTCGAATATTTGAATCTCAGGTTCTGCAACTGTAGGACGTCTCCGGGGTTGGTCGCGGCCGAAGGACCCCGTTTCCGGCGAGCTTCGTCGGCTTCTTTGTGGCTGTGTGGTTCAGGGCTCCCATTTGTTGGTACGTATGTTCTCGGTTTAGCAGCAAGGGCCATTCTATTTTTTGCTTACAGTAGCTTGTAGTATCGGAACTTACACTTGGCTCATTGTTTGAATGTCTGCTGAATGTAGTTTGTTGTGGTAACTTTTATGTATCTCTGGCTTCGGTTTTAGTGATGCCACGGTTTGTTCTTTAAGGGAATTTCAGTTGTTATTGATCGATGCATACTAGCTGGTACAATTGAGTTTTTTCGAGATCTTTTCAAAAAAGATGAGCCATATATTAGTTGGGATGTTGAACCAAAGTACATCATGGAAGCTGTTTCCTTCTGGTAGGATTGTATATGAGGCTTTTGTTTGTTTCCTGTGCTATTTGTATACTGGCCCCTCAAGTCTTTTCCAGTTGAAGTGTCAACATGTGTAGATAGCATATGTGCTGCTTGAATCTTGCAGAGCTGCCATTAACTTTGTGCTGCATTTACTGTATGTTTCTTTATTCTTTCGGATAGCTGAGCTTGTTTCTCTTTCTCAGGATAATTATCTCTTTCCTTTTTATATGAACCTAGAGAACTCAAGTTGACATGATAAAGCGCCCTTGTTGTATGTTTTCTACACCCCTGCATTTTTCAGTGGATCATAAGTTACTTTGCTTACATATGAACAATTCAGTTTGGTAATTTCTCTGTGCATTGCAATATATTTGATTGCTGGATAGTTAAGGGCTGGCATTGTAAAAGTTCAGAATAGTTGAGTGCTAAAGTGCTTTGGTTTAATTAACTGTTGAGTTATATGGTCGTAAACGTTTTCAGCAAAGATGAAGGGTACAGTGACAGCTATTGTGCTTTCCGTTTTGACTGTAAACCAAGCATACATTGCTTGAACATATTGCAATGGTTATGCTGAAAGTTGCAAAAATTGCATCTCCAAAAGGCTAAAATTGTGATGATGTTTTTAAAGGGCATTGAATTCTGAATGCTTGTGGCATGCCTTTTGCCATATTTTCATCTCCATGCCTACATATGAAGAACTAGCTTGAGTCTTTTGATGAACTTGGAAGGAGTCTTGCTCACCTATATGCTGCAACTATACGTTCCATTTGTGTATCTATTTCCTTAGATAACCAACCATACGGTAATGTGTGAAGTAAAATTTGTGCACCTATTATTGACATGATTTACAAAATCTTGTTGTAGGGATCATGCGTTCAACGCTCCCTCAGGATCAGGATGAGAAGACCTAAGCGTCGGAGACACACAGGTACCTTGTTACTTTCTCCCTCTGCAAGTTGATAATACCTACTTACGTCTCCGTCTTGACTTCATATTTGTAATGCATATGGTGCAACTATTCCGTATGCAGAGATTTTGGAATCAAGGTCGAGCTCAATTAATTCTGTGTCGGACAGCAACGACCCCACTTTCGCCGGTTACAAGTCCGCATTACAGGTTATTTCCGTTGCTACGTTGCGTTTTCAGCAGTTGAATGCGAACTTATGCACTTAATTTTTGGTCCCATTCAACTATTCCATTGCTAGTTGCTGTTGCATGTTAACTGCTAGACTCATGTGTTAGATTTTGTATGCATTGTGTGGATTAGTTTTATGGAATAATACCTATATGCTGTTGTATACGTGACTTTGTTGGTAGACTAGATGCGGCCTGTTCATTATTTTATTTTATATTTGGAAGATTAACAAAATGGGAGAAAATGGCAAGCAAAAAGGGCCAAAGGCAACATGGCCGCCCCATTTTGAGAAGCTGCTTTTGGATCTTGTGAAAAATCAGCCTAGGACTCCGGGTCGTAAACATTTTAATATGACAGAGGATCAGTTGAATGCAATCGCTGCTGAGTTAAAAGGGGCTAAGGGCATGTCATTTAACACTCGTCAATTGCGGGGTAAATTTGAACGTTGGCTTAAGGATTGGAGGGTTTGGGAAAAATTACTGTTGCATAGTTCTGGTTTGGGATATCGCAGCGAGGAGGGGATGATCCTGTCCGACAACTGGAACGCGCTTGAGAGGGTAAGTAACTTCTCCTTCATCATTGTGCATTTGATTTTTCGCGTTGTCAATGTTTGTTATGTGGCTGCCCATTTCACTAATGATTAGCCGCTCTTCCTCAGATGATTCCTGGGACAGCTAGTTGGAATGGTAAAGCATTCCCCTTGTACGATGAGCTAGATGAATTGTTGTCGGACCAAATGGCAGATGAACGGAAAGCTATTAGCTCGAATCATATCCCCCAGAGTTCTGGCAAATATGTTCCCATTGATGATTCTGATGACTATGAGAAATTGGGTGGTGATTCTGACGAGTGTGAGAGCCCGCTGCCCCAAGAGAAGAGAAACGGAAAACGTTCTGTCCAAGTAGACATCGGCTCTGCTACGAAATCAAAAAAATCAAGTGAAGGTGGTAGTCGGGGCATACAGTCTTGTTTTGATACATTTAATAGGTCCGTGTCACGGCCACCTCCAGATAAGGACAAAGAATTTTCGCGTGGCATAGTCAAGGCAATGACAGCTTTGAATCTTGATCCGCACCTATGCGAAAGTTGTGAGAGAATTAGTGAAAGACAAAGTTCTAGGCAATGTATTCATTGAATCTAATGAGGAGCAGCAAAGGTCAATGATTGATCTTTACCTGGAGGACTGAAACAAAGGATGAGGCTGGGTGCCCTGCGTAAAAGCAATCGTGTCGTTGAGTTTTTCCTTATTATTGCGGATGATTTGCATTTCGTTTTTTCATTGTCGTAGGTGTGGTTTTTATATTGTGGTCGGGTAACTTGTTTATGTTGCTTGTTTTCGTTTCATTGCGGATGATGTGCATTTCCCTATTCCAGGAACTTAGAGAGTGCTTTTTCGATGGCAGCGCTATATTTTCGCTGATAAGAGTGTTATGTAATTGGTCGGACTGTCGGTCATGTTTCTTCTGTTATGGTAGAGTGTTTTTAAACTTTTTAGAACAACACTGACAAGTTTACTGCATTTATGTAAATATTTATGCTAATTTTCTGCATTTATGGTCCTTGCCTAATTACTGCGCGTTGACAAATATACTTCCCTCTTGCAACACGGGAATTTAACTGTATTTCCATTTCACATACAGACATCAACATGGATGATGCCGACTTCAATTCAGAAACAGAGTCCACGAATGAAGGAGGGTACAGTGAGAGTGATGGAGAATATATGGCCGACCATAGCGATGCAAATGGGCACGCGCTGCATTATTTACAACATCTGTTGTTGTTGCAAGATCTGGTAACTATTGAACAGTAGCAACGACCTGAGAGACTGATCCAGCACGACTGCCCTCTTTCAGGTAAAGATTACACGAAGTGGATGTTGAACTCGCGTCATCCACTAAACCTTTATGAGCAGACGCGACTTACTCGGCCAACATTCGATGCCCTCCTTGAGCGGCTACATTCACAAAGTTTTTATGACAAGAAAGAGAAGGGGGTTAGGCGTAAAGAAGCGCTTCTTATGTTTTTAATGTGCATGGCAAGAGATAAACGTATGCGCGATCTAACAGATAGATTTCAACATTCCACTTCAACATGCAGTCGTGTTGTACGAGGGGTTCGTGTTGCTATCTGCAAAATGGGGCCGCAAGTTATTTCACCCCGTAACCAAAACATTGTACATCCCTACATTCGTCAGAGGCGGTATTTGTACCCATATTTTGAATGTATTTTCTCATATACATAGGGAAGAATGTAGTTATGCTACCTTACTACCTGCTTTGTGTGTGTATCGAATAACTTCCAACAAGCTGATGTGTTATTTTAACAACATTATCATTGCAAAATATATCGGTTAAATACAGGAATGTGTAGGGGCTATTGATGGAACACATGTGGAGGCGTGGGCAAGAAGTGAGGTACAACAGCAATACAGAAATCGGAAAGGGAGATTATCGCAAAATGTGTTAGCTGTTGTTGATCATGACATGCGGTTTGTGTTTGTCTTCGTCGGATTCGGGGGGGAGTGCACACGATGCCACGGTGTTACAGGCAGCAATAACCATGAATTTCCAATGCCACCACGGGGTAAATATTATGCGGTGGATTCAGCATACCGAAATATGCCTGGGTTTCTAGCCCCTTTTCGTGGCCATGAATACCACCTGAGTGCTTTCCGGGGAGGAGGCGGACAATATAACTCAGGGAAGGAGTTATTCAACCACAGACATGCACAAGTGCGTAATGTAGTTGAGCGCACTTTCGGAGTGATGAAGAGCAGATTTTACTTCCTGACGGGCCCAATGTTCGCATATGATGAAAAAGGTCAAGCTGAATTTGTGTTGGCATGCTGTATTATCAACAATTTAATACAAGAACATAACCTCACAGATGAGATTTTTGCAGAGTATGCTGGGATCGAAGAAGATCATGTGGATCCGATAATAAGTGGGGCCACACAGGGAAATTTGCACGAGGAGGTGAATCAATCACAAGTAGCAAGAACTGAAATGGGACATGTACGAATGGCCATTATGTAACAAATGTTGGAGGATGTACATATATGACTTATTATTGTACTGTATTGCTTCATAGTCAGCATTGTATATATTTTCTATTCGCACATTATGAACTAGTATTTTGTAAGATAGAGATGTATTTCATAATTCGTGTTGTATTATGGGGTGCTTGTATTTTATTTCAATTGCAACCGGTTTTCAATGGAATAGGGAAAACAAAATAATGAAGCAGATCGGGGAATACAGTTTTTTACATAAATAGGGAGCAAGCGTGTCGTTGTGTGCGTACCATGTAGTATCGGAAATGGACAGATATTGGACTTGGATCAGTTTTGGTGATTCTTTGGGGCAAAAGAATTCATTTGTTCAAATAATGTTTTGTTAGCACACGGTGGCAGTGCTGGAATTGAAGGAAAAAAAACTAATGTGGGAGAAAAAGGGTTTGGAAGAAAATTTGGTTTGAAATGGATGTTTCTTATGGCCAGTTTGAAATTCAGTTTCAAAAGAAGTTTCTAACTTGGTTTCAAAAGTATGTTTCTGTATTTTTGATCTGAAACCTATTTTGCTTCAAACTAATTCTGAAAACAAGTTTCAAACTCCCTAGGAGAACAGGCCCTTAATATTTCTTGAATCTCAAAAGGTATTTTGATATTTTACCAAATCTCGAAGTATTTTTAAGTTAGCTAGGGATCGATTTGGGGTCAACAGATTATTAATTACATTATTTGGTTAGGTATCAAGTCTTTAATTAATTAAGTGGAAGACTGGAGTTTACTTACTTGGAATTAAGGGGTACCATTCAATTTTTAACATTTTAAAAAATCATAACAAGTTCTCACGAATTTTAATTTAAAAAAAATCATTAATACAGCAACAATTTCACCATTTATTTATTTTCTTTATCCAAGTCTAATAATTAACATCAATTGTAATTTTTTTATTTTCTCAAAAACCATATATAAAATATAAATTTACGGCCTCAAACACTAGTTTCCTTTAGCACTGAATGACTGAAATGATGGTGAGATCATGCAAAAGGTTTTCTCTTCTTCTGCTTTCGTGTTCTTGTTGCTTCATCTTACTGGTAATTTCCACCATTTCCAAAATAGGATTTTTTTTCTTTCATTTGTTCATCAGATCTTAATACTAGGCTTTTGGTCAGAGAGATGAATTTTGGAAGCTTTTGTCTTGGAAAAAATTATTCAAAACAACAATCGTATCCTTAATTACAAAAATTGTAGTACATGAAGGAAGACAAATATAAAGTTATTATCCCTCATATATATTTTAATAGACCAATTTTTTAAATTCATTTTTCTCTTTTCTTAATTTGTTTATTGCAGTCTTCTCTAAGAATGATAGACAGACAAAAAGTCACGAAGTGGATTTCGGCTACATCCCATGTTTGAGAGAACATTGGTCAGGAATATGTTTTTCATTTCATGTAGTAATTGATTAGTCAAGCACTAATTATCTTTCTTTGGAATTCTTCCTTTTATATATACTCCCTTCATCTATTTAAATATTTCACTTTGTATTACTATTTTTAGTAATAGAAAGTGAACTTTTTGAATGACACAGAAGGAATATTATTATTATTATTATTATTATTATTATTATTATTATGTAGAAAATCCACCTCATGAGTCCTTCCTAGAAAAGAAGGGCGAAGTATAATAAGATTGGCCATAGGAGGTGAAATTGGAGAGGTTTTTTTTTCTCCTTTCTCATTTTTTTTTTAAATTTGTTTTTCGATTCCAAATGTAGCACCTCCCTGGTTTTTCTAACTCGATGCTCCACGAACCCTTCTTTGCCAACCAATTTTGCAGTTTCTCTTTGAAATCGATTTGTGACCAGGGAAGACGAAGCTAATGGAGGCCTTTGTTTCGGTTATTTGTCTGATGGCTAGTTCTGTCTTTTACATTATTTCCATCAAATTAAGAGCAAGGCGTTTTTTGTCTTCTTACATTTTTGACCTGATGACTAAGTCATAAAATGAGTTGAAAGGTTTAATTTGTTCTTTTTGAAAGTTGGGGGTCTGTTTTGTTCTTTCGTCAAACTTCGGGGCTTAATTTGTATTTCACCTTTTTTTTTTAATAGTATGTTTAACAAAGAAAAAGTTTAAAGTAATGATTTATTTAATTATATATATATATTTACATTTAAATTAATATGAATAAGATGAATGGAGTCAAAACAATTAAATATAAATTATTAACAAGAATTGTTAGTTAGAGCAGTAAGTAAATAATTTGATTTTTATTGCTTAAAAATTTTGTGGAAATTAATTCATTGACACATAAATTTTAAAAAATTGGTAAATTGTCTTAGTTATCTCTTTTTTTTTTTTTTTTCCTTTTTTGTTTGAAAAGTGATGATGTTTAATTAATGCCATGATGAGATGTGAGGAAAAAGAAATGAAAGGTAAATTTGAATCTTTATAATTTTTTTTATTTTCGTATCAAAACTCGTAAAAGGACACATATTTGAGAACCAAAAAAATTAAGTACGTAGTTTGGACACTATACGTACCTCACAACACATCAACACACCATTACTGGGGAGTAGCCCCCAAAGTCTTGAGGAAAGTTTGCTTTAAAATTTGAGTAATAGGTGTGTAGGTAAAGATTTTCGGCTTATCTCGTCTTTGATTGATTTAGTGGATTTTGTGGATGTAGGTCTAAAGATCGAACTAAGTTAAATTGTGTGTTTTTTCGTTGTTTGTTTTGATTATTCCGCTGTGCGTTAATCTCTTTGGGCGCTAAGGATATTTTTATATCCTACAATAAGAAAGTATGAATTTTTAAATTTATGCAATACATAAGCAGCTAAACGCAAAACATGAAAGATAATACAAGATACGTAAGACATCAGAGGATATAAATTGCTTTTTTTTTTTTTTTGGTCCTTAATTGTGTTGATATTGATAGAAGCTAAACATCAGAGCTATATGCGCTACTTCATAATATACATGTAATACTTTTGAGGTTAAATTCGATACCCCCGTCTTAAGGAGAAAAAAAAAAAAAAATTAACGCATATTATTTCTAAAAAGAAAAATATGTGTATCAAATCGTCTGGTAAATCAGATACAAGTTTTTTCCTAGATAATTGTACTTTTCAAAAAAATTACTCTGAGAGAAATTCCTTTGGGTGCCAGCTTCCTTTTACGGGTTGTCTACTTAGCCGCTTCTGCGGACCCATTGCATAAATTGACACTATGCAACCTGTATGTATTATTTAAGAGTAAGAGTGTAAATTTTGTTGCTAGTGTGATGAAAAAAATAGAATGCCATATTTATTAATTTTAATTCTGATTGGTCTGTTAACTATTTTGTTTAATTAGATTGATTGTTAAACCAGTTCCGCAGTTTTTCCGGGGCTCAGAATAACATAGCCCACAATCTAGCTAAACACGACAAAACCAATAAACTCGCCTCCCACTTTTGGGAGCAACCCTCCTTGTACCCCCTACGTTCACTCGGTTACATCTACTTAATACAAGCCACCTTTAACTTCAAAAAAAAAAAAAAAAAAAATCCAGTTCCGCAGTTTTATCTCCTAATTTTCACAGCAGCCTTGTGTGATAAAGAGAAAAATGCTGCCGTAAAACTTGTAAAACGGGGCGGGGTAAGGCTTAGTCGGTCAAGCAAATGAAAATATAGGAAACCCACGATTAAGCGGTAAACCTTGGAAGTAGTCTTTTTTTGACTAACATTCTCTGATCAGACTATAGAAAAAAGTGAAAAGAGAACAACGGTTTTCCACAAAAACACAGTAAAAAAGTGATAGCATATTTTTCTCTTCTCCTAAAATTCATCTATAAATACTAAATAACAATCTAAAACGTAATCATTCATTAATCCTCAACATCCAATAAATTAGTAGCTTCATTGAAAGTAACTAAGGATGATGAAAACGTTTTTGATCTCTTCTTCTTGTTCGGGTAATTTGAGGTTCTTCTCGATCTGCTTATTAATGGTAATTTCCACCATTTTCATTCCCAAAACGGCTGCAACTTCCAGAGCAGCAACATTTGGAAGCAGATACAGTAAGTTCTGTACCATAATTAATTAACATGATGCTAAATTATTTAATTTATATATCTATATACACGCATGATTTAAAATTTTAACTTAAACATATACCACCTCTTCTGTCCTAAAATAAATATATCGATTTTAATTTTTGAAAAAAAAGTGTGCATATAGTTCCAAAATTATCCTAATTTATTATGTTTCATATTAAATGTTTTTTCATATATCGTATTACTAATGCTTCCAGCTATGAAATATCTAGAAACTACATATTTATTATTAGTCAATATAGACATAGTTATACTTTTTATTTTATTAGTTTTCTTAATTTGTATTAACAAAAAAAACTTAAAACGAGATTCAGTTTGGGAGGAAGATATATAATAATTAAGTCCAGAGTTATGCAATCAATCAATTTGTTGCTATAATAAATTGTGTAGTTAAAATATAACTTTTTTGTTTATAGGAAATTAAATATAAATATATTGTTAATTTTTTTTTTTTCGATTTAGAGCCCTAATAATATATATTTATTTTTCTTATAGGGAATCATCGACGGTTTCTTATTGGTGTCCCTATAAGTGCATCAAACATTGCCCACTCATCATCACACACTTTGTGGATTCCTGATGGGAATGTGTAATATACTTTTGGCCGCTTTTGTTTTGACAATCTCACAAGTCAAAAGTAACATTTATATTTATAATTTGTTTCACTTTTGTTCCTATATAGTAATATATATGACTGGGAATAAGCGGTTTTACTGAAGCCAAAGCTCGGTCAACGGTTGTTTGGGAAAATGATGCAAAATAGATAAAAGCTTGGGGCCAAATTAATATGAAAATTGTATGCGGACAACTGTACTCATGATTTATACTGGTTTTTTTTTTCTTTTCCAAATTCATGTGCAATAATTAACCCAAAGTAACCTTCAAAACTCATCACCAATATAAACTGTTAAACTGAACTAGAATGAGAGGAAAGACTTATATCTCATATACCATTTGTACATGGATATATATACATCAAACAAACTCACCAACTACACTCACCAACCACACTCACCAACCACACTTACCAACCACACTCACCAACTATAGGAATCAATTCTTATTCTTTTAACTTTCCTAGATTCCCTCCTATAATCATAATTATGTACTAGAAAAGCCAACAACACTTCTTATTCTATAACATTAACTTTCAACACTCCCCCTCAAGTTGGAGCAAAAATGTCTAACATGCCCAACTTGCTTATATGACGATCAAATGGTAGTCGTAGTAGCCCCTTTGTTAGAACATCTGCCACTTGTTGAGTTGAAGGTACAAACGGGGTGCAAATTATTCCCTTTTCTAGCTTCTCCCTTATGAAATGCTTATCAATTTCAACATGCTTGGTTCTCTCATGTTGAACAGGATTTTGAGCAATGCTAATAGCCGCCTGGTTATCACAATACAACTTCATAGGTAGAAGAACAGGTCTGTTCAGGTCTTGCATCAACATCTTGAGCCATAAAACTTCTTTAATTCCATGGCTCATTGCCCGAAATTCAGCTTCTGCACTACTAGTTGCTACCACTTTTTGCTTCTTACTTTTCCAAGACACCAAATTGCCCCAGAGAAAGGTACAATAGCCTGTGGTAGATCTCCTATCTGAGACAGAACCAGCCCAATCAGCATCTGTAAACACCTCAATGCCCCTCTGCTCACCTTTACCAAAAAACAGTCCTTTCCCGGGGCTCCCTTTCAGATATCTCAGAATCCTATAAGCAGCTTCTAGGTGTTCTTCATAAGGAGAATGCATGAATCGTGAAACCAAACTCACAGCAAATGCAATGTCAGGTCGAGTGTGGGACAAGTAAATTAATTTTCCCACCAACCTTTGATATCTTCCCTTCTCAGTAGGAACTCCATCCTTGATATCTCCTAGTTTGAAGCTCACATCAACTGGAGTGTCTGAAGGTTTGCAGCCACTCATTCCAGTCTCTTTCAAGAGATCTAGAATGTATTTTCTTTGAGATACTGTGATACCTTTCTTGGACCTAGCGACCTCCATTCCAAGGAAGTATTTCAATTGTCCCAGATCTTTGATCTCAAATTCTGTAGCCAGATTCTGCTTTAGTCTCCCCATTTCTTCAAAATCATCACCAGTTAAGATTATGTCATCCACGTAAACAATCAGGACTGAAACTCTCCCTTTGGAATGTTTTGTAAACAAGGTATCATCAGACTGCCCTTGTTTATATCCTTGACCTTTAACAAATTTGGTGAATCTGTCGAACCAAGCTCGGGGGGATTGTTTCAGTCCATAAATGAACCTTTTCAGCCTGCACACCTTCTTCCCAAACTTCTCAACGAACCCAGGCGGTGGTTCCATATATACCTCCTCTTGCAAATCACCATTTAGGAAAGCATTTTTTACATCTAGCTGGAACAAAGGCCAATCAAGATTAGCAGCCACAGATAGTAATACCCGAATTGAGTTTACCTTAGCTACTGGTGAGAAAGTTTCAGAATAGTCCACACCATAAGTTTGAGTAAATCCTTTTGCTACAAGGCGAGCCTTGTATCTTTCTAAGGATCCATCCGAGTGGTATTTCACAGTGAATACCCACTTGCATCCAACTGGCTTCTTCCCATAGGGTAGGTCTACTCTCTCCCAAGTATAATTCTTTTCCAAAGCACTCATCTCTTTGAACACAGCTTCCCTCCAATTTTTATCATGTAGGGCCTCCTGAATAGTGTTAGGAATGTACACACTAGACAATTGTGAAATAAATGAGCAATGGTGAGGTGAAATGTTTTCATAAGACACAAAATTAGATAGTGGATGCTGTGTGCATGATCTTACTCCTTTTCTAAGTGCAATAGGAAGCTCCAAGTGATTAGAAGAACCTGAATTTTCTGAAGGAGTAGTTGCAGGACTTTGCAAGTCAATGTCATGACCTTGGAGTTCAGGATCCAACCTTGGCGGAGATGATTGATGATGCTGAGGATTGGTGCTCTTTCTCCTGGAGTAGACCAGACCTTTGAATTTGTTCTGATCAGTTGTTGGTAGTTCTACCTGGTGTTGCTGGGATGTCACTTTTTGTAATTCAGGTTCAAAGCTTTCAGGCTGTGTGACAGTGGTTGGTTCAGGGATCAGAATTTTTTGTGGCCAGAAAACCTCATCTTGACTTTGATTCTCCCCCTGAAGATGAGGGGGACTGTGGGAAGATGTACCTTCAAGAAAGGTAACATCCATAGACACATACATTTTCTTAGAAGTAGGATCATAGCATTTGTATCCCTTTTGATGGGTTGAGTATCCTACAAATATACAACGGTGTGCCTGAGGGTCAAGTTTGGATTTGTGGGGATGGAAGTTATGGACAAAAGCAACACAGCCAAAGATTTTTAAAGGGAGATCGGTGGTTAACCGAGAGTTGGGAAATAGTGTATTGAGCTGTTGAATGGGAGTACTGAATTTTAAGGTACGAGTAGGCAATCTATTTATTAGATATGCTGCAGTTAATACAGCTTCCCCCCACAAAAATTTTGGAACCTTAGTTGTAAGAATTAAGGCCCGAGCTGTTTCAAGAAGATGACGGTTCTTCCGTTCTGCTACCCCATTTTGTTGAGGTGTATAACTACAAGAACTTTGATGCACAATGCCATTGGTAGAGAAGAACTGCCCTAACACATGATTAAAAAATTCTTTCCCATTGTCACTTCTAAAAATCTTTATGGGAGTTTGAAATTGAGTTAGGATCATGGCATAAAAGTGTTTAAACACTAGTGCAACATCAGATTTATCTTTTAATAAGAACACCCAAGATACTCTAGTGTGGTCATCAATAAAAGTGACAAACCAACGTTTCCCGGATAGGGTGGATACTCTAGAGGGTCCCCAAACATCACTGTGAATCATAGAAAATGGTGCAGATGGTTTGTATGGTTGAGATGAAAATGTAGCACGATGATGCTTTGCCAATTCACAAGACTCACATTTTAGGAGTGAAAATTGTTTATTCATAAACAACTTAGGAAACAGTAGTTTTAAGTAGCTGAAACTAGGGTGGCCTAACCTATAATGCCAAAGCATCATTTCATTATTTTCAGAAACTGAAGTTGAAGCAACACATGTTCTCCTATCTAGCATACCCATAGGTCTTGTGTTTAGGAGATATAAGCCACCAGTTTGTTCAGCATCCCCAATCATCTCCCCCGAGGTTAAATCCTGAAAAACACAACGAGAGGAGCAAAAATTAGCTGTGCAATGGTGGTCATGTGTGAATTTGCTGATAGATACCAAATTATAAGAGAGAGAGGGGATATGAAGAACATCTTTCAGAATCAGGTTGGAAGACATAGGTATAGGCCCTTTGCCGGCAACAGTGGCAAATGAACCATCAGCAATTTTTACTTTGAAATTACCTGCAACAGGTGTGTAAGAAGAAAAAAATTTTGAAGACCCAGTCATGTGGTCTGTGGCTCCTGAATCTAAAATCCAGTAGTCATTAGATTTGGTACAAGCAATTGTACCAACAAGGACTGTACTTGATTGTGCTAAGGAAGCTGAGGCTGAGTTGTTTCCCATAAATTGGGACTGAAATAACTTTTGAAGATGTTCCATCTGCTCCTTAGTGAAGGGAGAAGACTCATGAATTTGCTGGCCAGAATGTGAGGCACCAATAACAAGTGCCTGCAGATCTCCCCCAAGTTTTGGACCTCCCTGTTTCTTCTTGGAATTCCCTGTTGCTGGTTTTCCATGTAATTTCCAGCAAGTGTCACGAGTATGCCATGCCCTTTTGCAATAGTCACACCAAGGCCTTTGCTTGCCTTGTCTTTCTCCTTCAAACATTGGACTTTTAACCACAAGTGCTGAACTTTCTACTTCAGTTTTTGGTTCATGGCTATGCCTCAACATCACCAATTTTCTGGCCTCTTCTCTACGCACCTCTGAAAAAACTTCTCGGACTGAGGGTAGAGGATTTTTCCCCAGAATTCTGCCTCTAACCTCATCGAGGTTCTGATTCAGTCCAGCCAAGAAAACAAAGACTCTTCCTCTCTCGATCTTTTTCTTGTATCTAACACTATCATTCGGACATTCCCATGTCTCTTCTTCAAAGAGATCTAGCTCCTGCCACAGAGTTATCATCTCATTGTAGTAACTGGTTACATCACGATCGCCTTGCTGCAACTTCCAAACCTTAGAATTCAGTTCAAACAACTGAGAGTGGTTGTCCAAGTCTGAGTAGGTTTCTCTGATTGCCTCCCAGACGTCACGTGCAGTTGGCAGGAAGATGAAGGCCTTTCCGATCAAGGGATCCATGGAGTTGATCAACCATGATGTGAGCCATGGAATTTTCAGATCTCCACTGTTGAAACTTTGGATCCGATGAACTCAGCGGTGGGATCTCCCCATTCAGGTAGCCAAGTTTCCCTTTGCCGTCAATTGCCAGACGGACTGTTTGAGACCATTCTAAGTAATTCTTCCCATTCAGTTTGTGAGGATTGATCTGTAGGGTATTGTCTGAACCCGTCACAGATCCACTTACAGCCCAAGCAGCTGTGGATGTTGTTGTGGGTTGACTTGCGCTACTAGTGTCTCCGGAAGTAGCTGCTGATGAACCCACCATGGCTGCCTTAAAGTTCATGTCTGAACCACAACTCTGATACCATGTTAAACTGAACTAGAATGAGAGGAAAGACTTATATCTCATATACCATTTGTACATGGATATATATACATCAAACAAACTCACCAACTACACTCACCAACCACACTCACCAACCACACTTACCAACCACACTCACCAACTATAGGAATCAATTCTTATTCTTTTAACTTTCCTAGATTCCCTCCTATAATCATAATTATGTACTAGAAAAGCCAACAACACTTCTTATTCTATAACATTAACTTTCAACATAAACCTTGAAACAAACAATGCAAACATGATAAGTTATAGCAAAACATTTAAAGCCGCATAAAAACTTTCTAAACGACTCAATTAAAACCATTTCATCATCATAGATTCGTAGTTATCATCATCATTGCATCCTAGGAAACGTGAGTTACGTTAACATTTGATTAATTCTTGAGCACTCCAAAAGACTACTAAGTAGTTAAAGAACATTTTGAAAAACTAATTAACATTTTCCTAGATAAAATTAATTATAGAATAGTTAATGACTGTTGAAAATTGAATTTTTTAAATTAATTATGCTGGTTTGATAAAAGTGATAAAAGGGTAAAACTGGAAAACTTCTTATTTTTCTTATTGAAAATTGTAGCAATGACACTTTTAAGAGAATAATTTTTTTTAACTTAAATGACACTTTTTAAAGAACAGAGGGAGTATTATGGCAGCCAAGATTTGAATTCAAAAACTAGAGACGGTGAATGTACAATTACTCCTAAACCCAAAACTTTTTTAAATTTCAAAAACAACCCAATAAAACCGTTGACGAACTTTGACCCAATAAAACCTTATATAGATTGATAAATGAGCAAAAGTGCTATCTCATCTTTACTTTTCTAAGTCCATTTTAACTGCACTTCATTCATGCATGCAATAACCACTAATTAAATCATAAGATGTCATCATTTTGAACCTTTAGTAAAAAATTCCAAAAGGGTAGTTAAGGGTTTTCAAACTACAAATAAAAGAATTTTAGGGTCCGTTTGGTTGAACGGAATTAGAATTGAATTGTAATTGATATTCTATAGAATTGAAATATAGAATTAGAATTGCAAATCCACTTGAATTCTATTATTTGGTAAAAGAATAAAATTGTGTATAAATGAAATTGCAATTCTAATTTTTTGTTTAAATATATAAAATTTTATATAGAATTAGAATTCTGTTATAATTGTAAAACAGTCATATTTAATACTCCCTTTGTCCCACTCAAAGAGTTCACTTTTTCTTTAAAAAATCCTGTTCCATTTAAAGAGTCTACTTTGAAATTATTAACATTACATACCCTTACTAATATTACAATGTGTGGTTCACAATTAACTCTTACTTCCACTACAAGAAAAGACACTTTTAGAGACACTGCTAAAATTGTCTCAAATAGTGTATTTACTGTCTCATAACGCATTTTGAGACAGTCTTGAGACAGTAAATATGGCGTCTCCTTTGCGACCGTCGCAAAAGATATTTGAGACAGTTTTTGAGACAGTCAAACTGTCTCAAATAGTTTTTGAGACAGATTTGAGACAGTTTTTCAACTGTCTCAAAAGTATTTAAGACAGACATTTTTCTTTCTCAAATTTTGTGTCTCAAGTTGTTAAAAATGGGAGACACTTAATTGAGACAGCAATATGTTGTCTCTAATAGAATTAAAGACAATAGTTTCCTGTCTCAAATATTGAGTCTTAGATATTAAGAAGTTTGAGACACTAAACTAAGACACTTCTATATTGTCTCAAATAGGATTAAAGACAGTAGTCATTCGTCTCGAATATCATGTCTTATTTTATTAATAGTTAGAAACACTAAATCGAGACGGTTGTAATCCATATATACTGTTATCCATTAGACACACAATTCTTCAAAAAACTTTAATTGCTAATTTAAAAACTAATAAACAATAATTTTGTATATATAAAAAAATATCTCCAAAATGTAAATAAATATTCACAACAATTGCACCATACTTATACAATCGCTATACATCTAAACATTCCCGATGTATTTGATAAGTGCAACACACTGCTTTGATAAAAACTAAAGAAGATACAATGCATCAATATGATATCTAAACAGTTTGATTGTTTCATAAAGAAAACACTAGCTTCTAATTGGAGAAAGCTAAGAAAGTGTCGAGCAATAGAATAACGGAAGCATAAATGCCACCAATTTGGGGCTAACTTCCATCCATTCATCTTCAGAGTCTTGAAAAAAACAATAGAATGTTTTCAGTAAAAGCGTCTACGAACTTCTATACTAACCTTTACAAAAATCTCAACATAGTTAATCTATAATATTGAATCACACAAACATACTGTAAAGAATCGTCTGACCAGACAGTTAAGAGAGAACATGTACAGAAATAACTGAGTAATTCACATGACATAACTTATATCTCCATTCAGCAATAGAACTTGCTTGAAGGAGCTACATTGGAAAGCAATATTTTCCTTCTAGACAAAATTTGCTTTAAATCTATATTCACACTTAAGTGAAAAACAACAAAATACATTTTTGAAAGAATACATAATTCAGAAACAATTACCTTATCTGCATCATTCTCATACTCCATAAAGAACTTTGAGCAAGCCTTCTATGATTTTTGGGCCAATAAATAATAACATATATGGAAGGAATTATATTTTTCAAAACGAAAACTAGTACTGGACACAATATACAAGATTAAGTACAATAGTAATTAAGTTTATACTAGCATGCCCCTACTTGCACTATTTGCACCTATATGTCTCTACCAATAGAAGTATATTTTTCTCAAATGTTCAACATCAAATGTATTTTTAGGGAGGATAATCTCAATGCACTTCTCAACACATTCCCAATCAATCTCTTTCTACCAAGCTTAATCACCTCACCCTAATTTTGTGGTTACTTGTATGATCCAAAAGTTAATTTTCAAGTTCAAATAATCAACTTTTAGCAATCATTCCATGACAAACTCTGAAAAGCCCACTGTCCAATCAATCAAAGTAGATTTATTATCATGTTTAATAACTAAATAGACAAATTTTATCAATAAGTATATGAATTTATACCAAAATCGTACTGGTCCAAGGCATTTTCCACCATAAATTTCTTAAATCTCAATTTCCACTAGCTAGTAACAATGTAACAAATCAACATGCATATCATCTTTATATTGTTGTCGCATGAAAGTGTCTCAACTTTGACCTTAATAAATAGGACTCATAGAAATTGCTTGTAACAAGGCACATGCAGTATTAAGGTTAAAATTTTGCAAGGCACTATTTGTTATACATATGTAGCTAAGAGACCTATTTTTACAAATTTTTTACATTTTTAAGGAAGACTTTTTGTGAGCTTTATAATCCTTAAGTGTAGGACATGAGGGTGCTTCTATATTTTCTAAAAAAGTTGTTAGCCAGTCAAGACCTTTACTTCTTGCCCCATTTACAACCCCCCATAAATATGCATACCCAATTAGTAAGCATCATACATACAATTCCAACATTAAAAACAGAATTCTGAACCTAATCTTTTAGCATTTTAGTGAAAACTATGAGAGTACACTTCTCACCTTCAATAATTTCATCAATACTTGTATAGCTAATGTACAGACATAGTTTACTAAATATAAAACATAGAGCATCTCACTTGACTTATAATTATCGATTTAGCCCCAATCTTATTGACCTAACAAAATGCAAACCAGGTTCTACAGGTGGTATTATCTATTTCTCAAACAAAAAAAATTCAGAACTAGAAAGAAGAACATACTTTAAAATCAGCAGCAATAGAGTGATGGAAAGAAAGATGACTATTAGTGATACCAACTTTGCAATGTGTCATTTCTGATCTGTGCTTGAGCAAATCCCCCATCCTAGTCATATTCTTCTCCCTACCCAAAAAACCATACAATTATGCAAATTTTAAGAGAGTTTCATTCATTTAAGCATATCACAATCTCAAGGTTGACACTACAACAAAACAATTCTGAAATTTATTCACAAACTCATATGTGAACAATAATTCGATAGAGGAATTTCCACAAACACATGATGCCCATGTTAAGAAGCCTAATGCAAACCACTAACATCCATCAACTAAAATGCCAAAATCAATTATCTAACACATATACACACTACAAAAATTCATTTTACAACCAACCTATATGCATTAATTGAGAAACCTTAAAAGAGAGAATTAGAACAATGGAATATGAAAAACTGATAGTTGATTTGCTAACCAAACTTGCCAAAATGCAAGCTGCCGTCACATTTAGTAGGCCCAATTGCCAAATTCAACTTAGGGCCTGTTCTTTACCCTGAGAACAGACCTGGGTCTTGTGTAAATATTCGGTCTAAGCCCAGAAATTGCCCAAAATAGGTTGAGACACATGCTCTTTTAAAAAAACTCAAACCCAAGTCTTCAACTTGGGTCTGAGACACGTTTTTGCAACCCCTCCCCTTTCCCATTCGAGTTCTTGGATTCAGCCCTCAGTTTTCCAGGTATCCCCTCCACTCCCAAATCTCCCAAAACCACAATTTCCTCCTCACGACCGGCGTCCCTCGGTTTTCCAGATTTTCCCCTCTGATCCAACCCATTATTTTAGGCGTCCAAACTGTCGGCAAGAAGGTGATAATCGGCGGCTGAACTTCCTCCGTCGTCGCTGCTTGAACCCACCAAAAAAATTGAGTCCGATTGCGACGGGAAGTCGTGACTTCGGTTCAGCAAAAACAGAAACAGTTCAGACCCTTTTTTTTGGCCCTCGGTACGGGTTATTGCTGCTACTACGACCTGCGATTATATTTTGTTCTAATTTTGTTCTCTGGGGTTTTGTTTTGAACTAACCTAGTTGTCCTTCAATGGAAGTTTGAAAACCTTGAAATAGGAAATGTTGCTGTGTTTAGAAACGAAAAAAACGAAAGATTGAGGGAGAGAAGAAAGCAATTAGCTCCATTTTCAGCTCCGGTTCATCGTCCGCTACATCTCCTCCCCATTTGTTCGTGTTTCATCCGACTTTTTGCCTAGACTTGGGGAAAAGGAAAAAAAAAATGGGGTTGGGGCGAAAGGAAAAAATCGGGTTGGGGAAAAGGCAAAAAAAATCGAGTTGGGGAAGAAGATGAACGTGTCGCAGACACTGTTCATCAAATTTTTTACCCATAGGCCCCTGTTATTTTCTTTTTCTTAAATTACGGCCCCAACTTATTTTTTTAAAAAAATTTAAATAGGAAAAATTAAATAGTAAATTATCTTAAATTAAAAATATTATGTATACTTAAATATATCATTAACATTAACTACAATTACTATTTTAGAAATATTATTATACTATAAAATTTATTTTTGGTTGAATATGTAAAAAATGAAAGATTGAGGTTTTATTTGCTAATAAAAGTAAAACAAAAAAAGTAATGGGAAAAAAATTGGGTTGAGACCTGTGTTCTTTAGCTTGGGCTGAGAACTGGGTTACAACCCAGTTCTCAGAACTGGGTTACAACCCAGTTCTCAGAACCTTGTTTCTTGAAAATGAGCTGAGACCAAGTTGGGTTGAGAACAGGTTCTGAGACCTGTTCTCAGAACTCTCTAAAGAACAGACCCTTAAATTCATTGTAACGTCTCAATACTTTGCTCATAAGAAATTGTAGAAGCTTAGGAAAAAATTCCAAGCATGCATGCTCATGTTTTCCATTCCATGAGACCATCCTTACAAGCCCAACATTTACAGTGTATTAACTAGTTTTTTGAAACTTAGTACTAAGAATTAAATTAATTCTACATAGCCGTCTGCAATTTTATCAATAATATATATCAAACCCATTAACATATATGTGAACCCAAGTTCAATTTCTACATAAGTAGGCATGCTATAGAGTTCTTACTCTTTAGCCCGTCAAATTCTGCCTAAAACTCAAGTTCATAACTCATCTGAATCTGTATCCCAATCCCAAGTCCCAATGTCCTTGTGAACCTTCTTGGCCCCTTTCTAGCCTTCTTCTATTTATCTTCAGATTTCATGGTTCAGAGAGTTTGAGAAGATGAACAAATTGATTTATGGGTGTGGGAAGGAATTTAAAGTAGAGATGGGAGGGGAGTGAGGACTCTTCTTTGAGAAATTTGTTGAACAGACGAATGTTTCAAATACGCTCATGGATTTCTTACGAATTGGGGGATGGAAGAGTGCTAGGTATCGTCTTTGGGGAAGAACCTCTTAACCGTGCTTGTGGGTTTTTGTTTACGGGGCGCCGACGAAGAGATAAAGAAGTAAAAGGTTTAGGGAGAAGAGGGGGACTTCCGGTCAGTTGAGAGGGAGAGAGGAATTGAGGAAAAGATTATTTTTCTAATTTCCTATATATATGTATACCTGTTTTGCTCATTTTCCCCCAATTTTTTAAAGGTGTATTTCAATTTATCTTTACTTTTTTGTGAGACAAAATTTTATATTATCTTTAATAATTGTCTTGATTATTTATATTTAAAACAATTTAATTTTTCTGTCTCAATTTATTTGCCTTAATTAATTAGGTTGAGACAATTCTTTTTTATTGTCTTAAATAATTGTCTTAATTAATTTCGTTTGAGACAATTATTTTTTTGTCCCTAATACGTGTCTCAATAAGTTCTATTTGATACAACACTACAACTGTTCTAATTATTATGTCTCAATTTAATTATTGAGATAGTAACTATAAGTGTCTCAAATTGATGGTATTTGAGACAATTTTCTCATGCTATCTCAAAAATTCGTCTCAAATACCCTGTTTTCTTTTAGTGTTCTAAAGTAAGTATATAAATAGAAAATATGACAAACACCTCGAAACCCCCCCCCCCCCCCCCCCCCCCCCCCAGTGATTTGCGAAAGTTACACATTACCCTCTGTACAAAAAAAAGCTATTCATACTCCCCCGTACTTTTCGAAAGTTACACATTACCTCCTTGTACAAAAAAAACTACACATCACCCCCAGTGCTTTTAAAAACGATACACATCATCCCCCTATGCTTTTTCCGAACTCTATAAATGACCAATTTGCCCTCAACCTACCCAAATTATCAAAAAAAAAACTTTTTAAAAAAATCTCACTTCTTCATCTTCCATAATACTTTTAAAAAATCTTTTGGGTATTATGGAAGATGAAGAAGTGAAAGATCTTTTTAAAAACTTTTTTTTTGTTGATAATTTGGGTAAATTATCCAGCGTGTTAATTAAAAAAAGTTTAATTAATTAATTTAAGCACTGGATAATTATCAAAAAAAAAGTTTGGTAAGTAAAATATCTTTTAAGTTTTGATTTTGATCTCAACAGTAAATTTAATATATTATAATTAATTTTTATCATTTTCAATATAATTTTTTACTATTTACTTATACCTTTTTTACATTTTTTATACGCTTTTAACATTATAATACTATTTTTTTCAAACTAAAACTTAATCCAACCAAAAAGAACAGACCTACAAGTGTGAAATAATTAAACAGTGTTCACTTTATAGTTGTGAGGAAATCTAAAATTTTGACTGGGTCCACATGACCAATTCACTATTCCACTTGTATGAGAATGCTCATGACAAAAATTGGCTCACAACGTTATATGTGTCTTTGATAAGTATAATATCTACACTCTTTATAGTTACATACAAATCCAAAAATTATAGAAAAGTAGGATGTTTGTGACGTGTAAGTGTCGGATAAACTAAATCCTTATGAATTTTATTTATTTATTTTTTTCGCTACATAAGTTCTCACATATGTGTTTGTTGTAATTGTAGCCTCTGAATGCTTTAGCGAGTAGTAGAGGAACATTCTTAATGTTAAATGGGTATTCTGTTCTCCAATAGATTTCCGTGCATTAATACCTATTGTTTCTCCCAATTCAACCATGCCATGCCGTCATGAGTGAGATAGAATGGGGTGAGGTGGGAGTAAAATTATGAGACTCATGCACACTATAAAAAAAATTAAAAAGACACTAAATTTTCTTTGGGGCTTTGTTTCAATTCTTTTTCTATATGGAATAAATAAAAGAATCCATATTTAATGTAAAAAAAAATATATATGTAATTACAATTTTTTCCAGAAAGCAATTGTTTTCTGAAATTTCTCTAGTTGGAGGGATGAAGAACATGAACCTTAAAGCATGTTATGTTTTCTGCTATATAAAAAAAGAAAAAAAAGAAAAGAAAAGAGCATGTTACGTAAGGTTTTTTTTTTTTTTTTTTTGTAGACCAACAAAAATATCTAAAGTACCCCATTAGGAGAGAATATCAACCGGTTTGTGTTACACACCATCATCCTTTTAGTCAAAACACATTAATTCGTTTGTTTTCATACGTTGCACATTTTTTACCCCACAATTCCAAAATAAAATAGAATTTTGGAGGAAAAAAAATACATATAAACTTCATGAAGTATTAATAATTTGAACAGTAAAATGAGACATATTTAATATTCACATTAGGACTGGCACAACACGAACCCGACACAATATATCGGGTTAGGGGTTGAGCCTTATCAAATTTGCAGGTTATATGGGTCAACTTGAATAACACTAATAATTAAACAAATAAAGTTATGGTTGAGAAAGTCGACACCTATACCCACCAACCCGAACTCAACACGAGAAATTTATACTACAACACGGACACGAAATTTTCGCGGGTGAAATAAGTCGACAAGAATAAATAATTAAACAGGGTAAGCTTAGGGTTGAAGGGTGTCGACACAAAAACCCGCCAACCCAGTATATATAACTCGGACACGACACAAATTAAAAGTTCCTACGACTCCTTTCCCTAGCTATCTCCCTTCCTTCATCTACTCCTCTGAGTCCTCTCCCCACCGGCAGCACCTTCTCGCTGGCGCCGGCGTCAATACAAATTACTGAAAAGAAAAATCTAACTCACGTTCACCATCGACTCGTCGCAGCACCCAACTTATTATTATGTTTTAATTAGTTAAATATTTAAACTAGAGTTGAAGTGGTTAGGTTGGGTTTTAGGAAGAAGACACGTGGGGACAATATAAATAGTGTAGCAAGAAATGCAGAAGACCTAGTAGAGCTCCAAAAAATAGTACTCCAGCCTGATTTCAGGCCTGTCTTCGGACAATTCCCGACGGTATTCCACTAGCCGTTCTGGTAATGTTGAGGCGAAAACGTCTGCAAAAGGGTTTTGAACAAAGTTCTAAAAGCCATTGTGTACCCATAATCATTGTTTGCAAAATCGCAATCCCATGTGGGATCGAGATCAAACCGGCTTACACAAAATGTGCAGGTATAAAATTACTAATAAATTACTCTTATTTGAATCATTTTAACAATTTTTTTTTTTTGCTCGATAGAATCAGAGCTAGTATCGATTTGGTATTTGGGATTGTGTCATCATATGTATCCCCATAATACATACTCAGGAGAGTAATGATCTTCTTTTTGCAAAAGTCGAAGGTGACTGCTTGATAGCTCTGCTATAATATAGTAACCCGATTTTAATTCATGTTCCTTAATTAATAATTTAAACACACAAATCCATGACACCATCAGTGCATATACAACTGCAGTAGAGAATTTGCCTGATGTGAATGATCGGTTTTCTGATGCCTGTTTCATCATTGCTGCTGAAATTAATGTAATCTGTGAAAAACCTATTTCATCGCTGCAATTTCTAGTAGTTTCTTAAAAATGTGGATTACACATTTATCACTAAAGCAAAGATTGTAAACTAAAAATGCAATTTTTGTTCTTATTTTGCTTAGGACGTTAGGAACACCTTACTATTAGCTTGAGCCAAAGCTGGTCACCTCAAGGGGCCAAGTCAGGTAGGGCATGTTTTGACCCGGAGGGATGCAACAATCCTTAATCATATGAAGTATTGATGTGGCTGCAGCGCATCAGGATTTGGCATTGACATGGAGATGTTGAATTGGCAAAAGTAAAAGTTGTTGTTTTTTTTTTGGGTGTTCATGAGGTTTGGTCAATGGAAACCAGGTTAAGGAACTAGACTCATCGCTATGCCATGATTTACGAAGCTTTTTAGCCTAATTCTATCATTTTGGGCTCCAAAAGTTTTTTTTATTTTTTATTTTGTTTTGTTAATATTATTTTGATTGAAATGTTCATTTAGGTGCTGTCTTTTTCATTATTCTTGTTCTAATAGTTCGATTTCATGTTGATCTCAAAGAATTTTTTTTTTTTTTACACCGTGCCTTGTACATTTATAGATGTGAAAGCACATATTCTCAAATTTGATTTTTATAGGAATTCGTTTTCAATAAAATAAATTAATAATATTTGTTTGTCTTGCATTTCTCAATTAAGTTTAGAGCATTATAAGGCACCGTGTTTTGCACGGTGTAATCCAACCAGTTTCCGACCAGTTTTTAATAGACCAACAAATTCATTACATGTTATCTCATTGTCTCAGATTGTACCATCTTAAGTGATATCACCATTGTATTTTTTCTCTTTTCTTAATTTGGTTATTGTTGTCTTCTTTACGAAAGATATACAAACATAAAGTCACGATATGTAACGGCAAATAATGACAATATCCCGACTTGATGAAAACTTCACCTATAAAGCATGTTCATATGGACACCTTTGAAAATCATTTTCGATAAAGAATGTGTCAGTGTGAGTATACCAAGCTCTCGGAGCTTGTTTCAACCCATACAATGCTCTCTTCAATCGATATACCTTCTTCTTTTGGCCTCTTTTCACAAAATTAGGATGTTGATTAACATACACCTACTCTTCAAGAACTCCATTCAGAAAAGCAGACTTCATATCCATTTGAAAAATCTTCAATCATTTTGGGCAGCTAGAGAAATTATGATTCTCACAGTATCAAGTCTAGTAACAGGAGCAAACACTTCAAAGTAGTCAATTTCAGGCTTCTGTTTGTAACCGTTTATAACAAGTCTTGCCTTGTATCTATCAACTTTTATACTAAGCTTGTACTTTGTTTTGTATACTCACTTCACACCAATGGTCTTCTTTCCACTCGGAAGGTTTGTAAGCTCCCAAGTATTATTCTTCTCAATGGAATTAATTTCTTCATCCATTGCCTTCATCCAACGATCATCTCCAACAATATTGGTAAAATTAACAGGATCACAATCAGCAAATAGAGCAAAATTCACAACATTCTCATCAGTCAAATTATCAATTTCATCCGTAACTACATAATCATTCAAATGAGTTGGCAGTTTTGACTCTCTCCATGGTCGTCCACTTCTGGTGGAAGCTGTAGAAGTGGAAGAATCACAAACTGGTTGTTGAACTGGCTGACTCGTGTCTTCCGTTGCATTATCTCCACTAATATACACTGCTGATGATTGTTTTACAATTTCTGGTGCTTTTTTTTCCAATCCCAATTTTTCTGTTTCTCAAAAGTAACATCTCTGTTAATAATTACCTTTTCAGTATCAGGATTGAACAATTTGTACCCTTTGGTCTCACTGCTATAACCAATAAAGACACATTTTTCTGCCTTATCATCCAGCTTCTTCCGTATTAGATCCGGAACATGGGCATATGCAACACACCCAAATATTTTAAGATGCGAGATATTTGGTTTCTTTCCTGACCAAATCTCATATGGAGTCTTCTTACCAATACTTCTTGATGGACTAATTCGACAAATAAACTGCACAGGCTACAGCTTCAGCTCAGAAATCCTTAGGCATACTTTTGGCTGTCATCATCGACCTCACCATATACATTATTGTTCAATTCTTTCTCTCTGCAACACCATTCTATTGTGGAGTATACATGGCTGTCATCTACTTAATCCTATAATTTTTTAAGAAATCATCACACATCATATACTCAGTGTCTCTATCAGTCCTCAGACTTTTAATGGAACGCTCACTCTGCTTCTCAACATAAGTCTTGAAACTCTTAAAAATATCACATGCATTAGATTAAATTTCAACAAATAAATCCATGTCTTCCTACTAAAATCATTAATGAATGTGATAAAATATTTGTTACTAATCCGGGAAGAAGCATCAACAGAACACAAGTCAAAATGATTCAATTCCAATTGATGTGCTTTGCCCTCCGAACTTTACCTTTAGGAAAGTGCTCCCTGTGCTTCTTGCCCAAAATACACGACTCACATTGTTGAGGTTTAAAGTTAAGTGATGGCAATCCAGAAACAACATTATTCCTCAAAATAAAGTTCAAACCACCAAAATGAAAGTGGCCAAATCTCATATGCCATAACCAACTCTCATCACAGCCACTGGTACTAAAATAAGCTGAATTACAATAATTAAGAGTGATTGAAAATAAGTTGTTATTATTCATGTCTACCTTTGCAATCATCCCCATCAGTTCATCACGAATTGTGCAAATATCATGCCTAAAATTAATGTCACAATTCTTCTCTTGTAACTGACCAAGACTCATTATGTCCCCTTATTTTGTTATAATTGTTTTTCACATTTTAAGTTAATAAGAGGGTAATATCCTCGTCAGCCACTTAATAGGTTGTTCCCTAAAAATTATTTTCAAGAAAAAAGGGGATTCAATGAATATTTAAGCAGTTTTTCCATACACAAAACTTTGATCTCTTCTACAGTTGTCGTACTTGGTTCTTGATGATCGTGCTCCATCTTGCAAATGCGCTATGGCCGCAAGAAGACTACGGAGTACTTTTTATGGGTAAGCAACATTTAATTTATATGATTATATAACTACTCAAATCTAATACTCACTCTCTTTCATTAGACGAGTCCATCCATTTTACAAAATAATTTTTATTCTAATAGAATAGTATATTTTCAAATTGTTACTTCTCATACCCTTATTAATATATTCATGTAGGTTCATTAACCCATACTTACTAAGTAAGGATATAAATAGAATAAAATATGTTAAATTAGCTATTTTAGGTGTTGTAACTTGATATAAATATAAAGTAATATTTAAGTGATCTTATAAATATGAATGTTTCAATTAGTATATTTATAATTTTGAATTCTTTGATATGTCATTTTTATATTTATACTAATTAAAAATTTAATTTTTTAATTAATTAGAGTTGATTAATAATTATTTATATTTTTTTTATCACATATGAAATAATAATTAAATAAAATAAACTCTTAAAATTATAGTAAAAAAGTTTGTATTTTAATTAATCAATTAAAATAAAAGATAAAAATTAATTTAGGGACTAAATTGTAACTAAAATTTAAATTTAAAAAAATAAAAAGAAAAGGGGTGTGTGAATTAACCTCAAAAGTTGAGGTGAATTAACCTCAAAAGCTTTGAAACGCAACTTAAGCTTTAAGCTTCCTTCAAAAAAAAAAAAAAAAAAAAAAAAAAGAAGCCTTAAGCTTTGAAACTCATCTCCAGCGTTCTTTAAGGGCTTGTTCCTTTCGTTTTAGTTTTAGTTTCAGTAAATTTAATATATTATAATTATTTTTTATCATTTTTAGTATAATTTTTTTACTATTCAATTATATATTTTTATGTTTTTAATATACTTTTTATATTATAATATTATTTTTTTAAAATATGTTTTTAAAACCGTTTTCAAAACAATAAAAACAACGAGCCCTTAACTATTCCTATGGGGGCTTGACTTGGAAAGGCTGGAGTTTACTTGGAATTAAGGGGGACTGACACACAACTTCAGCTTATATATATGTACCAGTTTCCTCATTTATCAGACCCCAAAAGAAAAGAAGAAGAAGAAAGAAAATGAAAAGGAAGGTGAGTTTGATCTCTTCTCCACTTGTTGTACTTGGTTGCTTGATCATGCTATTCCATCCTCCAAATGCTATGGCCGCAACAAGAGTTCTTCTCACGGGTAATTAACATTTTAATTATAATTTTTATTTATATGATTATATAACTACTCAAACGTACCTAATACTCACCCCGTTCTATTGGAAGAGTCCGTCCATATTTTTTTTTTTTCTAATAGAAGAGTTCACTTTCAAATTATTACTCCTCATACGTACCCTTACTAATATATTTATGTATGGTTCACAATTAATCCATACTTAATAAGAGTATAAGAAGTAAATAAATTCAAACCTCTTCTAATGAAACAATTTTTTTTTTAATTTTAAATTTGACTCTTGTAACAGAAGAGAGAGTATATAAATTTAACTCCAACCTAATGAAAGTTATTTTCTTATATATTCTTCTTTCTGGTTCTTTAAGTTCTTTTGCTTATTCCTATTGATAATTTCCATCATTTTCGTTCCGACGATCGCAGTTTCCACAGAAGAATTTGGCAGAGCCCCTATAAGCAAAAGCAGATACAGTAAGTTGCCACAAAATTAACAAATATGGTGATCTTCTACATATGCTTAACTTCTTTTGAATCTATCTAGCGAGTACTTTTACTCTGTGTTTTTGCAAATTTTGGGAATTTTTGAATGTATCAATCATGACAATCAGTTTCATATGTCGTTTGAGCACTTTATGCAAAATAAATAAACTGTTTTGAGTTTGAATTTAATTGCAGAGAGTTCGGCTACTTTTAAATTTTTTACTCTTCCTACTCTTACTAATATAAGGCTATAAATAAAATAAATTGTGTTAAATTAGTTATTTTATGTGTGATAACCTGACACTCATAATAAATTGTACATTAATCAAGATGAACTATTCTAATGTAACTGAGGTACTATCAAAATTTATGATCTTTGAAAAAGATAGTATGAAAAAGTTGTTTTCTTCTTCTTCTTCTGGTTTCATGTTTGACCAAGAGAATTAATACTCCTTGACGTCCCCTGGCCTCTTACCCCACAAAAGAAATAAAAATCTTTCTTTAATATAGATTACTTTTTTATGAACTACTCACTCCGTTTCATTAGAAGGGTCCACTTTATTGTACTATTTTAGTACAATAAAGTGTACTCTTCTAATGGAATTGTTGATTAATTAATTGTGAAATATGAATAATTAATTATATAAGTTAAGGTATAATTAAACGATAAAAATAAATAGAAGCATGAGAAAATGTTTCAAAGTAATATGAAGTAACTTTTTAAAGAAGGAATAAATAATACTTCCTCCGTCCCACTCAAAGAGTCCACTTTCAAAAAAATATCTTGTCCCATTTAAAGAGTCCACTTTGAATTTATTTATATTACATACCCTTACTAATATTACAATGTGTGGTTGACAATTAACCCTTACTTCTAAAGTAAGGATATAAGTGAAAAATATGATGGTAAATTATTTATTTAAGGTGTTGTACCTCAGAACCCACAATAAATTGTACACATTTCAAAGTGAATTTTTTGAGTTGGACGGATGGAGTATTAATTTTTTAAGGCTTAATCACTATTTACCTTTCGGGTTATTCCCTTATCACTACTTACCCTATATATTTTTAAAACTAACTCTTTTACCCCCTTTTGTCTATCATTCTATGTGTCAATTAAAAGCTTCCTTTAGGGAACTCTTAATTTGAGGCCCTAATTAATTTGTATGTTTCCTTTAGGGAAGTACGAACGCCTTACTATTGGTGTTGCCGGTAGCTGGTCACCTCATTCGGGTATAGGAGAAGGCAACGGTGACTGATGACGTACCAAAATGTTGAGATTGAATAATATTGTTACTTTTACCCATTTGATTACCAAAAAGAGATACTTTACCAAAGCTAAAACTAAAAAATACCTTAAAATGGTGCGCTTTTGTTACGCACAACGACTTCCCAAAACGGTCTGACGCGTGTATGTTATTGTAAAGACGCGAGTATCGAATTTAACCTCAAAAGTATCGCGTATAGGTTATGAAATATGTTTATCGTGTAAAGCCCCTTTGATGTATAGTATATCACTTAAAACATTTGATGTATTGAGTTTAACTTTCAATGTATTGTTTGTTTCTAAAATAAAAGATTAAATATGACATATATAGTCTCTGATGTATTAATTGAATTTAGTTGCTAATGTATTGTTTGTTTCTAACAGCATAAAATAAAAATGTATCGCCTAAAGTGAAGAAGAAAAATATCAATTTTAAAAATATTGTTATTTTAAAGGAAAATATTGCCAGCCAAAAAAAAAAAAAAAACTTACTACTTGTTACATTACAAATGGTATTGTTATTTTTCAAGTATTATTGCTCGAAAAAAAAAAGAAAGAAAGAAAAGATCATCCTGAACAGTATAAGTGGTATTTTTCATTAATAGTTTAATCAGATATCAATTTAAAGATGGAAAAAAATTCTTTTCAAATTAATTTATTTTTTCAATTTGGTCACTAAAAGAACAAAGCCTAAGCACCCCAACCTTTCATGGTAAAGCTTTTGTATTCAGTTATCCCAACGATTGGAATAATCTGCAATCCTATAAGTTAAATTGCGTTAAGAATATCTTCGGAAGAACTCCTACAGTCAAATTCTTTTTATTACTCCCTCCGTTCGATTAGAAGGGTCCAATTTGTTGTATTGTTTTAGTACAACAAACTGGACTCTTCTAATGGAACATTGAAGAGCAAATAACTCGCTATAAATAAATTGTAAAAATTTCTCATGAATCTATATAAATTTGTCCAAATCACTAAGCGAATTACGAGGTATATATTATGATTATAAGTTCAAAATAACCTTAAATTTCATTATGAATATATATACATTCACAGGACAGTTGAAAGGAAAATAATCACCCCCTCCCCCACTCAAGGGAATTGCATGAAAACATAAAAGGAAAGCAAAATGTATGGTGGTTGACTTGGAAAGACTGGAGTTTACTTGGAATCAATTAAGGGGCACCATTCAATGAATTACTGTTATTTAAGCCACAAATTCAGCTTGTAAATATGTACCAGTTTCTTCATTGATCAGAAAAGAAAAGGAAAAAAAAAAAAATGATTTCAAGCAAGCTGCCTCTGATCACTTCTCCAGTTCTCATACTTGGTTGCTTGATCATGCTACTCCATCTTCCAAATGCTATGGCAGCAACAAGGCTACTTTTTGTTGGTAATTAACATTTTATTTATAGAACTACCCTAATACTCTATTAGTTTGTTGAATAGTTCTCTTTATCCCTCCGTTTCATTCAAAAAGTCGGTCCACTTTGTATTACTGTTTTCAATAATACAAAGTGAACTCTTTGAATGAGATAGAATGAGTATTTGAAGTTTTAAGGCATACTTCCTTTGTTTTACAATAAGTGTTGTTTAAATTATACTGTAATTTTTTATTATATGAAAAAAAAATGTCATTTTTAGACTTTCAATACAAAGAGTCCAAATTTTATCTTTGTAATAATAAATTGAGAGATAATGGAACCGGAATCGACAAATTAGGATTGGCGGTTTCAACCATATCTATATAGGGACACAAGTGGGGTTTTAATAGAACCTGAATCAAATTTTCACTAAATAATTATACCAGATCATACATTTGATATGTATACATATCGATCACGTAAAATAATTTTTCAATGTTCAAAGCCAAATTTTGTCACACATTCTCATTTAAGTGAATAATGAATCGGTCATCAGCACGCATTGTACAGTCAAAATTTCAGAATTTCTCACACGTATGACGAAGTCAAAATTTAATTAATTGTTTCAGAAGTGTAATGAAACTAATGAATATAGGAAAGTCAAGGTAAACATTACAACTTGGAATTCTTGATTAAAGTATTCACATCATTTTCTGTCAAGCGTTTCAACAATTAGTTTTTTTTATTCTTATTCTGAAACAAATGTGTTCTCGCCAACTTTAATAATTTAAAGAAAGAAGAAAAAAAGAAAACTACAATTTTCACCATTCATTTATTTGTTTTCTTTATTCAAGTCTAATTATTAACATTAACTGTAATTTTTTTATTTTCTCAAAAACCATAAAAACAATCCCAAACACCAATTTCCTTTTGTACTAAAATGATGGTGATCATGAAAAAGGTTTTCTCTTCTTCTGCTTCATCCTACTGATAATTTCCACAATTTCCATTCTGCCTCCGCTAGCAGTTCCGGCCTTCAAACCAAAGACAGTAAGTTCTACCAACATTAATTATAACATGATGGATGGATCCTGCAATACCACTTTTTGTAATCACAAGAGGAAATACAACTTTTTAGTTCTTTCGAACCCTAATTCTTATTTGCTTATAGGGAATCATGAACGTCTTACTATTGGTGTGCCTGTAATTATTCCACCCAAAGCGAAAGGTCAATCCTATCCCATGCACGGATAACTCCTCAAAATCTAAATACAATCGGAATTGGGTCAAATTCTAAAATGATTATGTCATATGAGCCCTTTGGAGAATTTTCTTGTAAAGATTTAGTATAAATAGACGTTTGTTTGTATTGAGGTTTTCTCGGAGACAAGAGAGAGAGAGGTTAGAATAAATTTGAGACAATTTGCATGTTATGAAGAAATTATATATATACATATACATTGTAAAGCTATTTCTTATTGATTCTAAAAATAATGTGTAATCCTAATTCCTAAGTTAAGAATATCATATATATGTTTTCTTTGTGTATGTTTTTGATATCCACTGAGCAGTTTCTCTGAACAGTACTACTAGATGGTCAGACTTCTTGTGACGATGTACAATGGTCCGATTGATCGAGCTCTGGGAAGGAAATAAGTGGGAATGGAGAGTAAATAACGTTATGGATAAATTACAAAAACTTTTCATGAGATTTTTCCAAATTATTTTGATCATGTTTGGACAAGTACTTGAAAAACATTTTTACTATTTTAAAAGTATTATCAAAAACTTTAAAATGTTGTTTGCACAAAAAATTGTAAAATGTTTTAAAAAAATAATTTTAAGTAATATGTATTTAAAATACACTTTAAACATATTTTATAAAACACTTATAATTTTTAAAGTATTTTTAAGTGAAGCTCACGGGTTGGCCTGACCTGCCTCCGATCCGCCCCCAACCGCTGACCCACCCTGACCTCGTCCCCCCAGCTCTACCCCGACCCAACCCAACTTGCCCTGACCTTGGCCCACCCAAAATAAAAAAAATTGGTTTATATATAGTAAATATAATTTTTATATAATTTTTCATATCAAACATAATTTAAATTTTTTTTTTTCAAATACTTGTCCAAACACATAAACAAACTTCAAAAAAATATTTTGTAAAATATTTTTGAACTTGTCCAAACATAGCCTTAAATTTAAAGAATCTTGATAAATTTATCTAAATTACTATGCAAAATATAATTATAACTCCAAAAAAACCTTGAATTTGATTATGAATATATGTTCACATGATTGTTATAAAAATAAAAAAATAAAAAAAAAAGAAGAAAGAAAGAGTAAATTTCATAATATATGTACCTCCTACTTAGGCATGGGGAAAAAAAAAAAAAAAAACAAGATGGTGTAGTGATATTTTTGTCATTTCATACAAAAATGCAATGATGTTTTGATACTAGTCCAATCTAAAAAAGTAATTTGAAGTTAGCTAGTAATTGCCTTGGGGTTGACTTGGGGTCAACAGATTATTAATAAACTTTATTAGGCAGCAAGTGTTTGATGAAGTTGGAAAGACTGGCGTTTACTTGGAATTAAGGGGCACCATTCAATTTTTTTTGACTTTTCATTATTTAAGCTATTTATGTAAGTACCAGTTTCTTCATTGATCAAATAAAAGAAAAAAAAATGAGAAGGAAGCTGGCTTTGATCTCTTCACCACTTCTCCTACTCGGTTGGTTGATCATACTAGTCCATGTTCCAAATGCTATGGCCGCAAGAACCCTTCTTCTTTCGGGTAATAAACATTTTATTTATTTATATGACTGTGTATAATTTCTAACATCTAATTTTTTTATGTAAAAAAAAAAAAATGTTACTTTATAAATTCTAATAGAAAATTTTAAATTTTATCCTTGTAATAATAAATTGAGAGAGAATTTTTTTATCTCTTCAAAATAAACGCTTGGCGCAGAGTTCTTCCACCGCATCATAGTTGTTAGTATCGTACGATACGCGATACGTATCGTACGATACGTATCATGAAAGATAATTTTCGATACGTATCGCACATGCGTATCGTAAGTGGTAGTGAATCGTGCAATTGTGTGCGATTTCTGCAATACGATATGTATTGCGATACATATCGCGTATCATGCGATACGTTAAATATTTCTAAAATTTAATTTTAAATGTCTAATTTTAATTTTCCCCCCTTATAAAAGTAACTTTTACTCTTTATTAAATATAAGATATTATTTTATTTATTATAAAAATGTTATTTTTATTTAAAATTGTTTTATAATTATTATCTCACATTTTTCCTATTTGGTAGTATTGGTTTCTGTTTCGCCCTTGTTTTGTAAAATATATTTTTAAATTTGTAATAATTTTAATCATTTTTAATACACTTTTTACATCTCAAATATACATATTTTCATCCCAAATACATTTTCGAAATAGAGATACCATACTAATCATCTTTATATTTGTTTAGTGATTTAAAATAATAATATCAGTAGTATATTTATTTTGATGAGAATATTAATAATTTAATTTAATAATATAATATGTTTTTAATTTAATTTAAAAAAGATTGTGGACTATATTATAAAGTTATGCTATGATTAAAATAATACTATTTAATTTCAAGTTTTACTTATAGTTTTTATGATTTTCACATAAAAGCTCATTTTTAAAAACTTACGAAAGTTTATTTTAAAATAAATATTTATTCTTATATGTAATCCATAATATATAATGAAAAATATATATAGTTTTAAATTTTTTTTAATAATATATATATAGAATTTATAGTATATTATTATATATAAACGTATCTTACGATACAATACGCGTATCATAAATTTAGTTTCCGATACACGATATGTATCGCAATTCGACAACTATGCACCGGATAATTAACTATACAAGTATACTAAATTATTTTATTCTTCTTCATATGTTCTTTTGCTTATACGATCCCTGTTAATAATTTTCACCATTTTAGCAAATTTAGGGCTGCGCAAAATAAAAAATTCGGACCTACCCGCCCCTAACAGGCCCGACCCTAACTGTTCGGCTCCAATAGGGACGCGACCCTAAAGACGCGGTCCGGGTCAGACCGAGTTCGGTTCGGTCTGGGTCACCACCCTAATTGGCCCTTTTTTTTAATATTGTAAATTACTAAAAAAAACTAAATTCAAAACAAAAAAAATCTGGTCACCACCAAAAACAAACCCACCACTCCCCACCCCCACACCCATTCCAAATCCAAACCCCGAACCAAAAATAAAAGCTATAAATAAAATAGTTTTAATTATTTATTTTAAAAAATGTAAATTATTATTTTATTTTGCATATATTAAAATATAAATTTTAAATAATTAAATGCATTATTAAAAAAACTTAGAAATTTAGAAAATTTTTTATTAGATACTTGTCAAAACACCTTTTAAATGTTTTTTTAAAAATTTGTTTTAAGATCTTAAAACCTTTTATAAATAATTTTTTTCCAAACGCATTGAAAAATAATTTTAAGAAAAATGTACATAAAATACTAATTTTTGAAGTACAAAATATACATATTTGCAAAGTTATTATTATATTTTTTTGTTTGCAAGTTATTATTATTTCAAATTTTTTTTAATAACTTGAAAAAAATTTAGGCCAAAGAATAAAAGAAATAAAAAGAAAAAAAATTTGAAGAAAGAATAGGAAAAAAAAAGGGCCAGTTAGGGTCAGGCCTTGGCCCTAACCGGCCCGGACCAAAACCTATGTTGGCCCGTTAAGTCTGAACCTAACTGACCCTAACCGGCCCGTTAGGGTCGATTAGGGTCGGGCCAACTGGCCCGCCCCGACCCGCGGGCTAGTTTGATCACCCCTACGCAGATTCCTCAAAATCATTTGGTAGAGCCCCTTTAAGCAGAAGCAGATACAGTAAGTAGCAACAAAATTAAATTAGACATTTTTGACTATTGTTTGCACTTATACTTTTATTATTCAATGATTGGTTAATTATAAACTATGAACAATTAATAGATTATTAAGGTAAAAAATAAAAACTTTTAATTAATGGCAATGGAGATGGATAAATTACAAAAACTTTTCACGAGATTTGACCATATTATTAAGGGAATTTGGTCAATTTATCCAAATTATTAAGCGGATTATGAGGTATATATTATGATTATAACTCCAAATTAACCTTTAATTTGATTATGATCATGAGGTATATATTCATGAATATATGTTCACATGATTGTTCAAAAGATAATAATTAATAACCCACTCAAAAGAGGCATGATGAACATCAAAACACTTAATAAAATTTGTATGAAATTTCTTGGTCTAGAGATAATTTTGCACAAAACTTGAGAACATTTTTGTCGATCCATACAATATGAAATCTGTAAAGGTATTTTGATACTTTTCAAATCTCAAAAGATATTTTAATATTTTACTAAATCTCGAAGTATTTTTGAAGTTAGCTAGGAATTGCCTTGGGATTGACTTGGAGTCAACATATTATTGCCAAATCTTTTTACGGATAATTAACATTTTATTTATATGATTATATAACGACTCCATCCGTTTCACTAGAATAGTTCATTTTAAAAAATATTTTCTGTTCTAATAGAACTGTCTACTTTCAATATTTTTTTTTTACCTCCTATCCTTATTAATATATTCATGTATAGTTCACAATTAACTCATACTTAATAAGTAAGGATATAAATAGAATACAATGTGTCAAATTAATTATTTTAAGTATTGTACCTTGATATTCATAATAAGTTGTACATTAGTTAAAATTGACTCTTCTAGTAAAATGAAGGGGTAGTACTAATAATACATTGAGAGAGAATTTTTTTTATTTATTATTAATTAATCTCCACTTCTCATATATACTTGGTTTCTTCATCATGCTCCTCCATCTCCAAAATGCTACGTCGTCATGAAAGCTTGGTTGAGTTCTTCTAGCGGATAATTAACACTGTTTAATTATGAGTTAATTGTGGACTAATGGAACTTGACTCTTCTGATTTCATGTTCTTTTTCTTATTCCTATTAATAATTCCCCCCATTTTCGTTCCCATGGTCGCAGTTTCCTCAGAACCATTTGGCAGAGCCCCTATAAGCAGAAGCGGATACAGTAAGTAGCAACAAAATTAACATGGTGGCCGTCTTGTACATAAATGCGCATGCTTAACTTCTTTTGAATCTATCGAGTACTTTTACTCTGGGTTTTTGCAAATTTTGGTAATTTTTGGATGACAATCAGTTTCATATGTCGTTTGAACACTTTATGCAAAATAAATAAACTATTTTGAGTTTGAATTTAATTATTCATTCCGTTCTATTAGAAAAATACATTTCGATTTTTTGTTTGTTTCAATAAAAGAATCAACTTTCTAATTTTTTTACTACTCCTACGTTACCTTACTAATATAATCATTTATGGTCCACAATAAGCCCATATCTAGTAACCATGAATATAAATAGAACAAATTGTATAAATTAGCTATTTTATATTTTGTACCGAGTATCAAAATTTATAATCATTGAAAAGATAACATGACAAACACTATGGGGGAGTGCGGGTATATATATAGATTGATAAATGAGCAAAAGTGCTATCTCATCTTTACTTTTCTACGTCCATTTTAACTGCACTTCATTCATGCATGCAATAACCACTAATTAATTAAATGATAAGATGTCATCATTTTGAAACATTAGTAAAAATTTACAAAAGGGTAGTTAAGGGTTTTCAAACTACAAATAAATTTTTTTTTAAGGTTTCTTTGATGGAGGAAAATATCTTTTGATACCTCATAATTAAATAATTTAACTCTAATACATTATTATGTGTGTACAATGATATATACATATATATATTCCTACTGACCATGAGAATACTCATTCTTTTCCGAAAAAAAGAAAGTAAAAATTAAAAAAATTTTACTTTAACAAAGGAATATATATTACTTTTAATATTTAAAATAAAACATTTGTTACTGTTTGCAGTTATACTTTTATTATTCAACTGTTGATGAATTGTGAGCTACGAACAATTAATATTATTAGCAAAGGTTGAAATAAATAAAGAGGTTTGGTTGTTGATTATATTAATAGAAAGATGAGAAAATGTTTAAAAGTAATACGAATCTAGGAAGGAAGAAATAATATATTTTCTCTGTGTCAATCAAAATCTTCCTCTAATTATTTTTTTTATGTTTCCTTTAGGGAACCACGAACGCCTTACTATTAGTGTGCCCGATAGCTCGTCAACTTCTGCGCCTGGATCACATGGCTAGCCAGCCTGGCATGCATATCACTTGATGAAGGAGATGATAATGTGATATTCATTTCACTCATGTCATATTTAGTTATTATAAGTGGCATTATTATTTGATAGAAGAGTAATATTGTATCACAATTAATAATGCTAAAAGTATTTTTGAGCTAATTAAGATATGAATATTAATTATATTTCATTGAATTGTTCAAATTATCAATGATTCATGAAGTTTATGTGTATTTTTTCAAAAATTTCTACTTTTATATAGAATTAAGGGAGTAAAAAATGTGCAATGTATAAAAGTAAACGAATTTATGTGTTTTGACTAAAACGATGATGGTGAATGTGACACAAAGCAGTTGATCGATCTCTCCCAGCGGGATTTTGTTGTTTTGGTGATGTTGAAAAAAACATAAATAACATGCTTTAAGGGTCATGTTCTTCATCCCTCCGACATGAGAAATTTCAGGAAATAATTGCTTTCTTAAAATGTAATTTCATTCTTTTTTTATTAGATAGATAGGGATCCTTTTATATCAGAAAAAGAATTGAAATCAAGCCCCAAATAAAATTAGTGTGTAAGACAATTAAATCTGTACAGAAATTTCATCACCTTTACTCGATATGTCGATTTTGTTATGGTCCGAGTCTGTCTTAGTACTGCATGCATGTATAAATTAACTGGAGAAGTGAATATCCAAGTAAATTAAGAATGTTTCATACTAGTGGAGTATCCACATGAGGTATTACAAAACAGGTGTGAACTCGGCCTTGTAATGAAAGTGCGAGTGATATTAACGTTTTCCGCTGCTAAGGGACTAAATAGTTCAAGAAATAAATGTAAGGGACCAAAAAAGTTCGTTTTGAAATATAGGGGATGAATAGTTCAAGAAATAAATGTAAGGGACAAAAAAGATCGTTATGAAATATAGAAGATCAAATAGTTTAAAAAATAAAAATAAGTGATAAAAAAGACCATTTTGAAATGTAGAAGACTAAAAAAATTATTATACCATATATAAGAGACAAAATGTAGAGTTTACTCAAAATAGAATTCATAAGAATTTAGTTTATCTAATACTTACCCATCACAGACATCCTGCTTTTTTTACGTTTGATGGACTTGCACGTAACTATTAAGAGTGCAGGTAATATACATATAAAGCGAATATTTCATCAAAGAATTTAAGTGGAAAAGTAAATAATTTTTTTTAAAGATTAAAATATCACCTGTTTAAAAATATTTAAAAAAAAAAGAAGAAAGAAATGCACATTTCCGACAAGAAACTCCCTATATGCGCACTTTAACATTTTGATCTTGATATATATGTGCATATTTATGGATATGGAATGTGTTACTTCTTTAACTGTAATTTGTTCAATTTAACGATTTTTTCTTTTGAGATGGAAAATTAAACGATTAAGAACACCATCTTGACCCTTGTAAAAACAAAAGAATAATACGAGTAATTTATTTCAAAACACACACACACACATATATATATATAATTAATTAAATTATTTTTTTATTAATATTTCAAACTCCTAACTGTTCTTTAATTTTCTTAACTAATAAACTAAAAATATTTTTCAAATGCTTATCCGAACAAACCATAAATCTTCAAATATTTGCTCAAAATCAAATTTGTCAGTCGTCTCATTTAAGAGAATTGGCCATCTACCATTTGTATTTGTCAAATTTTCAAAATTTCTCACGCCATATTTACTGAAGTTATATGTGACTTGTAAACAGGGCCAAACAAGTCAAAATAGGAAAATCAAAGTAAATGTTGGAACTTGGAAGTTGGTATATAAATTAAGGTCATGAAAAAGTATTTTAAAAACGTTTCTTAAAAGTGTCCAAAGGAAATTATAATATCTTAAAGTTTTTTAAAAATAAATAAAATAGGGGTTTAGATAAGTATTTTATAAAACTATTTTTAAGCTTACAATATTTTATAAACTAAACTAGTTTAACAATATTTAGATCTATATACAAACTTACAATTTTTTTTAGATTAATTACAATAATATTGTGCTCCAGATCTAATAATTATCGGATCAAATATTTTGTAATTAGCTGTACATAGTATTTCTGGGTATTGTGTTAATTGTTGTTGGACGATTTCTAACATCGTTAATTAAATTCTCTTAACTTTTTACTTTTTCTTTTATAAAAAAGTTGTGGCATGTAAAATAAGAGACAAAGACTCCAAACTTTGCTCAAATGTCTGCCTTAAAAAGGAAAAAAATAAAGAGTATATAAAGAGTTAAGAGACTAAATATAAATGATCATCTCTACTATTTGGGTTTGTTTGGTTGAACGGAATTGGAATTGAATTGGAGTTGGAATTGTAATTCTATATAATTGAAGTTTAGAATTAGAATTGCAATTCCACTTGAATTCCATTGTTCGGTGAAATGATAGAATTGTGAAGAAATTGAATTGCAATTCTAAATTCTTTTGTTTGAATGCTTAAAATTGTATGTAAAATTAGAACTCATTTATAATTGTAAAATAGTCATATTTACTATCCCTTTTTGTGTTATTAATATAGGGGGTGTTTAAACCGGTCGACACGACATGTATCGAATGGTTCCAGGTTAGATTTAGTGCATGCTCTGAAAATGACAATTCGGTTCGTCGAGTTTGAAACGTGACCTGAATCGACCTTTTTTTTTTTCCTGAGAAAAAATTAAGAAAAAAACTTGAAAATGGTCTCCACGAAGAAAAAAAAAAAAAAAACCCACCCCAGCACAACCAAAAATAACCGCAACCCCCTCCCCCCCCCCCCAAGCTTCCCAACCACCCCACACCCATCCCTCCCAAAACAAAAAAATTAAACCCCCGATCCCCAGGCCCCCACTCCCCACCCACAGCCACCCCAAACCAAAACAAAAATAAATAAATAAATAAATAGAATCCCTAACCCTGAATAAAAATTTTAGATTTAATTTTAAAATTACAAATAAAATATGTTTATTTTTTTTTAAAGAAAATACTAATCATCATTATATTTCGTATATATTAAAGTATAATTTTAAATAATTACATACAATATAAAAAAATATAAAAATTGCATTTATGATATAATGCTCTAAACGCTTTTAACCATTTCTCATTTTTATTATTATTATTTTTTTGGTCTAAAATACTTGTCCAAGGGTGGAAAAAAAAATTTTTTTTTTTAAATACGAACATAAACATATATGGGCTAAAAAAAATATCAAATAAAAGAAAAAAATTAATTAAAAAACTGAACAAAGAAACACAAAAAAAATTGAAACGGGAAAAAAAAGGCCACTTTGGGACGAGAATATGTATATATATATCACACACACACTACACATACAAAACACACTCACATCAATAGAATTAGAATTAAAATTCTTAGGTCCAATCAAAGAATTAAAATTGTAGAATTAGAGGTATTTGGAATTGAAATTCAATTCCAATTCAAATTCTACAATTAGAGGTATTTGGAATTGAAATTCAATTCCAATTCTTAAAATTATTTTAGAATTGGGATATGGAATTGGAATTGGGGCTCTAATTTCAATTTCAGTGTTTGTTAAATAATTTTAAAAATTGGAATTGAATTCCAATTCCAAATACCTCCGATTCCACAATTTCAATTCTTTGGTTGGACATAAGAATTCTAATTCTAATTCTATTGATGTGTAGTGTGTGCGAAATATGTACGTATGTGTATATATATATATATATATCGACCCAAAGTGGCATTTTTATTCCTGTTTGAAATTTTTTTTTTCGTTTCTTTGTTCAGTTTTTTTAATTAATTGTTTCTCTTATTTGATTTTTTTTAGCCCATATATGGTTATATTAGTATTTTCTTAAAAAATAATTTTTTTCCACCTCTGGACAAGTATTTTAGACCCAAATAAAATAATAATAAAAATAAGAAATAGTTAAAAAGTGTTTTGGCTAGTATATCGTAAATGCAATTTTTATATATTTTTTTATAATGTGTTGTAATTATCTAAAATTATATTTTAATATATACGAAATATAATGATGATTGATATTTTCTTAAATAAAAAAATAAACATAGTTTATTTGTAATTTTAAAATTAAAAAAATTAAAAACTAAAATTTTTATCGAGATTGGGATTCTATTTATTTATTTATTTATTTTTTGGGTTTGCGGTGGGGGTGGAGGCCTGGGATGGGTTTAATTTTTTTTGTTTTGGCCGGGTTGGGCTGTGGGTGGGGGGTGGGGGGGGGGGGGGGGGGGGGGGGTGGGGGTGACGTTCTTTTTTTTTTTTCCCGGAGAGATTTTTTAATTTTATTTTTGTGGAGACAATTTTCAAGTTTTTTTTTTAAAAAAAAAATCGTCTATTCAGGTCACGCTCCGAACTCGACGAACCGAATTGTCATTTTCGGAGTATGAACTGAATCTAACCCTAATCGTTCAGTACATGTCGTGTTGACCGGTTTAAACACCCCTATATTAATAACACCAAAAGGGATAGTAAATATGACTATTTTACAATTATAAATGAATTTTAATTTTACATACAATTTAAGCATTCAAACAAAAGAATTAGAATTGCAATTCAAATTCTTCACAATTCTATCATTTTACCAAACAATTCCAATTCTAAATTTCAATTCTATAAAATTCCAATTCCAATTCACTTCCAATTCTGTTCAACCAAACGGACCCTTACAAACAAACAATGGAATTGGAATTAAACCCCAATCCCAATTCCATATCCCAATTCAATAAAAAACAAACACACTTTAGGATTTTCATCATTGACAAATCAGTCAAAATTTACAAAAAGGTTAGTCAAAGAAAAGTTAAATACAATCGTAAAAGTAATACTCCATCTGCGCTATTAAACTCTTTTGTTTTTTCAAATACAAGAGTTAGTTTTTTTTTTATATTACATTTCATACTTTTCTTAATAGAACAAAGTGTAATCCACCATCAATTTTTACTTGAAAAGTAAATTACAAGTGAAAAAAAATAATGTCAAATTATTTATTTAAGGTGTTATATAATATATATATATATTTTATAGCTCATAAAAAAAATTGTAAATTAACTTTTTTTTTTTATATATGGGACATAAAGAGTATAACACATAGTCAAACCCTAAAGAACAAGAATAGAATTTTGAACCTCCTTTTTTCAATCATTGACCCTTCATGAGTCAAAAGTCACAAAAACGTTAGTTTAACGAATATAATAGTAAAAGTAGTACTCTTTTTATTTTATTAAAAAAATCTTGTTTCTATTTATTTATTTATTTTTGGTCTCAAACAAAAATTTTCAAACCTAGCCCTGAACTGTTCCTCCAAGGTTTCGATTTTAGTTCCACCTTTAATGGAACTGGAATCGATGAACTAGAATATGCGATTTTGAAACTATGGCCATATCTATAGTAGGGGTGAGCAAATGTGATACCCGGCCCGACCCGACCCGGAACCGACCCGACCCGTCGGTTTCGGGTCGGGTTCTGGGCCGGTTTTTTTTTTGTCCCCAATTAAAAAGTTTCAAAATTATATTATTTTTGCTTAAGATGAGATTTGAACACATGACTTAAGTTCAACAATTGTTTTAAGGTAAGATGATTAGCCACTTCTTCTACTTTTTGTTTTGTTATATTATTTTATTATCTTTATTATATTATATGTTTATTTATATATTAATTTCATATATCAATTCTTTATACTACATATATTATAATAAATTTCTTTTAAAACAATATACATTATAATACTACATAAATTAATGGTAAAGTTTACATTTTGTGTTATTTTTTCTTTACTGTTTGTATATTTATATTACTATTTAAAAAAAATATTGTAATAAAAAAATAATAGAGTATAATTTTACTTATTTATATTAATTTTCAATTGATAAGCATAGTATTTAAACTTGAAATAATATATAAATTTACGAAATAAAATATAAATTTTTTTATATAAAAATTAATTTTGTTTAGGTTGTGAAATACATGTGTGACATAATTGAAAAAGATATTAAATAATTTATAGTTTAATGTTGTATAATATAATAATAAGAAGAAAAATAACAAAATAAAGAGTTGCTGGAGTGGTTAATTAGCTTTCCTTAAGAATAGTTTGCCAACCTTAGGTTGTGTGTTCGAATCCTGATTTATGTCAATGAACATTATAATTTTACATGTTTTAAGTTTAGAAAACCCAAAATTGGATGGAGAACGAAACCGGACCCACCGGTCCGAGCCGGAATCAGACCCGCAGCTATGAAAAAAAAATAAAAATTGAGAGAGAACCGAACCGGACTTGCGGGTTTGACCCGGAACCGACCCGGAAAAAACCCGACCTGCAGTTATGGAAAGAAAAAAAAATTAAGAGGGAACCGAACCGGACCTGCGGGTTTGACCCGGAACTGACCCGGAAAAAACCCGACCCGCAGTTATGGAAAGGAAAAAAAAAAAAAAATTTGAGAGGGAACCGACCCGCGGGTTTGACCCGGAACCGAACCGGAAAAAACCCCACCCGCGGGTCGGGTTTTTCCGGGTCGACCCGACCCGCCGGTTTTTGACCACCCCTTCTATACAATGACATAAGTGGGGTTTTAATAGAAATAGCTATTCTTTCCATTTTTATAATGATTCATCGTGTTGATATTTAATCTAATACTTTTGTCTTTAAAATTTGTATGCATGTTTTTTTCACCATAAGAGATACCTCTTTTTTTTTAATTATTTTTTTTATACTTACAAACAGTTAATATATCATCAACTAAACACAACATATCAGAGGTTATGCATGATTCGCAACACATCAGAGAATGTATAGGCTACTCTTTGTTTAAACTTTTAGAAACATGGAACATATCAACAGCTTATAAACACAAAACCTCAGAAGCTATGCATGCACGATGGGTAGTCCATGAAAGGCTTCAAGTAAAACAAACAATACATCAGAGTTATACACGTTCATAAAATACACTCGACACTTTTGAGGTTAATTTTGATACGCGCATCTTTTAAAAAGAAAAGTAGTGCATATTAATTTCTAACAAATTATTAGACTGTCTTGCCTAAAAAACTATACCTTTAAGAAAAATAACTCCTTATAATTATTAGACGGGAAGTAAGATTTTACATATATGTGTACAGTTTTCTTAATACATATTTTTAATACAACTATTTTTCTTATCTCGATCGATGCTTTTTTAACCAGTTCCGCCGTTTTATCCCTTTAATTTTCACGTACACCAGCCTTGTGTGATAAAGAAAAATGCTGCCATTTAATTACTTGTAAAACGGGGCAAGGTAAACAAATGAAGAAGTCTTTTTCTAACTAACATTCTCTGAGCGTACGTATAGGAAAAATGTGAGAAGAGAACAGCAGTTTTCCACAAAATATAACAATTTTTTTTTCCTTAAAATTCATCTATAAATAGTAAATACAATCTAAAACGTAATCATTCATTTCCTGAACATCAAACAAACTTCAGTGAAAGCAACTGATGATGACGACGATGAAAGGGTTTTTGAACTCTTTTTCTTCGGGTAATTTGAGGTTCTTGTGCTTGTTCCTATTAATAATTTCCACCATTTTCCTTCCCAAAACGGCAGCGGTTTCCACATCAGCAACATTTGGGGCCAGAGCCCTAGGAAGCAGATTCAGTAAGTACTGTACCATAATTAGTTAATATGATTCTAATTAATTAAGTGTAAAATTACCCCTTTTATTTTTTCACGAAATCATTCATTTACTGAATAATGGGTTATGCAATGGTATATACAATTACACTAGTTAGCTAGTAGTTTATCATAAACCTAAATATATTCTCTTGCGAGTATAATTCTATGTTAAACAAATTAAGAAGGTAAGTAATTTTTTTACCTAGATCTATTTATGTTTTTTCATTTAACTACATATTAAATTTAAATGAAAATTCATGTAATTAATATATGTGCATTTGGAATGACATTGTAATTCATACTTAAATGAGATCAATTAAATAAGAGGTATAACTGAGACTTTATTGATTTTTTGTATTGAAATATGTAAATGAACACTTTTTTGAGGAAAAAAAATATTTTTCGAAGGGGACAAGGGTCGGAGAGGGGGAACTACCACTGTTTCAAAGTGATTGTCATTTTAGCTTCCAAATTGTACCCCAAAATAAGTGTCTTTAATTTAACACTTCAAGAAGAATTTGTGCATGTTGTTCTAAAATTACCCTGATTTATTCTCTCTTTTGTATTTTTAATTCAACTGTATTTATTAGTTGGAAAACATAAACACGAGGCTATACTCATAATTTCATTGGTTTTCTTAATTTGTGTGAAAAATCTAAAATGATTTTTATTTTGGGACGAAAAGTAGTGCCTGTAACTCCAGAATCGTACAATCAATATACAGCATACTAGTATAATTTATTTCACTTGAATGCATGTGTACGTTGAAACTCATAGTAAATTGTATAGTTAAGAGATACAAATTTTCTTTTATGATAATTTTTCTTTATAAGGACCGGGAATTAATTATATATTTTGTTAAATTTGTTTTCTTTATCTCGATTTAGAGCCCTAATAATATATACTTAATTTTCTTGTAGGGAATCATGGACGGTTTCTTATTGGTGTCCCTCTAAGCCCATCAGCTCCTGCTCATCACTCAGGAAGTAATAAGAGAAAAAAAAATAGTACTTTGATGGATTCAAGATTTTTTTTAAATAAAAAATTTAAAAAAATCATTTTAAAGATGGATACCATTCATCAAAGTTATAAATGATAATTCAATTTTAAAAAAAATATTAGTCACTTTTATTAAAAATTACTTACTCCTAAGAGAGTTTTGGGTAAAAAAACAAAAACAAAAAATTATCCCAATGAAAGAGTCAAATTTCTATTTGTTTCCATTATATATATATATAATCCTATTAATATAATAATATGTGATTCACAATTGATTTTTACATCTATATATAAAGTAAGGATATAAGTGAAAAATATAATGTCAAACGACTTATTTTAAGTATTATATTTTACAATTAATACTAAATTATACATTTTTTAAACTAAACTCTCTTATAGTACAACATGCAACATGGATAGTATTTTGTAACTTCTTTATTCTAATCTTGATTGTGGGGACTATAATTAGGAGTTACATAATTTTAAAACAATTACTCCCTCTGTTCCATTAGGAGGGTCCAGTTTATTGTACTAAAATAGCACAATAAACTGGACCATTCTAATGGAAAGGATAAGGTATTAAACTGTGTAATGATGGAGTTATAATCTTGTAAATTAAAATTGTAACATATAATCTTTTAGTATATGATTAGTGTGATGGATTTAAATATGGAAGCTCTATAATATACTCCATTTGTTCCATTCAAATAGTCCTGTTTGTAGTGTATGGATTAGTGTGATGGATTTAAACAATATTTATATAAATTAATATATATATATATATATATATATATATGTATATTTGTGTGCCGCTGGATAGATATACCCATAGCTGCCCTTCTCAACTTCTGTTATACTTTCTTTACACTCAATTGTTCTTTTTTTTTTTTTTTTTTTTTTTTACACTCAATTGTTTGATTAGTGTGTTGCGATTTATTTGGGTTTTCTGTGTTTCCACTTTGCAGTTACTACCCAGAAAGATAAACCGCTACACAAAGTTTGACGGCATTCATTTTTCTTCAAGACACAATAATTCACATAGTAGGTTCGATAATGATGATAACTCATCTACTGCGAATCGACCATCGTTCACATTTGATCAACAATAAATATATAAATGAAGTATTTTCTCTTTGCAAGAGAGGGACAATAGTATAAGTTTTCCTTTGTTATGGGATGTAAGAAAACTATAAAAAAATAGTTGTGTAAATTTCATAATTCTTGTATGCATATATCTACACATAATTAATACTACTGTAATAGCAATTCTGCAAATTTCATGATTATTTTATACGTACAACAATGTTATTTTGTTCACTCATATTAACAATTAGACAATAAGTAAATATGAATGAATGACAATGTACGTCAGAGGTGATCTATAGGCCATGAAAGTCATTTAATTAAATTAAAAGATAGGATCAACTTGAATCCGACCGTAGCTTAGAATTCGGACCAAAACCATTTAAAATGAGAAAATTATAATTGAATCCCTAGAATTTTAATCAATAACCGAATCACTCCGAACACTTTTAAAAGTTTCAGTTCAAAACTATTTTTACAGACACGTAAAAGCCTGAGTATTGGAGATAGACAGAAATTAAACCATTTCTTACTTTGAAACCGTACGTGTTTTTAGAGAAAAACCACTAGCTAGAAGAAAAAAAACGTTCTACATGTTCCCAACCGACCAAAGAAACGAAAACAAAGCCATATTTTATGGTTTTGTAGACCAAAATGTCTAATTAAGCTAAATATCTCACATATATTAATAATTTTGTAAATACCTGAAAATTAATAATTAAAGCCATGCATGCATAGCATACACACATCCTGCATATACATAATTAAAAGATTGGCCGGAACACATTAGACAAGGAAATGTTACATAAGAAAGTAAGAAATTTTAAATCCAAGCAATACATAAACAACTGTACGCAAAACATGAAAGATAACACAAGATAAATAAGACATTAGAGGATATAAACTCTTTTTTTTTTTTTCCTTGTGTTGAGATCGATAGAGGCTATACATCAGAGCTATGCCCGCCATTTCATAATTGACACTATGCATAAATTGACATTATGCTTTTAAAAATGTATTTTTCAAGTTTTAAGGTATAATTCCGTTGTTCTTTAATTAGTGTAGTTGAAATTAAACTATAGGTTTTTTATTCTAAAAAAAGGTGTTATTTTATAAATTTCAGCATTTTCCAGGCGAGCAGCATTTAGCAGAGCCCATCAAAGCAGATACAGTAGTAAGCATACGTTCTTTCATATTTTTAATACTAACATAGTTATATACTTATATTTGTAGTTTTGTTAGTTTATTATTTTTATTAAAAATTTAAAACGATATTTAATTTGGGAGGAGGTACGTAATTAACTCCAGAGTCCAGAGTTATGCAGTCGATATTTTACTATAATTTATTTCACACGCAAGCATGTGTACGTGAAACTTGAATCTCATAGTAAATTGTGTAGTTAAAATATATTTGTTCTTGTTTGATAGTTTTTCTTTATAAGGACTGGGAATTAATTATGTATTTTGTTAAATTTGTTTTCTAAATCTCAATTTATAGTCAGTGGCGGAGCTAGGCCCCAAACGTCACGTGGGGCAAATTTTTAAGGAAAAAATGTTATACTACATTGACATTTTTTGTGCAAAAAAAAAAACAAAAATTAATAATTACATCTGAATATTGTTGGGTGAATATTTAGAGTCATACAGTATTTTATTTTACCAAACTTAAAATTCACTAAGAATGGTTGTAGACAATCTAACAACCAGCACACTTCAATTAATCAAATACTAATTATTTTAATTTCACAGTTTGCTTATAGTTTTCTTAATTTTTGGTGGGCAAAATTAACTATTTTATTTATTTTTTATAATTTTTATATTAAAATTGGGATATTTTGAAAAAATTGAGGTGCGACACAAGCCGCCATGTGGCTCCGCCTCTGTTTAGACTCTAAGTCTAATAATATATGTTTATTTTTCTTGTAGGGAATCATGGACGGCTTCTTATGTTGCGTCCCATTATTCTAAGGGCTGATCTCAATTGAAACTGATGTTCAGGTGTAATATAGTTTTGGTCCATTTGATTTAGGCTGTGTTTCAAAAGTACCACGAAATTTTTATTAATTTTACTTGTGTATTCTTTATTTAATCTTCCATAATGGAGAAGTGGACTCCATTATGAGATACATGATTCGCACGGTATCTCTTGTTCTAGAATTGTGTTCCACTCCTTATCCCATCTTATAACATTTTAACACGTGTAACTTGTAAAAGAACAGGAGAAGAAAAGCACTGTGCTACTTTCGTCCCCCTTCTCTCCTCTGCCTGCCTTCGTTCCCTTCTCTTTAGACTTAAACGTCCTTCACCCCCTGGTTCTAATAGCAAAAGCTGCTCTCAGCATCAACTTTTGTTCAGATTAAACGAAACTCCAAAAATCCACTTTTTTTGCCTAACCAATGCTATTTCATTGTTCCTCCATCACCCAGTAAAATAATTTGTTACTCCATCAATTGGTTGATAAAATTTGTTCCTCCATCACCCATTAAACCGGTCGTTCACAGCCACTTTCCGTTCCATTCCATTGTTTCCTCCATCATCAACGCTGCTCAATTTTTCCAACCCTTCTCCTCCCCCAAACTACTTCTTTGTTGATGGAGCAGGACAGATAAAACGGAGATGGTTTTGGTTCTGGTGGAACAATGGAACTTCCACTTTGGTGGAACAATGGAAAATAACTTCCACTTTTTGTAGGTTTTGGTGGAAACAAGGAGAAAAGTTACATATAATTTAGCAATTATTGCTAAATTTAGCAATAATTTAGCACTTAGGCTTCGTTTGATAACCAAGATTCAGCACTTAAAATGAATGATTAAGAGCTTATTCGCATTAAGTGTGTTTGATAACTATTAGTCATAAGTCTTAATGAATTAAGTGGTTCTGAAATTAAGTGCATAATCGATTAAGTGTGTTTGATAACGAAAACTCGAATAACTTAATTAAATAAGTGGGTCTGAAAAATAAGTATAATTCCAGCCTAACAAATAAGTGATAAGCAAATCACTTATCACTGAATTTGAATCGAAAAAATATTTTTTTTCTCTTTAAATTTTCTCATTTTTTTGTATAATTATTTCTTTTTTATGTTTTTAATACTTTTTAAATTTGATCAATTCAAAAAAACAATCAAATTAAATTAATTTTATAATGATAAAAAAATAAAAAAATAAATTGTCATATATTTTTATAACTTTACTAAAATGTATGTACATTTAATGTTAAAAATAAAATAAAAATTTTTATTTTTAATAATTTAATAAAATTCATACTTCAATTTTCAAATTTAGACTTCAATTTTCAAATTTCAGATTTCAGCCCTAATTTCATATATTAAATTTCAAATTTACTAAATAGAGTCATCTAATGAATTTAGATTTCAGACTTCAAATTTTAGATTTCAGATTTCAGACATAAGTTTTTAGACATAAGTTTTATCAAACGAAACCTTAATTACTTGGTTGTTTCTTTTTGTGGAACAAAAAATGGGTTTCATCGTTCTCCTGATTTTTCTGTCTGTTAGGCATCGTCGTAGCCATCATTTACTTCGTTTTCAGGCCTAAGATCCCAGAATACTCTGTCGACAGCATGAGAATATGGATATCTCAGTTGAATCTCAACAATGATAACAGTTTGTTGGCTACTTTCAAAGTAAACAATTGTAGGACCTAAAAATAAATCACCCACGACATCTTAATCAAAACAAAGTTCCGATCGTTGAATACCACCGAAACAGAGCTCCGAAACAAAGCTCCTGCCCAAACCAAATTAACTTCAAAGCTGATCTTAAATTGAGCAACTTTACCGCACGCAATTCGAGGGAGGTGAGTCAAAGTAATCCAAATTGATTTGCTGAACCAAGGAAGCAAAACCAAATACTAAGAACAAACTTTAAGCGAAAGAACAAACTAAAGAAACTTGGCCGGTGGAACTCGCACTAGCCAAAGACGAATTAATTCTCTCCGAAATCAGCCGCTAAGGCTTTTCTAATTTCTTTGTATTTTTCTTTATGATTATAATGGTAACCCAAAATATGTATTTATAGCCTATTATTCCTGAATTTTACACTGATTTAAATTACAACTATTTCCTAAAATAATTAAGTTTTCCTAAAATAAATACGAAAATAATTAAGTATTCTTGATTAAAATTTAAATTAGAAGAATTAAGGATTTCAAATTTTGATTAGGGAAGTTAGAGATTTAGAATATGTTAAATTTTGCAAAATATAGATTAAAATATAATGCAGTTGTGCCTATTTGTGACACATGACAATATATGTGCATTTTATATATTTTGATCGCCTTTATAATCACGAGTTTAGAATTTTAATTGTTAATTATTTTCTATGCAAAAAATTACTGATTGTAACTTATACACATTGGATCTTCGAAATATTATTTTTTAGCTCAGTCACCCATTATAACTTATAAATAGTTGTACTATTAGACTCATTTAACGAGACGAAAAAAGTATCTGATATCCTGTAGTACTTTGTCATGAACCAAAGAATTAAAGAGGGAGAGAAATAGAAGAAAGACAGAATTAGATGATCAAAGGGAAAATTAGAGTTCAGAATAATACAGAGAGAATCTTTTAGAAGCCATTAACCAAAATGAATGCCTATTACAACTTCTTTCTCCGCTTTTATTCCTTAGATGTTATCGTCAATTCAAATGCTTTCCAGTTTTCCTATGCGGCATATTATTTGCAGTGACAATTTTACTATTTGCAGTAATATTTTTCTGTGAAAAGTTTATTTTGCCCTTTAGCTAAAAATTTTTTTTTTTATTTATATTTTTCATATTACACGGTAAGTAAACAATCTATACATTTTTTTACGCAAAGTTTGTTTGTTAATAGAAAAAAACCCTGTCTAGCCCGAGATTGACAAAAATATTTTGCTAGAAATCTCGTCATTGACAAAAATATATTCCAAAATCCCACCCCTTATTTACAGGAACATTATCAAAATACCCCCAAGACCCAAAATACCGTGAATCAAAATACCACCCAAACTTTGGGTGGTATTTTGATCAATAATACCGCCCAAAGTGGGCGGTGTTATGGATCAAAATCCTGCCCACTTTGGGCGGTATTTTGATCAATACTGCCCGGGTGGTAATTTGATCTAAAATACCGTCCACTTTGAGCTGTATTTTGAAAGAAACTCAATCCAATATGAAAAATGTACAGATTTTTTTTTTTTTGTTAAAAAACTAATTTTACGTACAAAATATGTATAAATTTTTTATTTACTTTGTAATATAGATTGTACTCGTGACTATCGGCCATAATTAGATTGAAAATGATTTCTTTTATTTTTTTTAAAACCTTAAGGGGCATTATAAACTTTTTTTTAAAACTATTTGGCCTTTAGATATTTTCTCCATCCTGACATACTTTTTGTACTGAGAATATATTATTTCATTAGGCCCAAATTCTCTTATTTTTCTTATAGGTCATCAGGAACATCTTACTATTAGTGTGGCCCAAAGCCTGTCATTCAGAGGACCCATTTCGCAATCACCCCGACGAATGTCCATGAAATGTGAGCCCAACAAAATGTTCTCAAATTTAGTATTATCTTCATCAGAAGTCATTAGAAGGGTTTATTTTTATTTATGTATAACTTTTTAGGAATGTCAAGGTATAATACATAAAATGCTTAGTTTGACACCATTTGTTTCATATTTGTCTTTACTTTTAAGTGTGAATTAATTGTGCAACATAATTATATTAGTAAAGATATGAGCAAAAAAAATAAAACTGAACTCTTTTATTAGAACAAAATAGATTATTCTAATGGAACGAAGGGAGTATATATATATAGAGATGTTTATAATGAGTCTTTGTGCAATATTAATGAAACAGATTAGGGAAATTGGTTACCAACTATTTAATCGACTGATACTTAAAATATAAAAAAAAAGAAAGATTGAGAGAGAGATTATAATAAAATTGACAGCTTGGTACGTTATGAAGTAAAATACACACCGTAAAGCTTAAAGCTTTCTGTTCAATAATTTCTTATGGATTGATATAATAGGTATTAATAATTTCGTAAAAATTCCTACTCTCAAATTGTTCGAATTAATAGCAACGGAGAGTAAATAACGAGATGGATAAATTACAAAAAAAAAATTCATGAGATTTGTTCAAATTTAAGGAATCTTGATAAATTTTGTCAAAATTACTCAGTGAATTATGATTATAACTTCAAATTAATTAAATGTTCACATGTCTCATGTTCAAAAGAAAATAATCACCCCTTCCCCACAAAAAGAGAAAAAATGAAAGAAAAAGAGGCAGGCATGGAAAACATCAAAAGATATACTTATTAAAAACAAAAATAGTTAATTCAACTGTGAACTAAACAAAAAAAAAAGGTTATAAATATAATGATTGTTTTGCAATATATTACAAAAGGTTATAAATATAATGATAGTTTCTTAACTTCATTATTCTAATCTCCAATTGCTCTTGAACCACTTTCATATTTTCGTTTATCCCTCCTTCAAATTAATAGCGACAATAGTTGAGATATCAATTGACGTGACTCATAATGTTTTTTTTTTTTGGTAAACTCTTACATTTCCAAGGTTTGTAAAACACAATTACAACATCTTTTTATTAATCAGCACTCCAATCCTTAGTGGTAAAGCTTTTCTATTCAATAATCCCTTATGATTGGAATAATCTGTACTCTATAAGTTAAATTCATGCATAGAATATCACATGCCTCCTTGTGTATTTTTTTTTTTTAAATATCTTTTGAGGTATTTATTGAGTAGTTTTTCTCAACACAGTAGATGGCCAGACTTCTTTTGACGATGTCGTCCGATTGAGTTTCAGAGAAAGGATAAAACTGGGTACGTATGAGTCTTGGTAAGAGCTCCACTCTCAAATTCTTTTAACTAATAACATTGGAGAGGAAAAAACTCACTTTATTATAGATAAATTATAAAAAATTTCTCATGAGATTTGTTCAAATTACTTACAGAAATCTTAACAAATTTGTCCAAATCACTAAGCGAATTACGAGGTATATATTATGATTATAAGTTCAAAATAACCTTAAATTTCATTATGAATATATATACATTCACAGGACAGTTGAAAGGAAAATAATTACCCCCTCCCCCACTCAAGGGAATTGCATGAAAACATAAAAGGAAAGCAAAATGTATGGTGGTTGACTTGGAAAGACTGGAGTTTACTTGACCATTCAATGAATTCCAAATTTCCAATTATTTAAGCCACAAATTCAGCTTGCCAGTTTCCTCCTTGATCAGAGAAGGAAAAAAAAAAAAAAAGATTTTAAGGAAGCTGCCTCTGATCACTTCTCTAGTTCTCATACTTGGTTGCTTGATCATGCTACTCCATCTTCCAAATGCTATGGCAGCAACAAGGCTACTTTTTACTGGTAATTAACATTTTATTTATAGCACTGAAACAGTGGAATTCAACCAACGACAGAATTGATCAGCACATATTTCTCTCTTGGAAATTTATCTATAAATCGATACGGTCTCAAACCTAACCATTCCCATTCATTCATGCACATCCGACACTTCACTGAAAGTAGTGATGATGGTCACGAAAAAGTTATTTTCTTCTTTTTCTTCTTCTGGTTTCTTGTTTCTTAACTTCTTTTGTTTATTCTTGTTAATAATTTCCACCATTTTCGTCTCAACGGTCGCAGTTTTCTCAAAAGCATTTGGCAGAGTCCCTTTAAGCAGAAGCAGATACAGTAAGTAGCAACAAATTTGACCTGTATATATGGTGGTCGATCTTCTATGCTTAGTTTGAATTAATTTACTTTGTGTGTTTGCAAATTTTGGTAATTTTATTCTCCTAATTAGGAGTGGCAAAAAAAATCATTAACCCAAAAATCGCCCAAACACATTGGATTTTAACCCAATAAAACTCACATAAAAAAATAATCGGCTGCATGGGCTTCTGCTAAATATGTAATGGGCGGGTTTAGGGTAACCCACTGGGTACCCTAAAACCTGCTCATCATGGATACAAAAAATAGTCATCCAAAACTACCTTTTAAAGTATAAACAAAAACCTAACAACTCACCTATTTTAGTGGGTCCATTTTTTTTTCCCTTCAAACTTATGTTTTCTTTTTCTTTATTTTTCGTGTCCTATAATTACTTTGAGTTTTTTCCCCATTTATTCTTTTATAATATTTTTAAATTAGCCACTTATAAATACTAATTCAAAATTCATTCGGGTTCCAAGTAGAGTTCAGGCTCGGGTTTCGGGTTCCAAGTAGAGTTCAGCTCAAAGATTCGCAGGACCCGTTAATTTGAACACCTCTACATAGAAGACAAGTCCTCGAAGAGATGCTCTTCCTGGATAGCAACATCTCCTCGAGTACTGATGCATGTAGAAAATTTTCCTACTTCCTAGAAGAGATGCTCTTCCTGGATAGCAACATCCCTTCGAGGCTAACCATTATGGGTAAGTCACTTCTGCCTCACTTATCGGCTTTCCTGCAGCAGCACGAGCTCCCATAGGTTTAGTTGGCTCCAATTAGGGGTGATAAAAAAAAATCACTAATCCAAAAATCGCCTCAACCTATTAGGTTTTAACCCAGTAAAACCCACTTAAAAAAATAATAGGATGGGTGAGTTTGAGCTAAATATATAATGGACGGGTTTAGAGTAGCCCATTGGGTACCTTAAAATAGTGGGTACCAAAAATACTCATCCAAAACTAATCTTAAAAGTATAAACAAAAACCCAACAACTCACCTATTTTAGTGGGCCTATTTTATTTAACTTCACCTTCATAGTGAAGCTTTTTTATTTAACTTCACCTTATTAAAATTCCTAAAAATGAAAAACAAGTCAACTATTGCATTCTAAAATAAATTAAAATTTTACAATAAAACTCATATATAATTAATAAAATTATATAAGTAATTTTAACATATCGTACAAATGAGATTTATAAAAACAGGTAAACAATATAATTTATTAAAAAAAATTTTAGTACAACACTACAATAATAGAAAAAAAATTTATTTGACAATATTATGATGAAAAAGTTTAAAATATGTGGTATGCTAATGAAGAAAAATAAAATAATAATTTATTTCATCCTAAACACCGATTTCGGATAACCTATCACTGATTTTTGTGAATCCACGCATAACCCACCCATCCGATTTTGGATCAACGCTATTTATTTTTACGGTCTGCGGAATCTCATTCACCCATAGGCTATAACCCATCATATTTTGCTGTTAAGTTTTTTGATTTTGATGATTTCATTGACATTACATGATTAATCTTTTTGCTGATTCCGCCATTTTTTTCTTTTTGTTAAATGAGTTAAGGTTGTGTGCGAGAAAGAAATTAATATTTTTTTGGGGAGACTAATGAATGATTTTGGGAGATTAATGAATGGTGAATAGATGTAGATAGTGAGGGATTTAATAAGAGAAAGAGAAGAACTAGGAAAGAAACAAACGAGGGAGGAAGGATTATACAATTTTGGCGTCAATTTGGAAGCATCTCCTAATTAAGGAATGGAACCAACGAAGGCTTTTATTTAATTTTTTTTTGTTTTTCTCTATTCTTTTCAATTTTCTTTTCTGGAAGTTATTTTAGTGTGTTGTGTATCTGATCTGGAGGTGATGGTTTTGAGTTTGAAGGTGGCAATGATGGCTGTCATGGATGCTTGAAGGTGCAGGTAATGGTGGACTGAAATATAGTAATCCTCTAAGACTGGGCTAACTATTATATTTCAAAGGGAGGAGAGAGGAGGAAGGTGAAGGCATATGATGGTGCAACTGGGTTTGTGCACATGATTTGTTGATAGAGAGTAGAGGCAAATGTTGTTGTTCGATGATAAATTGAGGAAGAGTGAAGAAGGAGAGGTGTGGGCGTTGCAATTGGGTTTGTGCGGAGGAGGGTGGAGGGAGTGGGCAGCGGTGGCAGTGAGGTGGAGGGAGGAATGAAAAAGGGGGCAGCGGTGGTGGTGGGTGGGTTAGATAGCTAGTACGTGAGCTTAGATCTTCGGACCGGTGTGAGTTTATCACTGAAAATGGATACCGTTTTAATGCAATTAATAATTGAACTGCACTGAATCTTATTTGCTGCTTGTTTGAAAGATTTGCAAAAAATGCTTAAAATGCTTTTTTGATTTTAAACTACCAGTTGTGTTTACTTACTGGTTGGAATGCATATATACATGTTATGTTTATGTTGTACTTTCATTTGTGCACTGATTCAGTTATATGAGCATAAGTTCTGTCGGATCCATTATATTGATACAATTTGATCCCACGAGCCAATATAGGACTTGGTCGTCTGGATCATCTGCGTTCATAATCTCAAGATTATTATTACTCAGCTAACTCAAGTATTGGCAGTATGGAGAATATGATAGTTATATACACGTTTATGATTATGCCGAGGTGAGGTGGCATTTCGTTCGTCGTACATGTGCACGTTGACAAACACCCCTCATCCTCTTTATGTATCGTTGAGCGTACATGTACATGCTAGCGATCGCCCCTCATTCTCAAGATGAACTGGCTAGTTCGTTTATTGTTCATTTAAAACTTTAAGCAACTTCCCTTCATTCTCATTATATGTTCTATAAATCTCGCATGAGTCATGATTGCTATATGTAAGGATATGCCTAAATTGTATGCATAAGTAATATTTGCAACTCGGTAAATGTTTGCGAAAACGGTTCACTCTTCACCACCACCCGAAAACGGTTCACTCTACAAAAATATAGAAAATAGGCGGGCCAATAGAAAAGAAAAAAAAGAACCCCTTTTAACGTTCACTCTTCACCCCCGTCTCTCCCGCGGGATACACGAGCCGCCACACCCGAAACCTACCCCCACTGACCCTAAACCATCTAGCCAGCATCAAACTTACGGTAAGCAAGGGCAACCATTAAACCTCTGCACTCTAAACTCGTTTCCTCTCATCCACTTCACCGCCACCTCATCCTAAAATTCTGCCATCACCATCTCTCCAAGACCCCCTACGCCGCCTCTCTTAACCTGTCAAAGGGTACCTCGCCCCAGAATTTCCTGCTGTTGCATTATAGGTCTGCGGCTTTCAACCATCTTCATCCACAGTATCCACTCGCTCAATCACTTTTGACCCGCTTCATATTTCTCTTTTCAGATTTTAATTTTAATTTCGTTTCAATTTCATGCTCCTGATTTCTTTTTTCTTTTTTTTCCTTTTTTTTCATTTTCTTGTAGAGTGCATAGTTCAGATTCCTGTTTCTGCTTCAGGATTTCTTCTTCCTTCAAGTTTGTTCAAGATTCAAAATTTCTGCAGTTTTTGGTGAATTTCGCTCTCTTCTGCAGTACTTTCATATAGTATTCTTTGCTCAGTTTCTATGCAATTTATGCCAGTGGCGGAGCCATACCAAAGTTTCAGTGGGTGCTCAATAATAGGCCGACCCAAGGTTTGACGTGTTTATTTATTGTTTATTTATTTATCGAGCCTAAAATCGTTTTCATATTCGTTTATTTATTAATCGAGCCGAGCTGAGCTTGTTCGTGAACATTCGTGTTCATTTTATCTCGCATTAACTAACAGAAAATTGTAATGTTTATTTAATTTAATATATTATATCAACTTGCATAAAAATAAAAATTCAATTTAAACTCATATATTGATATCTATATACATATAAATATATATATATAAATATTCAATTATTTGTATTATTTAAAATTTTAATATTGTAATACTTATTTTATTTATATCATATAGTTAATATTTTAATCGAGCCTGTTCCTGAACATTAACGAGCTTTCAATACCTTGTGCGTGTTCGTTTATTATCGAGCCCAAAAATCATGTTCGTGAACGTTTTTATCGAGCCGAACTCGAGCTTGCTCGTGCTAGTTCTTAGCCCTATTCGATAATATAGATTTTTTCCCCCTACATCATTAAATTATCATATGTAACTATTAGAGTATCAAATTGATAACTCATAAATTTTCATACAATTTTAAAATTTTATTTTTGATAATAACTATGGTTGATAAAGGCCTTTAGTTAAATACTAATTTTTTTTATAAAAAAAAATTGGTTTCTAATACAAATATTTAATTGATTTGTGTAGTTATACATCATTGAAAAATTATTTTACTAAAATTACATACAATGAAATTTTTTTTTTTTAAGGAAAGGTTGTCATCACATGGAGTTGTCAGAGTTCGATAACTGGTTTCTTACAACTATTTTTCGAGCTATTTTCTTCATCAAAATTTTTTGAAAATTCAATGAAGAAAATTAGACGAAAACTACAACTAAAATTATTAATAAGCATACAATCAAAAGTAATTTAATAATAAATAATAGATTATAAACAAAATTAAATATCACAAATAAAAATAAACTAAAACTAAAACAAAAATTTTAAACTAGAGAAAACAAGAATTGAAGGAATGAAAGTGGGCCACATGGAATGGAATGGGTAATCATGTGAAAAGAATGTAAGGAAAATGATTTTTTTACCTTAATATTAACTTTTGGGGCATAAAATTACCAAAACAAACAAAAAAAAATTGAAATTCCCAAACTATAGAAAACGAAGTTGGGGGATTCGTTTTCATTTTGAAAACGAATCCCCCAACTTCGTTTTCTTCAAAACTAACCAAAAAAAAAAAAAAATTCTTGAAGAAAACGAATGCATGGAATTCGTTTTGAAAACGAATGCAGTCCTTCTTTTTTGTTTTTTAGTAATTGCATTAATAAACGAATTTCATAATTACTTTTTTCTTTTTTTGTTTTTTATTAATTTCATTTAGAAACGAATTCCACTAAAATGATTTTTAAAATAAATAAAAATTATATTTAAACTAATTTTAAAAAAATTAAATAATTATTTTCATTGAAAACGGTTCACCAACATGTTTCTAAGTTTTTATTCATTTTTAAAAAATAAATATTATTTAATGAAAAATAAATTTTAGGGTTTTCGAAACGAACCCCCGTAAATCATTTTTGAGTTGTTATAAAAAATAAAAAAAGGCAAAACATAATTATATAACTAAAATTTTAATTTGTAATTCAGTAAAATTTTAGAAGAAGTAATTTACGGCATTTTTTGAAATACATACAATTTCCGTATAAATGAATTTGGGGAATTTATTAAATTACTTCCTCTAAAATTTTATTAAATTACAATTTAAAATTTCAGTTATATAATTATATTTTGCTTTTTTTCATAACAACTCAAAAACGAATTATGGAGATTCTTTTGAATTAATGAAATTAATAAAAAACAAAAAAGAAAAAAATTAATTTGAAATTAATAAAAAAAAAAAGAAGGAATTTTTTTTCCAAAGGAAACGAATTTTTAATTAAAATTTTTTTTTTTTATTCTTGAAGGAAACGAAGTTGGGAGATTCGTTTTCATTGAAAACGAATCTTCCAACTTCGTTTTTTATATTTTGGGAATGAAAAAAAAAGGGTCTATTTTGATAATTTTTGACCCCAATATAAATATTGGGGGGGAAAAAACCCTAACGAAAATATATTTGGACCATTTGGCTATGGGCCTCGGAGAGGGGGTTTTTGTTCTTTAATTCGATCTCCCATTTGGTTTTAATTGAAAAAGAAAAAACAAAAATAATAAAGAAAAATAGCTACTCCACTCGTCTTCTTCATACGGCCGTCTTCTTCCCTACTTTCTTCCCAAAAAAGTTGCAGGCAACGGTACTGCTATAGTCTCTACATACGGCACCTGTGAGCACGGAAGGGGCGGTTTCTTGGGGTCTGGGGGTGGCTGCGGGTTGGGGTTTTACAGGTACCAAAAAATTTCAACACTAATACCACTCTAATTTTCCGGTGAAAGGGGAGGCGGCAGCACCGGCTCGCCTCTCTCTAGATCCGCCAGTGGTTTATGCATTCAACTTTGTTTAGCAGGTTTCTACTTTTTTATGTCCAATTTATTTGTAGTTTTGTTTTTATTTTTGAATTCTTCCTCAGTTGTAATTGTTAGGAACTATGATGACGGTGAGGGATAAATATTGATTATTGCTTGCGTTCATGCTCTGAGTTTCGAGAAAGCTGAAGGAGAAAGGAGGACAACGAGTGATTGAATTCCTAAAGGTTGTTTTTATTTTGTGAAACCTATTGTAGTTCCAGGGTAAAAAATGAGTAAATGAGTTTAAAGAATTATGCACCAACTCTTCTATTAGTAAAAAGGTTCTGTAAGATGGATAAGTTAACTTGGGAGGGAAAGATGAAAACTTTAGTTATGAATCATAGATACAAGTGTTTTGTTTGATGTCGTCCATGTGGAGGCTATTGACGAGCAGCTACTTAATTGTAAGGGAATAGTTTGACCTCCTTTCTCCTAATGTGCTGGCTTATGTGCTCACTTATGGATTTTGGAAGCATTACTTTGTTTTACTAAACATGGTTCGTGTAGGTCCTGCAATTTCAATGTGTAGCAATGAGTGTTAAGTATGTTTCAATGTTTGTCTTTTGTGTTTGAATAGTTGTAACCTGCATATCTACCTAAATGCATGCACTGCACCTTTCTGGAATCAAGTTATAATACTTTAGGGAATACATTTTTCTGTATTTAGGGACAACAGTAGCATCAAAGTTCTAGCAGCGTAGACTTTTTAATTCCATTATCAAATAAATTTATGTATTTTTCCTTTATCTTTCTTCTAAGTTATAGCTTGTGATGATGTAGTCCACATTATGTAGAATTTTGCGAAAAGAATCCAAAAGGTTCCTAGTTTATGAATTAGATTCTAAGGAGATCTTAATTTGGTATTGGCAAAAAATAAAGAAAGAGGTGGGGGTGGCCCTTAATGAGTTGTGCATGATTAATATTTTCATTTGGTTAATGAGTTGCTTCATTTGGTTAATAAATTGAGTTTTTCATTTGATCTTGGAGAAAAGAAATGCTTTTGTACCACAACCACATATCTCATGAGTTGGGAAGCAGTCCATTAATGATTTACTTATGTTCCTTGGTTGATGTATATTCGGAAATGGTGTTTCTTGAGATGAATGTTATTGTAACTTATTTTAAGGTGTAGACTTTTGATTTGGGTGTCTATATTGCTTATCCTGTTGCCTTTTGATATCCTGCTTCTTAACTTTTGATAGTAACAAGACTGAGGCATAGCAAAATAACAAAAATTGCAACACTGATACAAATAACATGAATTTTTTGCTTGTATTTCTGAGCCCCCCTCGAATTGTATTCTGGTTCTGCTACTGATCCTTTGTTATATTTCTGTTTTTGTGAGTTATTTTTTGTGCCTCCTGTGAGTATGCTTGTCGTAGATTGATGGTGCTAATATGCAAAATTTTCTGTGAAAATGAAATTTACTAATGAATACAGTTTTTATTGGTATATAGTATTGTGACATTTTTGGTCAACACTTTCTTTAGTATGATTTTCACCTGGTAGAATGCTTAGCTTGATTACAATTTGATGGGAGTTGGTGGAAGTCAAAGACTGTTTCCCAACTGATTAATGTTTGAGATGCAGATAGGTCTAGGTAAAAGGGAAAGGGTTATATAGGATAGTTGGTGGAAGTTAAGCCTGGGAGAAACAAGAGATGAGGTTATCAATTGATTTAGTTTTGATCCTTGCAATTTGTATCTAGAAGTATATTACATGATTTTGATGTTGACTGGGAGTTTTTAATTGTTTTCTATATTTTATGAATATATGTATATGACTCTATGCTGAGGTTCCAGCTCAAGTGGTTGACCATTTCCTGCTAGCTTGGCTGGTTTGCATCCTGTCCAATTTTAAAATGATGAATCCCCTGTTTATTTCCTCGTTTTTCAGAATATGCTTGCAATATTTGTTTATTCAGTTCCATCACTTATTTCCTCATGCAGCTTAGCCAAGCACCCAACGAATATCTGAAACTGAAATTGAATTGAATTGAGAGAAAGAAGCTTTTGTAATTGGGGAATATTCAGGTGAGGAATACAGATTGGGATGGCTCGTTTTCATAATGTAAGTACCCATCTTTGTTTCCTCCACCTATAAAATCAATTCCACCAATGATCTATGATTTAATTTGCTTACCGATAATGGGAATTTGATACAGCAAAACAGAAAGGGATTTGTGAAGAACACGGTGAAGAAGCAACCAAGTGGTGGTGTAGATCATGTTACCGGAGATAAGATTCCTAAAAGCTTTGTGTTTTCACGAGGAAAGTTGCCTGCCCCTCTAAGACATTTGCAGATGGACTTGAGAAAGTTAATGCTTCCTTTTACTGCTCTCAAACTCAAGGTCAGTTTTGGGTATTTAGATATTAGGTGCATGACTTGTTTCCAATTTTTGTCTGCTCTATTTAACACCTAATAGTGATTTAATGGATGGGTGAATAACATGGCACTAATATCATTACTTTTCTGATATAGGAAAAGAAACGAAATAATCTCAAGGACTTTTTGAATGTTGCTGGGCCTATGGGTGTCACGCATTTCCTTATCGTATCTAAATCAGAATCTGCACCTTATTTGAGGGTTGCAAGAACTCCGCAGGGACCAACCCTTACTTTCAAGATACATGAATACTCATTGGCAGCTGATATTACACAATCTCAGCTTCGCCCAAGATGCCCTCAAGATCTTTTCAAGAATCCTCCCTTGGTACGTTTCTTTTATTCATATGATTGTGTTATAAATGACTGCATACATTGCATGCTGCTGCTTGTTGGTAAACTTCCAAGTGTTATGTTAGTCAATATTGTATGAAGGATTGCCTACATTTATGTGTGTTCTAATTGATCATGTTATTCATGAAGTGTTCCATGCTAAACTTGTTGAATTGATGTGCAGATTGTGCTATCTGGTTTTGGTACTGGTGAGCAGCATCTAAAGCTTACAACAATTATGTTCCAGAACATTTTTCCTGCCATTGACATAAACACTGTATGTAAAGAAGTACTATGATAAAGTTTTTGCCATTGATTTTAATGCTCTCATACTCACAAATATGTGGACTGCAGGTTAAGCTTTCGTCCTGCCAAAGGATTGTGTTGCTTAATTACAATAAAGAGACGAAGCTTATTGATTTTCGGCATTACTCGATAAGATTGCAACCAGTTGGTGTTTCTCGCAGAATTAGGAAATTTGTGCAGAACCATCAAGCGCCTGATTTAAGAAGTCTTCAAGATGTCAGTGATTTTGTGACAAGGTTTCTCTCTCACTCACTCTCTCTCTCTATCTCTCTCTCTCTCTCTCTATTGATATATATCTTTCTATCTATCGTATTTGTAGATATCTATCGTGTCTATTTTTTAAGTATCTATCTTGCCACCTATCTACATGCGTGTCTGTTGTGCATATTCAACTAATGTGAGGACGTGACAAGTTAGACCAACAAAAATGATGGGCTAAGTAGTTTTTTTTTTTTTTTTAAATTTTATTAACGATCCTCTAGGGGGCTAAGTAGTTTTCTTAAGCACTAGATTCATCAATAAGGAATAATGTAGAAACCTGAAATAGAATGGACTAAATGAAATCAATAAGTGTTCTTTAATATACAAACACATTGATTCTATTGTTTCTCTGCCACCCCTTGCCTATACTTCAAGGGCTGGTTATGGATCAGAAAGTGAAGCAAATGATGAGGCAGCCACTGTAAGTCTGGCAACTGATCTTGGTAGAATAAATCGGGTATCTACAAAAAGCGCTGTGAAGCTCCAAGAGATTGGGCCTCGCATGACACTTCAGCTCATGAAAATTGAGGAAGGATTGTGTTCTGGCGTAGTCATATTCAGTGAACATGGTATTTACTTTAATTTTACATCTTTTCTTAAATGTTACTGTATCTTTGAGAAGTATCCAACCCTTGTTCACTATCTGCTTGAAACGTTACATGAGTGATCCATTTGCAACTCAGTGGCTTCAAAAGAGACATTGATTGATTTAAAACCTACTTTGTTGAAATTATATGCTCAACTTGCAAAGTAAATTAAATTTAATTGAAGGTTACAAATTGAAAAAATATAAGTTCTGCATCATCTGCTGGTCTGTGGGCGAGCACTTGTTGATTAAAGTGCTGCTTGTGTTTTAGAGTTGTACTGTAGATAAACTCTATTTATGATTTGTCATTGTTAAGCCTTAGTACTTGTAAATTGTTTGCAGTAGACCACAATGTTCCATGCATCTATGAATTCAGGATAAACTAATGCCAATACTTTTCTGTTTGTGTTGCTTTGTTTGTTTTGCCTTGCAAAAGAAATTTTCGCCATTATACGGGGAAGATTCTTTGATTGCCAATTCATAAGGTTCCCCTGTTTCTTTCAGGACTTTCTGATGCAAAAAAGGAGCAGGAAGCCGAGGGAGTAGAACAGGATGAAGTTTCTGAAGAAGAGGAAGAAAAGTAGCAGTAGTAGTTTAAAGTTTGTGTATGAAAATGGTTGATTCGGGCCCCATAACGGTTAAGTCACTTTCAAGAGTGATTGTTTTTAAACACGTAAACTATATATATATATATTTTTTACTTCGGCAATTTTGGTAGATTTGAGTTCGTATACATATATATTAGGAGGAAATACTATAATCTCTTCAAGGAACTATTTAGCCACTAGAAAATGGCATATGCAATTGCATTAGTTTTGCATTATAGACCATCTTCTAGTGCTTGAATGGTTTATTGAAGGAATTATAATTGGACCCATTATATTAGGTGCTATAACTATTACCCCCTCCTTTCCATTCAGAGAATCAATTTAAAAAATGTGTAACTTATTTTGGTTTGTAAGGTACAAGACTTAGGATATATATTTTTACTTAAAGTTATATTCTTACTTTATAGGTAAGGGTAAAGGTTTAAAGTAAAGATAGGGATATTCATGGTTTACCTAAATAACAAAAATTGTCCAAATAAAACCATTTTTGATTTAAATGGTTTGGTTACAATGGTTTGGTCTTTCAACCAAACTGTTTGTAAAAGGTGGTTAATGGTTTTACTTAAAAATTTTGGTTAACCCAACCGAAAACTTTGATTTGGTGCGGTTTGGGTGGTTAACCAAAAAATCGTAGTTTTTAAACATACATAATAATAGTATATTATTATCATTTAGGAAAATTTATAGTGAAGTTTTTTTATTGAAATTGTTACTTGAATGACACCGTTTACTAAAAGTAGGACACTTTCTAAAGAAGTGAATTTACATTTTTGCCTCTCCATTCTTTTCGACCTTATGTAGTAAAATTGATTTCAATCAATTTTACTGCAATTCCATTTCTCCTCCATATCGCGATTCCGGTTTCCACCTCCATCGCTCTTCTTCATCGGTCGTCGGTCTGGCTCAACAAATCGGTGAGTCGGAATTTTTTTTTTTTTTTTTTTTTTGTAGAGGAAATGAAAATTTGAATGTGTTGGGTGTTGCAAATTCTTATGGGTACTGTGTTCAGGAATGTATTAGTGTTTATGATGCTTTTTCCTGCTGCGTAATGATAATTTTAGGGTAAATTTAATGGTCGTTCGCCAGAAAAACGATTTTCTGACGAACGACCGGGAAAATTGCTTCGGGACCTAAAAAAATCGACGTCCTGTGGCGATTAACGATGGCGTTTTTTCCGGGGAAAAGCGATTTTCCAGGGAAAAAACGCCGTCCAGTGGAAAATCGCCTGGCCTAGGCAATTCTTAGTGAAAAAAAAGTGGAATAAATTTTTTTTATGAATTTGGAAACTATCAAGGGTATATTTGTCTTTTTGCCACTTAAAATTTGAAAAAGTGTCATGTGTTTAATAAAATGGGTCCTGCAATTAACATGCCCCTTTTTTATTTAACTTCACCTTCATAGTGAAGCTTTTTTATTTAACTTCACCTTCATAGCGATATATAAAAAGTAGTGATGATGGTCACGAAAAAGTTATTTTCTTCTTTTTCTTCTTCTGGTTTCGTGTTTTTTAACTTCTTTTGCTTATTCTTGTTAATAATTTCCACCATTTTCGTCTCGACGGTCGCAGTTTCCTCAAAAGCATTTGGCAGAGCCCCTTTAAGCAGAAGCAGATACAGTAAGTAGCAACAAATTTGACCTGTATATATGGTGGTCGATCTTCTATGCTTAGTTTGAATTAATTTACTTTGTGTGTTTGCAAATTTTGGTAGTTTTGTTCTCCTAATTAGGAGTGGCAAAAAAAATCATTAACCCAAAAATCGCCCAAACACATTGGATTTTAACCCAATAAAACTCACCTAAAAAAATAATCGGCTGCATAGGCTTCTGCTAAATATGTAATGGGCGGGTTTAGGGTAGCTCACTGGGTACCCTGAAACCTGCTCATCATGGATACCAAAAATAGTCATCCAAAACTACCTTTGAAAGTATAAACAAAAACCTAACAACTCACCTATTTTAGTGGGCCAATTTTTTTTCCCTTCAAACTTATGTTTTCTTTTTCTTTATTTTTCGTGTCCTATAATTACTTTGAGTTTTTTTCTCATTTATTCTTTTATAATATTTTTAAATTAGCCACTTATAAATACTAATTCAAAATTGATTCGGGTTCCAAGTAGAGTTCAGGCTCGGGTTTCGGGTTCAGTTTGGATTCTGGCAGGGTCAAGGTGGGCCGGTTCAATTCGGGCCCAGTTCGAGCCCATGATTCAGACCCAGTTTCGGGCCGGTTTCAAGCCGGGTCGAGTTTAGGGCCTCTGGTCGGGGTCGGGGTTTATATAAATATAAAAAAATTTAAAATTGTGTTTAGACAAAAAAAACTACATACGATTAAATATAAAAGTATACAATATATATTTCAAATTTTAGAATAGATTTAAAGAATTAAAATCCGCCTCAAAAAAAAAAAGGAATTAAAATGAAATTAAAAAATTTTGAAAAAATCTTGTTAATAAACCATTAAATAGGCCTTACCTTTTTATATAATGGGTATTATGGGTACCCATGAGTACCCATAGTTACTCATTACCCATTTGAATTAAGATTATTATTTGTATGGTTAATGTGTAACTTAATACCTATTTACTACCTATTCAATCTGCCCGTTTGACACTCCTACTCCTAATGCATGGATTACCATCAGTTTCACAGGTCATTTGATCACTTTATGCAAAATATTATATATATATATATATATATTATATGAAGAATGACAATTTTGGTCCATAATGTATCAATTATGACACACTTTTAGTCCTTAAAGTTTTGTTTCAGTGATATTTTTGATCAATTTACCGCTTTATAAGTAATTTTAGGTCAAATGTAAGTTGTCTAAAATATTGGGTTCAATAAAAACTTTTAAAAAATCACCACTTATTAAAATAAAAAATTACTGAGTATTTTTTAGAATGAAACTACCGTTGTCTCTTAATAATGGAATTTAGTAGCTATAAAATGCTTTGATGTTATGTGGGAATAGAAAACCAGTACCAAAGTTCTGCTGGGATTTTTTTTTAATCAAAGTTGCATAATAAAGAAAAATTGCAATCACTTCAAAAATTATACTATTAGAATATTAAAAAAAAGAAAAATTCCCAACAGAATTAGATTGATTATCATTGCATTCACAAGTACATATAAAAATTATGCCAACTTAGATTAAAAAAAATTTCGACAGAACTTTGGTACTGATTTCCCTATTCTCATATAACATCAAAGCATTTTATAACTATAACTATAGTACTAGTATGCTAAATTTCATTATCCAGAGATAGCAACAGTTTCATTTTAGAAAATACTCGCTATTTTTTTGTTTTAATAAGTGGTGAATTTTTCAAAATTTGTTATTGAACTCAATATTTTAGACAATTTATATTTTGATCCAAAGTTACCTATAAAATAAGTAATAGTAGGTAAATGGACCAAAAGTGTCACTAGAACAAAATTTTAAGGACCAAAAATATCAAAGTTAATACATTAGATGCCCTAAGAATCGAAAACTAATACTATTTTTTTCAAACTAAAACTCAAATCAAAACTCAACTCAATCAAAAAGAACAGACCTAAAAATCGAAACATGGGGTTCGGTTCGACCCATACCTTATGGTTTGGATTGAGTATTCACGAATTTGACCAATTGACCCGAGATAGGGATCTGATTCAAACCAACTCAAAAATCCGCTTCGAATCGGTTTGGGTCGGCGAAGCAGACCAACCCCGCGGGTCTTTTTGCACCCTCTAGCCATGTATCTATGCGAGGTTGCAATTTACACTGTTATTTTGGAATTTTTTTAATACTCCATTCGTTTTATTATAAGGGTACGTATATCTTGAAAAAGATACAATTTATTATGAATATCAAGATATAACACATAAAATATCTAATTTGACATTATTTGTTTCATTTACATCCTTTCTTTTTAAGAATGAACTAATTGTAAACATAAATAATTATATTAGTAAAGATAGGAGTGTAAATAAATTGAAAGTAAACTTTTTTAGTGAAACGAAATATATTTTTCAAAGTGAACTCTTCTAAGACTTTGGGCTCATAAATTTTCAATTGTTATATGTTGAGGCATGTATGGTAATAGTTCTGGCAATCTAAAAGGCAAAAGAAAAGAAAAAAAAAAAAAAAGAAGCCAAATCTGCTAATATACATGACAGAAATGTTACAAAATCAAATACTCTTTCTGTTCCATTGGAAATGTTCATTTTCAGAAATGGATAACTTTTTATAAATGTCGAGATACAACACTTAAAATAGTTAATTTGACATTATTTCATTTCTATATTATGGGATCATTGTGAACCAATGATTATATTAATAGGGTATAAGAAGTAAAAATTTGAAAATAAACTGTTCGAATTATTGGAAAAAAGAATTTTTTTGAGAGTAAATTCTCTCTGATGGAGTACGATCTATCAAAAGTATTATCTCATCCTTACTTTGCTACATCCATTTTAACTGCATTTCGTTCATGCAAAATTAATAATATGTCATCATTCTAACACTAGTAAAAAAGTTACAAAAGGGTTACTCCCTCCATTTTATTAGAATGGTCCATTTTTATTAATGTACAATATCTAAAATAGCTAATTTGGCCCTATTTGTTCCATTCATGTCCTTATTTTCTTATGCATGAGCTAATTGTGCATCACACATAATTATATTATAAGTAAATGTTGAGGAGTAAAAAAATTAAAAGTAGACTCTTCTATTCGAACAAAAAATATTTCTCAAAATGGACCATTTTAATAGAATGGAGAGAGTATATAGTTTAGGGTTATCAAAATACAGAAGCAAAATTAAGGTTTCTGTGATGGTGAAAAATATATTTTGATCTCATAAATAATTTATTTTATTAAAATATATTTTGATCAATTAAATAATTTATTTTATTATCACACGCATTGAAATTCATTTTAAACTGTATAGAGTACCTCTTAACTAAGGTATTACATTTCATGAATTAAAGATATCATAATATTTAAAATTAGACATTTGTTATTAATTGAGTAGTTGTGAACTATGACCAATTAAGTATACTCTCTCCGTCCCACTTAAAGAGTTCACTTTCAATATTTTTTTTGTCTCATTTAAAGAGTCCACTTTGAATTTATTTACTAAGGATATAAGTGAAAAATATGATAGTAAATTACTTATTTTAGGTATTGTGCCTCAGAACTCATAATAAATTGTACACATTTTAAAGTGGACTCTTTGAGTGGGACGGAGAGAGTATTAGTAAAAGTATAAAAGATAAATATTAAAACATGATACCGAGTAAATTTTTTTTTTTTTTAGGTAGGAACAGATAATGTGTCAATTAAAATTTTCCTCTTAATTTAAGGCCCTAATTAGATTTTATGTTTCCTTTAGGGAACCAGGAACGCCTTATTATTAGTGTGCCCAGAAGCGGGTCAGATCGTTCGCCTGGAATGGGACATCGCCGGTAGTGTGGCAATGGTGACCAACGTACCAAAATGTAGAGATGAATAATATTGTTAATTTCACCTTTGTAATTACCAAAAAGAGATATTTTACCAAAAGTAAATACAGAAAAAAAACCTCAAAATGGTGCTTATTCACGTTTTTGTTATGCACAAAAACTTGTGTCAAATCTGTCAGACGGTTCAACGTCTCCCATTTTTTTTAAGGCGCAAGTATTAAGTTAATTTAAATTGAAAGTATTGTTAAGTATTCTATATCGCATATAACTTCTGATATATCACGTATGACTTAAAATATTTGACGTATCGAGTATGGCTAGCTAGCATTTCATATCTCATTTTTAGTTACTAAAGTATTGCCCTTTCGAAAAAGTAGTTTTGTCTGTAGTAAAAGGAAATGTGTATCAATTTTAAAAGATGAAGTATCGCCTACTTTGAAGAGTATCACCCGTTCTTTTTCTTATGGAAAAAGTGTCGATTTTGAGTTCCAAACTCTGATTAATTTTCCACTGATGTTGTCTTGTCTAAAGATACTTAGAATCCAATTAATGGGAGGAGGTAGAGATGATGGGGTGTTCTTTATGATGTTTTAAAAAAGGGTTTGAAAACATGTTTCTATAAAATAGTTTTATAATGTAAAAATGTTTACTTAAATAGTAAAAAATTATATTAAAAATGATTAAAAATGATTATAATGTTTCTGTCTAATTCCCTCACCTTTTTAATGCTAACTACCAAACAAACCACCGTGAGCAACTCAGCTAGTCTTTTTACAAATTCATCCCTCTAACTATCTCTTTATTACATTTGTATCTTTTAGTTCATGACATATTCTTTGGGCCTCCAACGCCAATCCCTTTTTGTTTTTGTAGACTACCAAAAAACAAGTATTTGACAGCGGATATTTAACCATTTTCGCGCTGGGTTTACGAATTTTTTATAACGGTGCGAGAGATATGCTGTTGTTTTAATTTCGGTAACATTCACACCGACTATTTATTAAAATTTGTAAATTTTGAAAAGAAAATAAAAATTACACGACATATATATATATATATACTAATTAAAATAACAAGAATATATACACTGTGAACTAAATAGTTCAAAAAACTATGAACTTAGTAAAAATAGTTCAGAAATATAATAATATATTCAACTTTACGAATTCACTATTACAAAATGGACTTTCTACGGCGGTGCTTTAACGGCGGAAATACCAAAACCGCCATTAAAAAGAAAGTACGGACTTTCTACGGCGGTTAGAAACAAATTTTTCTACAAAATTGATAAATAGTAAAATACATATTTATTATTAAATTTAAAAAAATTTGGGGGTTAATTTACAAAAATAGAAATTAATAGGAATAGAGGAATGGGCGGGAATTCACAATTACGGGCTTTCTACGGCGGATTTATTAAAACCGCAGTAGAAATGGACTTTCTACGGCGGTTTTAATTGAAATCGCCATAGAAAGTCATAGAAAGTTATTTCTATGGCGGTTTCAATTACAACCGCCATAGAAACTTGATTTTTTTTGAATTTTAAGGGTTTCCCTTTGTTTCCATCTCCAACCGGCCACGGCTAGCTTCCCCTTGTTTCCATCTCCAGCAAACCGAAGCATTCTCTCGTTGCCGACGCCCATCCTCTTTCCGTTGGTTTTTTCTCTTGTCTTCCCCCGAAGTCGTTCTTCCGGTAGCGTTGATAACAAGATCCGCCATCACCCAACTCCGGATATGGTTTCTTAATCGGCCATCACCCACCACTTGGAGTTAATCCCCCATCATAATTTCACCACAATCGGTCCTTGTTGTGGGCTTCAAATAATAAAAAAAGTAATATAGAATAGTTTCAACTTTATTTAACCTTTACAAATTTTATTGTTACTTGATTATTGTGATTGGCCTAGGGTTTATTATTAGTGTTAAATTCGGGTTTGGTGAGATGATGAATGATTAAATTCGGGTTAGTGTTCTATCGGTGATTATTATATTGTTCTTACTGTTAATGATTAAATTAATTAGAATTTGATGGATGCAAGCAAAAATTTTTGAAGTTTGGTGGTTGTTCGATTTATTAGCATGGAAGTTTTTGATATATATATTTTGAATAAAGTTGAAATATATATATATATCTATATATATATCAAAACCTTTCTTAGGCTGTTCCTACTGTTTTTGATATATATTTTTTGAATGTAGAGAAAAAAATAAAATATTAAATTTTTTTTACAAATTTTTTAACTTTCTACGGCGGTTATCTTCAAAACCGCCGTAGAAAGCCAACTTTCTACGGCTGCCAGATAGATGGCGGTTCAAAAATGCCAAAAACTGCCATTAAAAGCCCTAAAAAGCCGCCATTAAAAGTCCTTTTTGTAGTAGTGATTTGATTTGTTACATCAAATTTGTACTAAATAACATAAAATATTATAAAGTTTATTAAAATCTATGATAGTTTTCCAATCTATTACAATATGCTATAAATAAAATGATAGTTTTCTAACTTCATCATTCTCTCCAATTTCTATATTGGGTTGCTTTCGAACCGCTTCCACATTTTCCTTCATCGTCCTCCAAATCAATAATGTACTTTAGAACCACCCGCTTCCATATTTTCCTTCATCCTCCTCCAAATCAATAACAATAATATCTTAGTTTCACTTCATTTATCAACACTCCAATTATATTTAACTCTCTAAGGTTCGGAAAAAATAATGACCAATCTCCTTTTGAGGTGTTTGAATATTAATTATGTCTCACTGAACTATTCAAATTATTATTACTTGGTGAATTTTATATGTATTTTTTCGAAATTCTATTTTAAAAAATTTGCAATGTATAAAAATAAGCCAATTTATATGCTTTAATTGGACTAAAACGATGACACAAAACGGTTGAAAAAACCTTAAATAACATGATAATGTTTCTCTCTAAGCCAATTTTTTGTCAACATTTCATTTAAGTGAGTAATGAATTGGTCATCAGCCACACATTGTATTAGTCAATATAGGAAAGTCAAAGTAAACGTTGGAACTTGACTTGGAGGTCTGTAAGTTATTAATTCTTGATTTATTTCAAGCGTTTCAAAAATTATTATTTTTTATTTTCAATTAAATAATTGTGTTTTTTTACAAAATTTTAATACAAAAAGATCAATAAAATTATAATTTCACCAGTTTTTTTCTTTTTCTTTTTTCAAGGCTAATTAATAACATTAGATAAAGTAGACAATTTATTAATTTTCTAAATTAGTGTTGCCATTTCATTTTATATCGAAGAAGCACTGAGCCAACCAATTCCAAGGAGAGAATTAATTGAGCACACTTTTTTCTCTTGGAAATTTATCTATAAATTGATACAATAATCTAAAACCTAGCCATTCCCAGTATTATTTCATTCTTTCTTGCGCATCCTACATTAACACTAAAATCACAAACTTCACTGAAAGTTGTGATGATGATCATGAAAAAGTTGTTTTCTTCTTCTTCTTCTTTTGGTCGTTTCACGTTCTTTAAGTTCTTTTGCTTATTTCTGTTAATAATTTCTATCATTTTTGCTCCGACGGTCGCAGTTTCCTCCAAAGGATTTCACAGAGCCCCTATAAGCATAAGCAGAAGCAGATACAGTAAGTTTATTTAATGACCAAGAGAATACTCCTTTATTTGCCCTCCCACCCCACAAAAAATAAAAAAGTCCTTATTTAATAAATATATATTTATTATTTTTGTGAGTTTCAAGATGTAATATTTTAAAGGGATTCTTTTCTAGGAAATTGTGTAAGAAAAAGAAAAAAAAGTGTAATGATTATATTATTTTTTTGAAAAGATATGACTAAAAGTTTAGAGAGAATTTTAAATTTTAAATTTGAATTCTGTAGAACATGAAGTCATTTGTTTATATAATTTTTTTAAATAAGTGGCGATTTTCCAAAAATGAATGAAAGAGAATAAATAATAAATTGTATTCATTCTAACACCTTAGTAAAATATTACAAAAAGGGTTTTAAAAATACAAAAGAAAAATTAAGGTTTCTATGATGAAGGAAAATATCTTTCGACCTCACAATAAATAGTTTATTTTATGCGTGTAGATTGAAATTCATTTTAAATTGGATAGTTATAAATAAATAAATAAATAAATATATTTTTTTTTGACAAAGAGAATTAATACTCCTTGGCGTCCCCTCTCACCCCCACAAAAAAACTAAAAATCCTTCTTTAATATATATTACTTTTTTATGAGTTATAAGATATAATATTTAAAATAAATGTTGTTTGCATTACTTTTATTATTCAATTGTTGATTAATTAATTGTGAAATATGAATAATTAATTTCATAAGTTAAGGTATAATTAAAAGATAAAAATAAATAGAAACATGAGAAAATGTTTCAAAGTAATACGAAGTAACTTTTTTATGGAGGAGTAAATAATATTTTCTATGTGTCAATTAAAAGCTTCCTTTAGGGAACTCTTAATTTGAGGCCCTGATTAATTTATATGTTTTCCTTTAGGGAAGCACGAACGCCTTACTATTAGTGTTTCCGGTAGCGGGTCACCTCATTCGGGTATAGGCGAATAGTGTGGCCGGATCATCAAATAGACAAACGCAATGCGGCAACGGTGACTGATGACGTACCAAAATGTTGAGATTGAATAATATTGTTACTTTTAGCCATTTGATTGCCAAAAAGAGATGCTTTACCAAAGCTAAAACTAAAAAAATACCTTAAAATGGTGCACGCTTTTGTTACGCACAACGACCTCCCAAAACTGTCTGACGCGTGTATGTTATTGTAAAGACGCGAGTCTCGAATTTAGCCTCAAAAGTATCGCGTGTAGGTTATGAAATATATTTATCGCGTAAAGCCTCTGATGTATAGTATATCACTTAAAACATTTGAAGTTTTGAGTTTAGCTTTCAATGTATTGTTTGTTGCTGAAATAAAAGATTAAATATGACATATATAGTTTCTAATGTATTAATTGAATTTAGTTGCTAATGTATTGTTTGTTTCTAACAACATAAAATAAAAACGTATCGTCTATAATGAAGAAGAAAAATATCAATTTTAAAATAATTGTCCCTACGATTGGAATAATATGCAATTAATCCTATAAGTTAAATTGCGGTAAGAATATCTTGGGAAGAACTCCTATACTCAAATTCTTTTAATTACTCCCTCTGTTTCATTAGATGGGTCCAATTTGTTGTAATATTTTAGTACAATAAACTTGACCCTTCTAATGGAGCATAGAGAGTAATAACTTTGGAGAGTAAATAACACGCTATAGATAAATTATAAAAATTTCTCATGAATCTATATAAATATCTTCGGAAGAACTCCTACAGTCAAATTCTTTTTATTACTCATTCCGTTCGATTAGAAGGGTCCAATTTGTTGTATTGTTTTAGTACAACAAACTGGACTCTTCGAATGAAACATTGAAGAATAAATATCTCGCTATAAATAAATTGTAAAAATTTCTCATGAATCTATATAAATTTGTCCAAATCACGAATTACGAGGTATTATGATTATAAGTTCAAAATAACCTTAAATTTCATTATGAATATACATATACATTCACAGCACTGTTGAAAGGAAAATAATCACCCCCTCCCCCACTCAAGGTAATTGCATGAAAACATGAAAGGAAAGCATTATTAAAAATGTATGGTGGTTGACTTGGAAAGACTGGAGTTTAATTACTTGACCATTCAATGAATTACTGTTATTTAAGCCACAAATTCAGCTTGTAAATATGTACCAGTTTCCTCATTGATCAGAGAAGGAAAAAAAAAAAAGATTTTAAGGAAGCTGCCTCTGATCACTTCTCTAGTTCTCATACTTGGTTGCTTTGCATTACAATATTCAACAATACAAAGTGAACTATTTAAATGAGATAAAAGGAGTATACTCCTTTTGTTCTTCAATAAGTGTTGTTTAAATTATACTGTAATTTTTTATTCTAAAAGGAAATGTCATTTTATAAATTTTCAATGCAAAAAGTCCATATTTTATCTTTGTAATAATAAATTGAGAGATCATTTTTTTTATTTTTTATTTTTTTATATTATTAATCTCCAGTTCTCATACTTGGTTGCTTCATAATGCTCCTCCATCTTCAAAATGAACGCTTGGCAGAGTTCTTGTACCAGATAATTAACACTGTTTATATATATATATATAACTCCAACCTAATGAAAGTTATTTTCTTCTTCTTTTGGTTTGGTGTTCTTTAAGTTCTTTTGCTTATTCTTGTTAATAATTTCCACCATTTTCGTTTCGATAGTCGCAGTTCCCTCAACAACATTTGGCTGCAGATTAGGAGCCCCCATTAGAAGCGAAAGCGGAAGCAGATACTGTAAGTATCAACAAAATTAACACGGTGGTCGATCTTCTATGCTTAACTTCTTTTGAATTAGTACTTTTACTTTGTGTATTTGCAAATTTTGGTTGATTCCCTTAATGTATTCACCACAATCAGTTTCATAGGTCGTTTCGGCACTTAATGCAAAATAGAGAATATATATATATATATATATATGTATTCCCTTCAATGAAACCTTTAGTCACTGAAAAATGGCTTATAATGAATTACTATACAATTGCATAAGTGGTTGCATAGGTTATTTTTTAGTGACTGAATGGTTACTTGTATGGACTATAGGTAGACCCCTATATATAGAGTTTAATATTTATTAGGATCATCCTGATATAAGCTATCATGATTCATAAGACATTCAATTATAAGCTGTCACCTAGTATTTTCTGAATTGATATATCCTAATTATTGTATATTTATTATGTGAAATACCTTTTACATTTACTAAAATTATTAAACTTCTTACTAGGGAATTTTTAGTTACGTATCTACCAAAATCTTTTACCAATATAAAAATAATCATTTGTATATTCATTTTTAATTAAATAAATTTTGGGACTAAGATTTCACTTATTTGTATACATGGTATAGTTATTTTTAAGATAATTTCTTTTCATTGATATTCAATTTTAACAAACGAAATCTTATAACTAAGGGTTCACTTACTTGTATGTAGGGTATAAATATTTTAATTTTTCGAGATTTTTCATTGACATTTATTTTTAACAAATTAAATCTTATGACTAAGGGTTCACTTTTTTTATGTAAGGTATAGTTACTTTATTTTTTGAAATAAATATTTTTTTATTAATATTAATTTAAAAAAAAAAATAAATCTTTGACTAATGATTCACTTATTTGTATATAAGGTATAGTTATTTTAATTTTTTATTAAAAAAATAAAATCATAATAAAATACAAGATTAGAAATATCCCATATAAATATAATTAATGATATAAATTTAATTTTCATATAAGATAAGTACACTTTCACTCAATAATTCCACGCCCACTATCATCACTCTAATTACATTTAACTCTCCTAAGGTTAGCAACAATTACCAATGTCCTTTCGGGGTATTTGAATATCTATGTCTCATTGAACTGTTCAAATTATCAATACTTCATGGAGTTTATGTGTAGTTTTTCAAAATTCAATTTATTTTGGAATTGAGGGAGTAAAAAATGTGTAATGTATAAAAATAAAGAAATTTATGTTTTTTTTTTTTGGCTAAAATGATGATGGTGAATGTGACACAAATTAAACAGTAAGTACGGTAGATCGATCGGAGAACTAAATATCCAATTAACATTAAGAATGTTTCATATCAGACAAAGTATTCACAGAAAGCATTGGGAAGGATGTGAGAATTTCTTATAATGAAAAAATCAAATTCATAAAGATTTAATTAATCTAATACTTACACGTCACATACATCCTACTTTTCTATAATTTATAGATTTGTACGTAGAGTGAAGATATTATATATATATATATATATATAAATTTGAAGTCGTGAAGATATTATATATAATGTGAATATTCCACGAAACAGTTTAAGGAAATAACGTTGTCAGCTACAAGTGGAATAATGAATTGGTAATCAGCCACGCATTAATGGATTCAGTCAAGATTTTAGACTTCCTCACACGTTTAATGAAAACACAGTTTAATTGTTTCACATGTGTAATGAAACTAATGAATATATAGGAATGCTTGAAGAGTTAATGAATATATAGGAAAGTCAAGGTAAAACACATTGGAACTTGGAGGTCTATAAGTATATCAATTCTTGATTAAAGTATATTATCTTTCAAGCGTTTCTCAAAAACTATTAAAGATAAATTAGATTACTTATTAATTTCGCGAATTAATGCGGTCATTTCATTTTATATTGAAGAAGAATTGAACAAGACAATGCTTCATCGGTTTGGTTGTGACGCATAGTGAACTACTCAGAGGTCGGAGATTTGATTCCTACCTCTGTAAGTTTTGCCTGTTTAGAGCACAGGCTGACAGGACCCTACAAGTAGCTCTCCAACTTTGTTTTGCCCCCGCAACCTCTGCCTTCAATATAATAGATGAAAGGATTTGGAAATTTATCTATGTATTGATACGATCTCAAACCTAACCATTCCCATATATTCATTCATGTTCATGCACATCCAACACTTCACTGAAAGTAGTGATGATGGTCATGAAAAAGTTATTTTCTTCTTCTTCTGGGTTTCGTGTTTTTAACTTCTTTTGCTTATTCTTGTTAATAATTTCCGCCATTTTCGTCTCGACGGTCCAGTTTCCTCAATAGGATTTGGCAGAGCCCCTTTAAGCAGAAGCAGATACTGTAAGTAGCAACAAATTTAACATAATCTTCTATGCTTAATTAACTCTTCTTCTGAATTAATCTAGTACTTTTACTTTGTGTATTTGCAGGTTTTGGTAGTTTTGTTCTCTTAATGTATGGCTTACCGTCAGTTTCACAGGTCATTTTATCACTTTGTGCAAAATATATATACATATATATATATATATATAAAGTTTGAATCTAATTAATAAAACTTATAATTTATCAAATAAGCTAGGACCCTAGATGACATACACTATCAGGCAGGGGAGGATCCAATAAGCTTGAGGCCATCTCCATCAGTTTTTTTACTATTACAGTCACCTCTATCTTTAACTTTTCGTTTCTACAGTAAATTCACCCCAGCAAACAACTCTATCTTTCAGCTTTAAAAGAATATTCAATTTTGATTCCTCTATAGACATAATTTTAAATTCAATTTCATTACCTTTGTACTATTTTAAGTTATTTACACAAAACCCCAAATAATTATTTTCTTTTGCGGTTTCATCTAATATGATAAATTCATTTGGTTAATAATGAAACGATCGATAATTATATTAATATTAAAATCAAGATTGATAAAATACAAATTAAATTAAAAGTGGTTCTGACACACGAAATTTAATAATGCTAAAAAAAATTATTGCAAGTTATTGTTGTGTGTGTTTGTGTTCTTTTTTATTAGTAGTTTAATCCTTTTTACTTTTATGTAATGTCTTTTTTATTTTATTTTTTATGTAATGTCTTTTTATATTAGGTACTTTTTAATATTAAGTAATTGTATAAAATGAATGTTTGAATTAGTGTATTTATAATTTTGGATACTTTGAAATGTCATTTTTCATGTTATGTTATTCAAAAATTTTAATATTTTAATAATTAAGTAGAGTTGATTAATAATTATTTATATTTTAATCACACATGAAATAACAATTAAATAAATTAAACTCTTAAAATTATAATAATAACAAAATTTGTTTTTTAATTAATCAATTAAAATAAAAGATAAAAACTAAGTTAGGGATTAAAGTGTAAATAATTAAAGTAATAAAAAATAAAATAAAAGAAGCATGAAATAGCTAATTTGACAATATTTGTTCCATTCATGTCTTTACTTTTTAGGGCAAATTATATGTTTGGCCACTAAACTATTATTTAAGATGACTTTTGGCCACTAAACTATTTTTAGCTTAGTTTTGGTCACTCAACAAATGAAAACAACTACATGTGGCCATTCCGTTAAATGTGGCTGTTAGCATTGACGGAGATATTAAATGGTTGTTGACGAGATTATAACAAAGCAGGAAATCCGCACATTATCCTGCTAAGCCTCAGCAGAGCACCCAAACCCAGCTGCCAAATTTAGCTAACAAAATTAATCCCCAAGAACAGCCAAGCTCTTTGAAGGTAGACTTGTATTGGCCAAGCCTCTTTGCCAAGCTCTGTGAGAAGAACAACATCGAGGACCTAATCTTTAATGCTACTAGCCGTGTTGTTCCTGTTCCTGGTGCTGCATCATCCATGGAGCCCCCGCCACAATGCCGCCGTTTCTGCTCCATCAGCAACTGCAACCGAGGATAATAAGAAGCAGCAGGATGAAGAAAAGGCAGAAGATCGACGACAACGTTGCCCTCTTCAATTTGTTTGGTTAATTAAGTTGTTAACACTGGATGGATGGGAACTGTCATCAACATCTCTTTTTCTTTCAGCTTTCAGTCTTATGTAGGAGTAGTTATTAACTAATTTATTAATTTGTCCTATTTTGATCTACCAAGCAGCCTGCTTGTGGCTTTGCTTACATTATAGATCGAAGTTCCAGTACGTATTCTCATTAATTGTATATTTTGTCAAGTTATTTGATTCATTTCCGTCCATGCTAACAGCCACATTTAACAGAATGGCTAGATGTAGTTGTTTTCATTTGTTAAGTGGCCAAAACTAAGCTAAAAATAGTTTAGTGGCCAAAAGTCATCTTGAGTAATAGTTGAGTGGCCAAACATATAATTTGCCCTACTTTTTATGTATGGACTAATTGTGCCCTACACATACATAATTATATTAGACTCTTCTATTAGAACAAAAAATATTTCTCAAAATAGACTATTCTAATGGAATGGAGAGAGAATATAGTTTAGTATTATCAAAATACAAAAGCAAAATTAAGGTTTCTGTGATGGTGGAAAATATATTTGGCTCTCATAAATAATTTATTTTATTATCACACACATTGAAATTCATCGTAAACTGTATAGAGTAATTCTTTTTAACTAAGGTATTAATTTTCATGAATTAAAGATATCGTAATATTTAAAATTAGACATTTGTTACCAATTGAGTAGTTGTGAACTATGACCCATTAATTATATCAGTAAAAATATAAAAGATAAATGTTAAGACACTATAATATTAACTGTGTCAATTAAAATTTCCTCTTAATTTAAGACCCTAATTAGTTTTTATGTCTTCTTAAAGGTACCAGGAACGCCTTACTATTAGTGTGCCCAAAAGCGGGTCAGGTCTTGCGCTTGGAATGGGACATCGCCGGTAGTGTGGCAATGGGGACTGACGTACCAAAATGTAGAGATGAATAATATTGTTACTTTCACCTTTTTAATTACCAAAAAGAGAGATTTTACCACAAGTAAATACAAAAAACAAAACCTCAAAATGGTGCGCTTATTCAAGCTATTGTTATGCACAAAAACTTGTGCTATTCGACATCTCCAATTTTTGTAAGACACAAGTATTAAGTTAATTTAACTTTAAATATGGTGTATATATATATATATTATAATGTTATTAAGTATTATATATCACATATAACTTCTGATGTATCACATATGACTTATAATATTTGATGTATCGAGTATATGACTAGCCAGCATTTTATGTATCATTTTTAGTTACTGACGTATTACCCTTTTAAAAAGAAGTTTCGTTTGTAGTGAAAAGAAATATGTATCGATTTTAAAAGTTGAAATATCGACTACTTAATAAAGTATCACCCGTTCTTTTTCTTATGAAAAAAGTGTCGATTTTGAGTTCCGAACTCTGATTAATTTTCCAGTGATAGTGTCTTGTCTAAACATATTTGGAATCCAATTAATGAGAGGAGGTAGAGATGAAGGGGTGTTCTTTGAAAACATATTTATGGAAAATAGTTTTATAATGTAAAAATATTTAGTTAAATAGTAAAAAATTGTATTGAAAATAGTTAAAAATGATTATAGTATATCCGTGCCTCCAATCTGATTCCCTCACCTTTTTAATGCTAACTACCAAACAAACCATCGTGAGCAACTCAGCTAGTCTTTTTACAAATTCATCCCTCTAACTATCTCTTTATTACATTTGTATCCTTTAGTTCATGACATATTCTTTGGGCCTCCGACGCCAATCCCTTTTTGTTTTTGTACACTACCAAAAAACAAGTATTTGACAGCGGATATTTAACCATTTTCGCGCTGGGTTTACGAATTTTTTATAACGGTGCGAGAGATATGCTGTTGTTTTAATTTCGGTAACATTCACACCGGCTATTTATTAAAATTTGTAAATTTTGAAAAGAAAATAAAAATTACACGACATATATACTAATTAAAATAGCTAGAATATATACACTTTGAACTAAATAGTTCAAAAAACTATGAACTAAGTAAAAATAGTTCAGAAATGTAATAATATATATTCAACTTTACGAATTTGATTTGTTACATCAAATTTGTATTAAGTAACATAAAATATTATAAATTTTATTACAATCTATGATAGTTTTCCAATATTCTATTACAATATGCTATAAATATCTCCAATTTCTGCACTGGGTTGCTCTCGAACTGCTTCCACATTTTCCTTCATCCTCCTCCAAATCAATAACGACAATAGCTTTAGGTTACTTTCGAACCACCCGCTTCCATATTTTCCTTCATCCTCCTCTAAATCAATAACAATAATAGTTTAATTTCACTTCATTTATGATCACTCCAATTATATTTAACTCTTACCAATCTCCTTTTGAGGTGGCTGAATATGAATTATGTCTCACTGACCTATTCAAATTATTATTACTTGATGAATTTTATATGTATTTTTTCGACATTCTATTTTTAAAAATGTGCAATGTATAAAAATAAGCCAATTTATATGCTTTGGACTAAAACGATGACACAAAACGGTTGAAAAAACCTTAAATAACATGATAATGTTTCTCTCTAAGCCAATTTTTTGTCAACATTTCATTTAAGTGAGTAATGAATTGGTCATCAGCCACACATTGTATTAGTCAATACTATATTTTAGACTTCCTCACATGTATAATTAATGAATTCATTATTTAATTAATTGTTTCACACGTATAATGAAACAAATCAATATAGGAAAGTCAAAGTAAACGTTGGAACTTGACTTGGAGGTCTGTAAGTTATTAATTCTTGATTTATTTCAAGCGTTTCAAAAATTATTATTTTTTATTTTCAATTAAATAATTGTTTTTTTTACAAAATTTTAATACAAAAAGATCAATAAAATTATAATTTCACCAGTTTTTTTCTTTTTCTTTTTTCAAGGCTAATTAATAACATTAGATAAAGTAGACAATTTATTAATTTTCTAAATTAGTGTTGCCATTTCATTTTATATTGAAGAAGCACTGAGCCAACCAATTCCAAGGAGAGAATTAATTGAGCACACTTTTTTCTCTTGGAAATTTATCTATAAATTGATACAATAATCCAAAACCGAACCATTCCCAGTATTATTTCATTGTTTCTTGCGCGTCAAACACCAATTTTTCCTTTAGTACTGAAATGATGGTGATCATGAAAAAGGTTTTCTCTTCTTCTGCTTTCGTGTTCTTATGCTTCATCCTGTTACTAATTCCCACCATTTTCACTCCCGCGGCGGCGGCATAGAATTCCCCAGCGGCATCTAGCAGATCCGGCCTTCAAACCAAATTACAGTAAGTTCTACCAATATTAATTACAACAACTTTTTATTTTTTGGTGTGCATATATTTGGGTCACCTCAAGCACATAGCCAACACAATCCCGGGCATGGATAACTCCTCAAAATCTAAATACACTTGGAATTGGGTCATATACTTAAACTCTAAATTGATTGTCATATGAGGCCTTTATAATTTTCTTGTAAAGATTTAATATAAATAGACGTTTGTTTGTATTGAGGTTTTTTGCGAGACAGGAGAGAGAGAGAGAGAGAGAGGGAGGTTAGAATAAAACTGAGAGAACTTTGTATGTTATGAAGAAATTAAATATACATTGTAAAGCTATTTCTTATTGATTCTAAATAATGTGTAATCCTATGTTTTCTTTGTGTATGTTTTTTATATTCACTGAGTAGTTTTTCTCAACACTACTTGAACTGATATTCAACTGAACCAAACATAATGTATGTCACTGATATCCATTCCAGGATTTGAACCAAACAACAACTATTCAGTATGATTCTCATTCCCATTGACTCCTCAATCAAATCCATTCCCATTTTGATTGACAGATTCGAACCAAACGGCCCTTGAGTAGTTTTTCTCAACACTACTTGTGACGATGTACAATGGTCCGATTGATCGATCATGAGATTTTTCCATATTGTTTAAATTTAAAGAATCTTGATAAATTTATCCAAGCGGATTATGATGTATTATGATTATAACTTCAAATTTACCTTGAATTTTATTATGAATATATGTTTACATGAAATTTCAAAAGAGTCATGAAGAACATCAAAACACTTATAAAAATTTGTAGAAATTTCTTGGTTTTGAGATAATTTTGTTCAAAACTTGAGAACAATTTTGTCATTTCAAACCGACGGGTCGGGTTCTGGGCCTTTTTTTTTTTTTTTTTTTTTGCCCCCAATGAAAAAGTTTCAAAATTATATTATTTTTGCTTAAGATGAGATTTGAACACGTGACCTAAGTTCAATAATTATCTTTAAGGTATGCTGATTAGCCACTCCTTCTACTTTTTGTTTTGTTATATTATCTTTATTATATTATATGTTTATTTATATATTAATTTTATATATCAATTCTTTATACTATATATATTATAATTAATTTTTTTAAAAACAATATATATTATAATACTATATAAACTAATGGTAAAATTTATATTTTGTGTCATTTTTCTTTTTACTGTTTGCACATTTATATTACTATTTTAAAAAAAATACTGTAATAAAAAAATAATAGAGTATAATTTTACTTATTTACGATATAATTTTCAATTGATAAGCATAGTATTTAAATTTGAAATAATATATAAATTAATGGAATAAAATATTATTTATTTTTTGTATAAAAATTAATTATGTTTAGATTGTGAAATACACGTGTGATGTAATTTAAATTATTAATATAATTGAAAAAGATATTAAATAATTTATAGTTTAATGTTGTATAATATATTAATAAGAAGAAAAAATAACAAAACAAAGAGTTGCTGGAGTAGTTAATCAACTTTCCTTAAGATTGGTTTACCAACCTTAGGTTGTGTGTTCGAATTCTGACTTATGCAAATGAGCATCATAATTTTACATGTTTTAAATTTAGAAAACCCAAAATTTGATGGAGAACCGAACCGGACCCGCGGGTTAGACCCGGAACCGACCTAAAAAAAATCCGACCCGCGATCAGACGAGCAATTATGAAAAAAAAAAATTTTGAGAAGGAACCGCCGACCCGACCTGCGGGTTTGACCCGGAACCGAACCGGAAAAAACCCAACCCGTGGGTCGGGTTTTCCGGGTAAGTTCCGGGTCGACCCGATCCGCGGGTTTTTTGACCACCCCTATTATTTATTTTGATACTTTTCAAATCTCAAAAGATATTTTAAGAAATATTTCTTAAAAAGAGTCTTTGTTCCCCCTCCCCCAGATACGTGTATGTATGGGTGATGTAAGCTTTACTGGTCCTTCTTTGTACACATTTTATTTTCTAAAATTTTACATTAATTATAAATTATTTTGCGTCTTTAGTTCAATACAAAAAATTAGATTTTTCAAATAAATATTTGATGAAGCACGTTTTACCGGTGAGGGTTTTAGGGTCGGATCCGCTATGATTTGTCATCTCCAACACCTGTACTAGTGGGGGAAGTTCCCCGGTTAAGCTCAGAAGCCAAAGTCAATATTTTAGACATAGGAGAAATATAGTAAAACTAGAGAGAAAGTTACCAAGAGAGAGAGAGAGAGAGTCTCACTAATGTGATGAAGGTTCCTATTTATAGAGTGAGGGAGCCGGTTATTATCCACTGGTCGAGGCGTGGGATTGTCCACTAGTTTGTTGCCACCGTCTCCTTCTTATGTCCAGATATAAATAGTCTTCCGTTAGTGGGCCAACTTGGGCCGGATCGTAAACTTAGTAATTGGGCCTCGGTTTGGGCCGAAGGGCAAACCGGGCACACCAATATTCATGATTAAAATTTAAATTTGATAAATTAGAGATTTCGAATTTGATTAGGGAAGTTAGAGATTTTGAATCTATTAATACTTTTAAATGTGAATTTTGCAAAATATTGATTGAAATAGAATATTGTTGCGCTTGATAATTTAGGTGCATTTCATGTATATATTTTGATAGCCTTTATAATTGAGAGTTTAGAATTTTAATTAATAATTATTTTTTACGCTTGAGATATATATATATTGGACCTTTGAGATATTATTTTCTGCATCCGTTATTGATTGTGACTCATAAGTGGTTGTATTACTAGATTCATTTAATAAGATGGCAAGAGTATTGTGATGGATATCCTGTGGTACCTTAATTCTCTTATTTTTCTTATAGGGCATCAGGAACGCCTTACTCTGTTCTTTTTGTTTTGGTTTTGCTTTTAATTTTGATTTCGATAGTAAATTTAATATATAAATATATATATTATAATCACAATTTATTATTTTAAATACCATTTTTTATAATCATCCATATATTTTTACATTTCTAATATATTTTTTTTTACATTATAAAACTAATTTTCAAAAACATGTTTTTAAAATCGTATTTTAAAATATAATAAAGAACACCTTTTAGTGTGCGCCAAAGTCACTCAGGCAGAGGGCCCAGAATGAAAAGGGCTAATTTGTGATGGCCCCTCAAATTGTAAACAAAACTTGGAATTGAGTCATATACTTAAATTCTAAATCGATCATGAAATATGAAGTAATTTAGTATAAATATATGTCTATCTTTATCAAGTTTTTATACGACGAGACAAAAGAGAAAGGGAGGTTAGAATAAAATTGAGAGCGTTTTGTATGTTACGAAAGAAAACATACATGGTCGATCGAGCTTAATTCTCCGGTCAATAATTCCTTATTATTGGAATAATCTGTATTCCTATAAGTTAAATTGCGTTAAGAATATCATTTGTTTTAATTAATAGCAATGGAGAGTAAAGAACGTTTTGGATAAATTACAAAAACTTTTCATGAGATTTTTCCAAATTATATATTTAAATTTAAAGAATCTTGATAAATAATTTATCTAAATTACTAAGCGAATTATGATTATAACTCCAAAACAACCTTGAATTTGATTATGAATATATGTTCACATGATTGTTATAAAAAGAAAAAAAAAAAAAAGAAGAAGAAAGAAAGAGTAAATTTCATAATATATGTACCTCCTACTTAGGCTTGGAAAATAAATAAAAAAAAAAGATGGTCTAGTGATATTTGCACACAAATTAACCGGCCAATGATTTTGCATGTCAAAAAAGATGGTTTTATTAATGAACTTTATTACTTTCTCTGTTCTCTAAAAAGTGTCCCCTTAGAGATTTGCACACAAATTAACAAAGTGAACATTTTTTTTCTTTTATCCCTATTCATATCATCTTGTTTAACTATAAATTTAATGAGAATGTGTGTTTGTATGTACATTTGGAAACATAATGTAATTAATAGATGAATTAAATTAAGGGTAAAATAGAGATTATATTAATTTTTTGCATTGAAGTTTGAAAGATCTAAGGTTAAAGATTTCATCCCGCAGATCTAAGGTTAAAGATTTCAAACATAAATGAAAAACACAACTCCAAAAATGAAGTGGACAAAACTCTTTTAAATAGAGAGACAGAAAACTCTCAACGAGGAGAGAAACAAAACTCTCAACAAAGAAAGACTTATTAGAGTAGGAAGATGGGGGAGAAGGAGGGAGGAGGAAGACGGAAGGGATGAGAGGATGCAGAGACAAATTAGGGCCGGCTCCCCCTCGCGAACTTAATTCTTTTTCTCGTGAGCCTAAAAAGACTGGCGTTTACTTGGAATTAAGGGGCACCATTCAATTTATTTTGACATTTAATGTCTTAAATGAATTTCAATTATTTAAGCTATTGTTCTATCTGTAATTCTGTATATATAAGTACCAGTTTCTTCATTGATCAAATAAAAGAAAAAAAAAATGTAACTATATTAAGAGTGAAGGTAATATACGTAAAATTATTGAGTGTATTAGATATATTCTTAAAATTAGTGTAGTCAACCAATTATAAATTGATAATTATGATTTTTATTCATTTATGAGCACTCTACATGTATATATGTTTTTCCCCAAAATAACATTATTTCTTCTAAATGCGTCTGACTACACAATCCTACGATGTGTAGCAAATGCACATAATAATCTCTTGTAATATACATATAATGAGATTATTCCCTCAAAGAGTTTAAGTGGATAATGTTTCTCTCTAAGCCAATTTTTGACAACATTATCATTTAAGTGAAGAATGAATTGGTCAAAATTTTAGAATTTCTCACACGTATAATTAATGAAGTCATTAAATAATTAACATCAATATAGGAAAGCCTAAGTAAACGTTGGAACTTGACTTGGAGGTCTGTAAGTAATTAATTCTTGATTATTTCAAGTGTTTCAACAATTTTCTTTTTTAAATTTTTGAATAAGCATGTTTTATTTTTACAACTTTTAATTTAAAAAAATCAATAACATTACAATTCACCATTTTGTTTTCTTTATTCAAGTCTAATAACATCAATTGTAATTTTTTATTTTCTCAGAAACCTTAAAGATAAAGTAGATATATAATTTATTAATTTAGAAAATTAATAAGGCCATTTCATTTCTATATTGAAGAAAAAAATTGAAAGTGGACTCTTCTATTGGAATTAAAAAAAAAAATTCAAATTAGACTCTTCTAATGGAACGAAGGGAGTATATAAATAGATGTTTATAATGAGTCTACGTGCAATGAAACAGATTAGGAAAATTGGTTGCTACCTACTTAATCGATTGTTACTCAAAAAAATAAAAATAGTTAAATAAAAGAGAGATTAGAATAAAATTGACAGCTTTGTACGTTATGAAGGAAAATATATACCGTAAAGCTTCTGTTCAATAATTTCTTATGGATTGAAATAATATGTATTTCGTAAAAAATCCTACTCTCAAATTCTTTGAACTAATAGCAACGGAGAGTAAATAACGAGATGGATAAATTACAAAAAACATTCATGAGATTTGTTCAAATTTAAGGAATCTCGATAAATTTTGTCCAATTTACTAACGGATTATGAGGTATTATGATTATAACTTCAAATTAACTATATGTTCACATGACTGTTAAAAAGAAAATAATCACCCTTCCCCCAAAAAAGAGAGCAAAAAAAAAAAAAAAGAAAACAAAAAGAGGAATGCATGGAAAACATCAAAATATATATACTAAAAAAATAGTTAATTCAACTGTGAACTAAACAAAAAATTTAGGAATGTAATAATATATTAATTCAATTTTAAGAATTTGGTTACTACGTCAAACTTGTAGTAGTATATAATATCGTAGTTTTGTAATCTATTACAATTTATTACAAAATAATACAAATATATATAATAGTTTCCTTGCTTCATTACCCTCTCCAATTGCTCACCAACCGTTTCCATATTTTTGTCCATCTCTCCTCCAAATCAATAACGACGACAGTAGTTGTGATACCAATTGACAATGACTTGTAAAGTATTTTTTGAACCCTTATATTTCCAAAGTTTGTAACACACGATTCAGACTACAAAATCCTTCCATTAAGTACCACCCCAATCTTTTGTGGGAAAGCTTTTCTATTCAACAATCCCTTGTGAATGAAATAATATGTACTCTTATTAAGTCAAATCAATATCATACGCGTTTCCTTGTGTATTTTTGATAGCTTTTGAGGTATTTATTGAGTAGTTTTTCTCAAACTTCGTAAGAAGACTACCATATGCATGCATGTTGTATTAGTCAAATTAATTTTCAAAAGAGTAATAATAGACTCAATAACAAATCATAGCAACTTTTTGATAGCAACTTATGTGGTATGCATTTATTAGTTACATTTTTATTAATATCACATGCCACATGAGTTGCTATCAGTAAGTTGCTATGATTTGTTGCTGAGTCGATAATTACCCTTTTCAAAATTTCTCACACCACATTCACTGAAGTCGTTATATTTAACTTGTAAAATAGGGCCAAACAAGTCAAAATAAGAAAATCAAAGTAAATGTTGGAACTTAGTATATAAATTAATGTCATGAAAAAGTATTTAAAAAAGCGTTTCTTAAAAAGTGTTTCCAAAGAAAATTATAATTTCTTAAACTTTTTTTTTGATAATAAGTAACTAAATATGGGTTTAGATAAATATTTTATAAAACTAATTTTAAGCTTACAGTATTTTATAAAACTAAACTCTAACAATATTTAGATCTATCTATAAACTTCAAATTTTTTTAAGATTAAGTATAATATTGTGCTCCAGATCTGATAATTATCTGACCAAATCTTTTGTAATTAGCTGTACATAGTATTTTTTGGTATTGTATTAATTGTTGTTGGGCGATTTCTAACGCGGTTAATAAAATCTCTCTATTTTTTACTTTTCTGTTATAAAAAAGTTGTGGCATGTAAAATTAGAGACAAAAACTCCATTGTGCTCCAGATCTGATAATTATCGGACCATGTCTTTTGTAATTAGCTGTACATAGTATTTTTTGGTATTGTGTTAACTGTTGTTGGGCGATTTCTAACGCGGTTAATAAATTCTCTTTATTTTTTTTACTTTTTTGTTATAAAAAAGTTGTGGCATGTAAAATTAGAGACAAAAACTCCAAACTTTGCTCAAATGCCTGCCTTAAAAAGGAAAAAAAGGAAAAAGAAAGGGCACATAAAGCGTTAAGAGACTAAATATAAATGATCATCTTTACCATACAACCATTAAATAATAAATGGTTGGATTCCTCAAGTATACACTGACAACCTAGATCTGGTCAACCAACTATGTGATGCATTGGCAACTCACAAGGATTTAATTATTAAGAAAATAGACAGGTCACAGGTGCATGAATGGCCTCAAGTACACTTAAGGAGTACTTAATATTAATGAGGATGTCTTTTTATCAACCAAAAAAAAAAAAAACCATTAAATAATAGGATTTCAGCATTGACAAATAAGTCAAAAAGTTACAAAAAGGTTAGTCAAAGAAAAGTAAAAAACAATCGTAAAAGTAATATTCCATCTGGGGTATTAAACTCTTTTGTATTTTCAAATAAAAGAGTTTAATTTTTTTTATATTACATTTTATATATTTATTAATATAATAAAGTGTAATCCACCATTAATTTTTACTTAAAAAATAAAATTACAAGTGAAAAAAATAATATTAAATTATTTTTTTGAGGTATTATATATATATATATATATATTACAGTTCAGGGCGGGCCAGCCAGATATCGTAGGCTCGAATCTTACCTCTATCAATTGCATATATTTGTATATATAGTGTAAAATTGACAAGAGTCTACAGGAGGTTTCCCATTTTCCATAGCCCCTGCTTTAAAAATAAATAAATAAAATAAAATATTACAGCTCATAAAAAATTGTAAATTAACTTTGAATAGGATACAAAGAGTATAACACTTGGTCAAACCCTAACGAGAATAGAATTTTGAACGTCCTTTTTTTCATCATTGACCCTTCACGAGTCAAAAGTTACAAAAACGTTAGTTTAACGAATACAATCGTGTAAGTAGTACTCTTTTATTTTATTAAGAGTTTTTTAAATTTATTCTTTTCTAACTAACATTCTCTGAGAGTGTAGGAAAAAAGTGAGAAGAGAACAGCAGTTTTCCACAAAGTATAAAAAACCAAGAACATTTTTTTTTTCCTTAAAATTCATCTATAAATAGTAAATACAATCTAAAACGTAATCATTCATTTCCTGAACATCAAACAAACTTCAGTGAAAGCAACTGATGATGATGAAGACGAAAGGGGTTTTGAACTCTTCTTCTTCGGGTAATTTGAGGTTCTTGTGCTTGTTCCTGTTAATAATTTCCACCATTTTCCTTCCCAAAACGGCAGCGGTTCCAACAGCAGCAACATTTGGGGCCAGAGCCCTTGGAAGCAGATTCAGTAAGTACTGTACCATAATTAATTAATATGATTAAGGGTAAAAATATAGTTTTTTTTTTCTTTCACAAAATCATTCATTTACTGAATAATGTCTTATACATGGTATGTACGATTACACTAGTAATGCATCGTAAAGCTAACAGAACTCTATAGGAAACTTTCCACTTTCAATAACTCTTATTTTAAATATAAACAAATAAATAAAATAAAATATTACAGCTCATCAAAAATTGTAAATTACCTTTGAATGGGATATAAAGAGTATAACACATGGTCAAACCCTAACGAGAATAGAATTTTGAACCTCCTTTTTTTCATCATTGACCCTTCACGAGTCAAAAGTTACAAAAACGTTAGTTTAACGAATACAATCGCGCAAGTAGTACTCTTTTATTTATTAAAATAGTTTTTTTTTTTTTATTCTTTTGTAACTAACATTCTCTGAGAGTGTAGGAAAAAAGTGAGAAGAGAACAGCAGTTTTCCACAAAGTATAAAAAGCCAAGAACATTTTTTTTCCCCTTAAAATTCATCTATAAATAGTAAATACAATCTAAAACGTAATCATTCATTTCCTGAACATCAAACAAACTTCAGTGAAAGCAACTGATGATGATGAAGACGAAAGGGTTTTTGAACTCTTCTTCTTTGGATAATTTAAGGTTCTTATGCTTATTCCTATTAATAATTTCCACCGTTTTCCTTCCCAAAACGGCAGTCGTTTCCACATCAGCAACATTTGGGGCCAGAACCCTTGGAAGCAGATTCAGTAAGTACTGTACCATAATTAGTTAATATGATTAAGGGTAAAACTACCGTTTTTTTTTCACAAAATCATTTATTTACTGAATAATGTCTTATACAATGGTATATACGATTACACTAGTAATGCATCGTATACTTAAATATATACACATGATTTATAATTCTATGTTAAACAAATTAAGAAGGTAAGTAATTTTTTTTCCTAGATCTATTTATGTTTTTTCATTTAACTACATATTAAATATTCATGCATTTGGAATGACATTCTGATTCATACTTAAAGGAGGTCAATTAAATAAGGGGTATAAATTAGACTTCATTGATATTGATTTTTTGTATTGAAATATGTAAAGTGATACTTTTTTTTAGAGAAAAATATTTTTCAAAATGGACACTTATTTAAATGTTCTTTTGTATTTTCAATGCTACAATATTACGCACTATTGCTTGTAGTTATGATATTTTATAACTTTATATATTTATTATTTGTTGAACATAAACACAAGACTATTCATAATTTCATTAATTTTCTTAATTTGTACAAAAAAAATCTAAAACGATATTTATTTTGGGACGAAGGTAACAACTAATTCCAGAGTTGTACAATCAATATACAGTATACTACTATAATTTATTTCACATGCATGCATGTGTATGTTGAAACTCAAAGTAAATTGTGTAGTTAAAATATACATTTTCTTTTATGATCATTTTTCTTTATAAGGACCGGGAATTAATATATATTTTGTTAAATTTGTTTTTTCTGAATCTCGATTTATAGCCCTAATAATATAAATTTATTTTTCTTGTAGGGAATCATGGACGGTTTCTTATTGGTGCCCCTCCAAGCCTGTCAGATCATGCTCATCATTTAGGAAGTAATAAAAGAAAAAAAAATTGTACTTTGATGGATACAAGATATTTAAAAAAAAAAAAAAAAATTTATTTTAAAGATGGATACCATTCATCAAGTTATAAATGATAATTCAATTTTTAAAAATATAGTTGTAACTTTTATTAAAATTACTTACTCCTATAGAGAGTTTTGGGTAAAAAAAAAAAAAAATTATCCCAATAAAAGAGATATATATATATATATATAATATAATAATGTGTGGTACACAATTGATTTTTACTTATATATAAAGTAAAGATATAAGTAAAAAATATAATGTCAAATTATTTATTTTAACTATTATATATATTTTACAATTCATAATAAATTATACATTTTTCAAATAACTCTCTTACAGTACAACATGCAACATGGATAGTATTTTGTAACTTCTTTATTCTAATACTCTTGATTGTGGGGATTATAATTAGGAGTTACATAATTTAAATAACCGATTTCAAACAATTACTCCTTCTGTTCTATAAGAAAGGTCCAGTTTATTGTACTAAAACAGTACAACAAACTGGACCATCATTCTAATAAAATGGATGGGGTATTAAGCTGCGTAATGATGGAGTTATAATCTTGTAAATTAAAATTGTAACATATAATCTTTTAGTTTATGATTAGTGTGATGGGGAGCTATATAATCTATATATATATGTGTGTGTGTGTCTGTGAGCTGTTGGTTAGTGTGTTGCGATTGATTTGGTTTTTCTGTGCTTGCACTTTGTAGTTCCTACAAAGAAGGATAAACCGCCACACAAAGTTTGACCGCATCTTTTTTTTCTTCAAGATACAACAATTCACAGAGTAGGTTCGGTAATGGCCGTGATAACTCCTCTATTGCGAACCGACCATCGTTCACATTTGATCAACAATAAATACATAAATGAAGTATTTTCTCTTTGCAAGAGAAGGACAATAGTATAAGTTTTCCTTTGTTATGGGATGTAAGAAAACTATAAAAAAAAAATGTGTAATTTCATATTTCTTTTATGCATATATCTACACATAATACTACTGCACTACTACAAAATCCCCCTTAGGAGGCGGGTCCTAAGGGGGATTGGAGGCGGGTGCTGCCCTCAGCTGCGGGCGCCTCCATTTGGAGGTGCCCGCACCCGCCTCTATAAATTAGGACATTGGAGGCGGGTGCAAGGTGCACCCGCCTCCAATTATAGAGCATTGGAGGCGGGTGCACCTTGCACCCGCCTCCAATGCTCCTCTATTGGAGGCGGGTGCATAGTGCACCCGCCTCCATTAAGTATTATTCGAGAAGGGTGCAATTTTGCACCCGCCTCCAATAACCCCTCGTAAAAAAATTTAATTTCTTTTTCTTGCACTTTATGGCTTTAGTAGGAATCGAACTCGCGCCTAGAGTTTCACTTAACTCTTGCACATTAAATTTACCACTACGCTGCATATGCTTATGTATTTAATATGAAAATCAAAATTATATATTTCTTGTAAAACTTGTGATTTTTATTATCTACTAATTATTCGCTTCGCTAGAATCTCAATAAATTTTCAAAATTATTTTCAACAGTCCAAAATAAAGACAATTTTTGATGTAGTATTGAAAATTAAAAAAAATCATTTTCGTATTTTGAAATTGGAGGCGGGTGAAGGCATCACCCGCCTCCAATTAATTGCTAATTGGAGGCGGGTGATCTTCACCCGCCTCTAATTAGCAATTAATTAGAGGCGGGTGATGCCTTCACCCGCCTCCAGTAAGCCGGGTGATGCCTTCACCCGCCTCCAGTAAGCAATCACCCGCCTCTAATTAATTGCTAATTAGAGGCGGGTGATGCCTTCACCCGCCTCCAGTAAGCTGCTAGCTTATTGGAGGCGGGTGAAGGTATCACCCGCCTGCAATTACCTCCTAATTGGAGGTGGGTGACCCCTTCACCCGCCTCCAAATTTTATTTAGCCACCTTTGGAGGCGGGTATTTGTACACCCGCCTCCAAAGGGGCGCCTCCTTTGAGCATTTCTGTAGTAGTGCTGATAGCAATTCTGTAAATTTCATAATTATTTTATACATACAACTATTTTATTTTATCACTCATTGGTAATTAGACAATAAATAAATATGAATGAATGACAAAGTGTGACAATCCCAAATTTTACAACCAAAATTACCCATCTAGTTAAATTGGATAATTAATGTACAATGCCTCATAAATTATAAATTAATTAGTGATAAAAAAAAATTATAAGTGATTGAGAGTGAGATAGCATTAATTAACTGAAGATAGAAAAAGAAAACAACAACTGAAAATAGTTATTTGAAAAATAAAAATATTAAAATTTATATATAAAATCATTTAAATCAATTAAAAGATAGGATGAACTTGAAAAAATTGTATCAAAGCACCTTAACCTTAGAAAATTACATTTCGACCGTAGCTTAGAATTCGGACCGAACACTAGGATTAATTATAAACTGGACATATAAAATGAATAACTTAAATTAGGAAGAAAAGAATATTTAAAGTGAGAAAATTAGAATTAAATCCCTAGAATTTTAATCAATAACGAATCACGCCGAAAACTTTTAAAAGTTTGTAATTAAGTTCAAAACTATTTTACAATTCGAAGTCAGCTACAGGAAAAAAGCCGGGTCGCAGGAGATGAGCTTTCGCAAGTGAGGGCAATACATTTTTTTTTTTTTCCTTCTTCTTCTTTCTTTTAGATACGAACAATACGTCAGAGACTATGTGCGATACATAATACCTCAGAGCGCTATTTAATTTTTCTTTTTGGTTATTTTAATATTTAAATTTATACGATACATAAGCAACTACACTCAAAATATGAGAGATAATACACGCTACGTAAAACATCAGATGGTATAAACTTCTTTTTCTTTGTGTGTGTGTGTGTGTGTGTTGAGATTGATACAGGCAATACATCATAGCTACGAGAAATTATTCCGTGCACCCGTTGTATAAATTAACACTATACAACCTGAATTATTTTAAGAGTAAAAGCGTCAATTTCTTGCCAACGTGATATATGAAGAAAATAGGGAGTCATACTTATTCATTTTAATTCTGATTGGTCCATTATACTAAAAAGATTGATGCATGCTACATGGAATAATTTTTCCTTTATATGGGGAGAAAAAGTAACATTTTATATATATTTTAGACACTATTCCTTTATATGGGGAGAAAAAGTAACATTTTATATATATTTTTTCGTTAAAGCAGTTCCGCAGTTTTATCTCTTAATTGTTACACATAAAGAAAAATGGTGCCGTGTAGTATAGGAAACCCACCACAAGTAAGCGGTAAACCTTGGAAGGAGTCTTTTTTTAACTAAACTTTCTCTGAGACTAGAGAAAAAAGCGAAACAGTTTTCCACAAAAACACAGTAAAAAAGTGAGAACATATTTTTCTCTTCTCCTAAAATTCGTCTATAAATACTAAATAACAATCTAAAACGTAATCATCCAACAAATTACTAACTTCACTGAGAGTAATTAAGGATGATGACAAGGTTTTTGATCTCTTCTTCTTCGGGTAATCTGAGGTTCTTCTCGATCTGCTTATTATTCCTATTAATAATATTTTCCACCATTTTCCTTCCCAAAACGGCTGCAACTTCCCGAGCAGCAGCAACATTTGGAAGCAGACACTGTAAGTACTGTATAATTCTAAGTTAACATATACTACTTACTTTTTGTCCACAATAAATGTCGTTTTAATATTTAAACAAAACTTAGCATATTCTTCCAAAATCATACTCATTAAAATTTTCTTTCATATTTTCAATATGACTCTATTACTATTGCTTTTAGTTATATCTGGAAACTCTACATAACTTAGTTATATTTGTAATTTTATTAGTTTTTTTTTCTTTTTTATAAATTTTTATGGAAAAACTTAAAACGGCATTGAGTTTAGGAGGGAGGTAGTAATTAACTCCAGAGTTATGCAATCATCAATATATTAATTAAAATTTGGAAGCATGCATGTGTATGTTGAAACTTATAATATCATAATAAATTGTGTTGTTAAAACATACAGTTCTTTTATGATAAATGTAATGTTTTAAAAAACAGTTATACATCCATTTGCAAATTTCAATATATATAAGAAATCAATAAGGTACAAACTTCATATTAAAATTTAAATGGCATAAACGGTAACTTTTCATTTCCTCCAAAACAGATTTATTAAAGATAAATTAGATGATTTACTAATATTATAAATTAGTGTAACCATTTCAATTGGAACACTTAAGCACATTTTAAATATATATTTATATATATTTTGGAACACTTAAAAGGAGAAAAAAAGAAAAAACAATAAAGAGCAACTTATAAGACGGGGTAAACAAGAATGAATAGTCAAGGCGTAAACGTTTAAACTTGGCTGCCTGTGTGCTTGCCTGCCGCCTTTCCTTTGTGCCTGTGTGCTTTCCTTTGTAATATATAAATATTAAGGAGCCCTAATTCTTGTTTTACTTATAGGGAATCATGAACGTCTTACTATTAATGTGAGGCAGAGCCAATGGCCAGGTCAATTTGGTTAATCTGCAGTTATGTAATGGATACATTGCTATAATTAATTACTTCACAAGCAAGCATGTGTACGTTGAAAATATACATTTTCTTTTGTGATAGTTTTTCTTAATAAGGACTGGGAATTAATTTTGTATTTTGTTAAATTAGTTTTCTAAATCTTAATAGTTCCATGTGTGATATAAAAGGAATTTGGGACTCTTCCTCTGATGAGCTAGCTTTTGAGGTGGGTTAGGGGGGTGGGTTGTTAAACATATTCATATGTATAGGAAACCCACGAGGAAGCGGTAAACCTTGGAAGGAGTCTTTTTTAAATTAATATTTCAGGCTATATAAAAAAAGTGAAAAAGGGAATAGTTTTCCACAAATAAAGTAAAAACTGAGAACATGTTTTTCTGAATACTACAATCTAAGATCTAATTATTCATTAACCCTGAACATCCATCGACCTCAAATTAAGGATCATGAAAGGGTTTTTGAAGTCTTCTTCTTCGGGTAATTTGAGGTTCTTGTGCTTATTCCTATTATTAATTTCCACCATTTTCCTTCCCAAAACGGCAGCAGTTTCCACAGCACCAACATTTGGCGACAGAGCACTTGGAAGAAGATACAGTAACTAATTAATTAACATGAAATATACGCATGATTTATAATTCTAAGTTATCTCGTTTTAATATTTGAAAGAATGTGTGTATATTGTTCCAAAATTACCCTAATTTGCTATGTTATATATTAAATGTTCTTTCTTATTTTCAATATAAACGTTTGTTTCTAGTTATGATATACCTAAAAAATTTACATAATTATTATTTAGTCCATACAAACATAGTTATATTTGTAATTTTATTAGTTTTCTTATTTTTTATGAAGAAACTTAAAACTATATTTAGGCTATGCCATTTTCCATTCTCATTTTAAGAAAATCATCACTTTTTATTCTAAAATTTAATCCAAAGAAACAACCTCAATTTTTACTCAATCTAAAATTGAAATTTTAAATTTTCCTCAAAATTTTTCACTCACATAAATTAGCTAGGGAATTGCCTTGGCATTGACTTGGAGTCAACAAATTATTGCCAAATCTCGAAGTATTTTTGAAGTTAGCTAGGAATTGCCTTGGCATTGACTTGGAGTCAACAAATTATTGCCAAATCTCGAAGTATTTTGGAAGTTAGCTAGGAATTGCCTTGGGATTTGACTTGGAGTAAACATATTATTGCCAAATCTCAAAGTATTTTTGAAGTTAGCTAGGAATTGCCTTAGGGTTTGACTTGGAGTCAACAGATCGATTATTAGGTATCAGTCTTTAAACTGGAGTACGTACGTACTTGGTTGCTTGATCATGCTGCCCCATCTTCCAAATGATATGACCGCAACAAGACTTCTTTTTACGGATAATTAACATTTTATTTATATGATTATATAACGACTCTATCCGTTTCACTAGAATAGTTCATTTTAAAAAATATTTTCTGTTCTAATAGAACTGTCCACTTTCAATATATATATATTTTTTACCTCCTATCCTTATTAATATATTCATGTATAGTTCACAATTAACTCATACTTAATAAGTAAAGATATAAATAGAATACAATGTGTCAAATTAATTATTTTAAGTATTGTATCTTGATATTCATAATAAATTGTACATTAGTTAAAATTGACTCTTCTAGTAAAATGAAGGGGTTAGTACTAATAATACATTGAGAGAGAATTTTTTTATTTATTATTAATTAATCTCCACTTCTCATACTTGGTTTCTTCATCATGCTCCTCCATCTCCAAAATGCTACGTCGTCATGAAAGCTTGGTTGAGTTCTTCTAGCGGATAATTAACCCTGTTTAATTATGAGTTAATTGTGGACTAATGGAACTTGACTCTTCTGATTTCATGTTCTTTTGCTTATTCCTATTAATAATTCCCCCCATTTTCGTTCCCATGGTCGCAGTTTCCTCATAATCATTTGGCAGAGCCCCTATAAGCAGAAGCGGATACAGTAAGTAGCAACAAAATTAACATGGTGGTCTTGTACATAAATGCGCATGCTTAACTTCTTTTGAATCTATATATCGAGTACTTTTACTCTGGGTTTTTGCAAATTTTGGTAATTTTTGGATGACAATCAATTTCATATGTCGTTTGAACACTTTATGCAAAATAAATAAACTATTCTGAGTTTGAATTTAATTATTCATTCCGTTCTATTAGAAAAATACATTTCGATTTTTTGTTTGTTTCAATAAAATAATCAAACTTTCTAATTTTTTTTACTACTCCTACGTTACCTTACTAATATAATCATTTATGGTCCACAATAAGCCCATATCTAGTAACCATGAATATAAATAGAACAAATTGTTTAAATTAGCTATTTTATGTCTTGTACCGAGTATCAAAATTTATAATCATTGAAAAGATAACATGACAAACACTATGGGGGAGTGCGGGTATATATATAGATTGATAAATGAACAAAAGTGCTATCTCATCTTTACTTTTCTACGTCCATTTTAACTGCACTTCAATATTCATGCATGCAATAACCACTAATTAATTAAATGATAAGATGTCATCATTTTGAAACTTTAGTAAAAATTTACAAAAGGGTAGTTAAGGGTTTTCAAACTACAAATAATTTTTTTTTTTTAAGGTTTCTTTGATGGAGGAAAATATCTTTTGATACCTCATAATTAAATAATTTAACTTTAATATATTATTATGTGTGTACAATGATATATACATATATATATTCCTACTGACCATGAGAATACTCATTCTTTTCCCAAAAAAAGAAAGAAAAAAAAAGTTTTACTTTAACAAAGGAATATATATTACTTTTAATATTTAAAATAAAACATTTGTTACTGTTTGCAGTTATACTTTTGTTATTCAACTGTTGATGAATTGTGAGCTACGAACAATTAATATTATTAGCAAAGGTTGAAATAAATAAAAAGGTTTGGTTGTGGATTATATTAATAGAAAGATGAGAAAATGTTTAAAAGTAATACGAAGTACCCTTCTAGGAAGGAATAGATAATATTTTCTCTGTGTCAATCAAAATCTTCCTCTAATTATTTTTTTATGTTTCCTTTAGGGAACCACGAACGCCTTACTATTAGTGTGCCGAGAAGCTCGTCACGTCCTGCGCATCATGGATCACTTGGCTAGCCAGCCTGGCATGCATATCACTTGATTTGTGCGTTGGATCATTTGTCTGAGAAATTGTTGATGAAGGAGATGATAATGTGATATTCATTTCACTCATGTCATATTTAGTTATTATAAGTGGCATTATTATTTGATAGAAGAGTAATATTGTATCACAAAAGTATTTTTGAGCTAATTAAGATATGAATATTAATTATATTTCATTGAATTGTTCAAATTATCAATGATTCATGAAGTTTATGTGTATTTTTTCAAAAATTTCTACTTTTATATAGAATTAAGGGAGTAAAAAATGTGCAATGTATAAAAGTAAACGAATTTATGTGTTTTGACTAAAACGATTATGGTGAATGTGACACAAAGCAGTTGATCGATCTCTCCCAGCGGGATTTTGATGTTTTGGTTGATGTTGAAAAAAACTTAAATAACATGCTTTAAGGGTCATGTTCTTCATCCCTCCGACATGAGAAATTTCAGGAAATAATTGCTTTCTTAAAATGTAATTTCATTCTTTTTTTATTACATAGACAGGGATCCTTTTATATCGGAAAAAGAATTGAAATCAAGCCCCAAATAAAATTTAGTGTACGTGTAAGACAATTTCTATCTTTGTAAGACAATTAAATCTGTACAGAAATTTCATCACCTTTACTCGATATGTCGATTTTGTTATGGTCCGAGTCTGTCTTAGTACTGCATGCATGTATAAATTAACTGGAGAAGTGAATATCCAAGTAAATTAAGAATGTTTCATACTAGTGGAGTATCCACATGAGGTATTACAAAACAGGTGTGAACTCCTTGTAATGAAAGTGCGACTGATGTTAACGTTTTCCGCTGCTAAGGGACTAAATAGTTCAAGAAATAAATGTAAGGGACCAAAAAAGTTCGTTTTGAAATATAGGGGACGAATAGTTCAAGAAATAAATGTAAGGGACAAAAAAGATCGATCGTTCTGAAATATAGAAGATCAAATAGTTCGAAAAATAAAAATAAGTGATAAAAAAGACCATTTTAAAATGTAAAAGACTAAAAATATTATTATACCATATATAAGAGACAAAATGTAGAGTTTACTCAAAATAGAATTCATAAGAATTTAGTTTATCTAATACTTACCCATCACAGACATCCTGCTTTTTTTACGTTTGATGGACTTGCACGTAATTATTAAGAGTGCAGGTAATATACATATAAAGCGAATATTTCATCAAAGAATTTAAATGGAAAAGTAAATAATTTTTTTAAAGATTAAAATATCACCTGTTTAAAAATATTTTTTTAAAAAAAAAAGAAAGAAATGCACATTTCCGACAAGAAACTCCCTATATGTGCACTTTGTCATTTTGACTTGATATATATGTGCATATCTATGGATATGGAATGTGATTATGATTTTGTTATTATGTCTATTAAATCATAATGTGTTACTTCTTTAACTGTAATTTGTTCAATTTAACGATTTTTTCTTTTGAGATGGAAAATTAAACGATTAAGAACACCATCTTGACCCTTGTAAAAACAAAAGAATAATACGAGTAATTTATTTCAAAACACACACACACACATATATATATAATTAATTAAATTATTTTTTTATTAATATTTCAAACTCCTAACTGTTCTTTAATTTTCTTAACTAATAAACTAAAAATATTTTTCAAAATCAAATTTGTCAGTCGTCTCATTTAAGAGAATTGGCCATCTACCATTTGTATTTGTCAAATTTTCAAAATTTCTCACGCCATATTTACTGAAGTCGTTATATTTGACTTGTAAACAGGGCCAAACAAGTCAAAATAGGAAAATCAAAGTAAATGTTGGAACTTGGAAGTTGGTATATAAATTAAGGTCATGAATAAGTATTTTAAAAACGTTTCTTAAAAGTGTCCAAAGGAAATTATAATATCTTAAAGTTTTTTAAAAATAAATAAAATAGGGGTTTAGATAAGTATTTTATAAAACTATTAATTTTAAGCTTACAATATTTTATAAACTAAACTAGTTTAACAATATTTAGATCTATATACAAACTTACAATTTTGTTTAGATTAATTACAATAATATTGTGCTCCAGATCTGATAATTATCGGATCAAATATTTTGTAATTAGCTGTACATAGTATTTCTGGGTATTGTGTTAATTGTTGTTGGACGATTTCTAACATCGTTAATTAAATTCTCTTAACTTTTTACTTTTTCTTTTATAAAAAAGTTGTGGCATGTAAAATAAGAGACAAAGACTCCAAACTTTGCTCAAATGTCTGCCTTAAAAAGGAAAAAAATAAAGAGTATATAAAGAGTTAAGAGACTAAATATAAATGATCATCTCTACTATTTGGGTTTGTTTGGTTGAACGGAATTGGAATTGAATTGGAGTTGGAATTGTAATTCTATATAATTGAAGTTTAGAATTAGAATTGCAATTCCACTTGAATTCCATTATTCGGTGAAATGATAGAATTGTGAAGAAATTGAATTGCAATTCTAAATTCTTTTGTTTGAATGCTTAAAATTGTATGTAAAATTAGAACTCATTTATAATTGTAAAATAGTCATATTTACTATCCCTTTTTGTGTTATTAATATAGGGGGTGTTTAAACCGGTCGACACGACATGTATCGAATGGTTCCAGGTTAGATTTAGTGCATGCTCTGAAAATGACAATTCGGTTCGTCGAGTTTGAAACGTGACCTGAATCGACCTTTTTTTTTTTCCTGAGAAAAAATTAAGAAAAAAACTTGAAAATGGTCTCCACGAAGAAGAAAAAAAAAAAAAACTCACCCCAGCGCAACCAAAAATAACCGCAACCCCCTCCCCCCCCCCCCCCCCCCCCCCCCCCCAAGCTTCCCAACCACCCCACACCCATCCCTCCCAAAACAAAAAAAATTAAACCCCCGATCCCCAGGCCCCCACTCCCCACCCACAGCCAACCCAAACCAAAAAAATAAAAAATAAAAAAAAAATAGAATCCCTAACCCTGAATAAAAATTTTAGATTTAATTTTAAAATTACAAATAAAATATGTTTATTTTTTTTTAAAGAAAATACTAATCATCATTATATTTCGTATATATTAAAGTATAATTTTAAATAATTACATACAATATAAAAAAATATAAAAATTGCATTTATGATATAATGCTCTAAACGCTTTTAACCATTTCTCATTATTACTATTATTATTTTTTTGGTCTAAAATACTTGTCCAAGGGTGGAAAAAAAATTTTTTTTTTAAAAATACGAACATAAACATATATGGGCTAAAAAAAAATCAAATAAAAGAAAAAAATTAATTAAAAAACTGAACAAAGAAACACAAAAAAAATTGAAACGGGAAAAAAAAGGCCACTTTGGGTCGAGAATATGTATATATATATCACACACACACTACATATACAAAACACACTCACATCAATAGAATTAGAATTAGAATTAGAATTCTTAGGTCCAATCAAAGAATTAAAATTGTAGAATTAGAGGTATTTGGAATTGAAATTCAATTCCAATTCAAATTGTAGAATTAGAGGTATTTGGAATTGAAATTCAATTCCAATTCAAATTGTAGAATTAGAGGTATTTGGAATGAAATTCAATTCCAATTCTTAAAATTATTTTAGAATTGGGATATGGAATTGGAATTGGGGCTCTAATTCCAATTTCATTGTTTGTTTGTTAAATAATTTTAAAAATTGGAATTGAATTCCAATTCCAAATACCTCCGATTCCACAATTTCAATTCTTTGGTTGGACCTAAGAATTCTAATTCTAATTCTATTGATGTGTAGTGTGTGCAAAATATGTATATATATATATATATATATATATATCTCGACCCAAAGTGGCATTTTTATTCCTGTTTCAATTAATTGTTTCTCTTATTTGATTTTTTTTAGCCCATATATGCTTATATTAGTATTTTTCTCCCACCTCTGGACAAGTATTTTAGACCCAAATAAAATAATAATAAAAATAAGAAATAGTTAAAAAGTGTTTTGGCTAGTATATCGTAAATGCAATTTTTATATATTTTTTATAATGTGTTGTAATTATCTAAAATTATATTTTAATATATACAAATATAATGATGATTGATATTTTCTTAAATAAAAAATAAACATAGTTTATTTGTAATTTTAAAATTAAAAACTAAAATTTTTATCGAGATTGGGATTCTATTTATTTTTATTTTTTTTGGGTTTGCGGTGGGGGTGGAGGCCTGGGATGGGTTTAATTTTTTTTGTTTTGGACGGGTTGGGCTGTGGTGTTTTGGGGGGTGGGGGGGGGGGGGGGTGCGGGGGAGGTGGGGGTGGCGTTTTGTTTTTTTTTTTTTCCGGAGAGATTTTTTAATTTTATTTTTGTGGAGACCATTTTCAAGTTTTTTCTTTTTTTTAAAAACAAAAAAAAAAAAAAATCGTCTATTCAGGTCACGCTCCGAACTCGACGAACCGAATTGTCATTTTCGGAGTATGAACTGAATCTAACCCTAACCGTTCAGTACTTGTCCTGTCGACCGGTTTAAATACCCCTATATTAATAACACCAAAAGGGATAGTAAATATGACTATTTTACAATTATAAATGAATTCTAATTTTACATACAATTTAAGCATTCAAACAAAAGAATTAGAATTGCAATTCAAATTCTTCACAATTCTATCATTTTACCAAACAATTCCAATTCTAAATTTCAATTCTATAAAATTCAAATTCCAATTCACTTCCAATTCCGTTCAACCAAACGGACCCTTACAAACAAACAATGGATTGGAATTAAACCCTGATTTGTCAATGATGAAATCCTAAGTGTGTTTGTTTTTATTGAATTGGGATATGGAATTGGATTAAACCCCAATCCCAATTCCATATCCCAATTCAATAAAAAACAAACACACTTTAGGATTTCATCATTGACAAATCAGTCAAAATTTACAAAAGGTTAGTCAAAGAAAAGTTAAATACAATCGTAAAAGTAATACTCCATCTGCGCTATTAAACTCTTTTGTTTTTTCAAATACAAGAGTTAGTTTTTTTTTTTATATTACATTTCATACCTTTCTTAATAGAATAAAGTGTAATCCACCATCAATTTTTACTTGAAAAGTAAATTACAAGTGAAAAAAATAATGTCAAATTGTTTATTTAAGGTGTTATATAATATATATATTTTATAGCTCATAAAAAAAATTGTAAATTAACTTTTTTTTTATATATGGGACATAAAGAGTATAACACATAGTCAAACCCTAACGAACAAGAATAGAATTTTGAACCTCCTTTTTTCAATCATTGACCCTTCATGAGTCAAAAGTCACAAAAACGTTAGTTTAACGAATATAATAGTAAAAGTAGTACTCTTTTTATTTTATTAAAAGAATCTTGTTTCTATTTATTTATTTATTTTTGGTCTCAAACAAAAATTTTCAAAACTAGCCTTGAACTGTTCCTCCAAGGTTTCTATTTTAGTTCCACCTCTAATGGAACCGGAATCGATGAACTAGAATATGCGATTTTGAAATTATGGCCATATCTATACTAGGGGTGAGCAAATGTGATACCCGGCCCGACCCGACCCGACCTGGAACCGACCCGACCCGTCGGTTTCGGGTCGGGTATAGACCTGGCCGGGCCGGGTCGGGTTCTGGGCCGGTTTTTTTTTTTGTCCCCAATTAAAAAGTTTCAAAATTATATTATTTTTGCTTAAGATGAGATTTGAACACATGATTTAAGTTCAACAATTGTTTTAAGGTAAGCTGATTAGCCACTTCTTCTACTTTTTGTTTTGTTATATTATTTTATTATCTTTATTATATTATATGTTTATTTATATATTAATTTCATATATCAATTCTTTATACTACATATATTATAATAAATTTCTTTTAAAACAATATACATTATAATACTACATAAATTAATGGTAAAGTTTACATTTTGTGTTATTTTTCTCTTTACTGTTTGTACATTTATATTACTATTTAAAAAAAATTGTAATAAAAAAATAATAGAGTATAATTTTACTTATTTATATTAATTTTCGTTTGATAAGGATAGTATTTAAACTTGAAATAATATATAAATTTACGAAATAAAATATAAATTTTTTAATATAAAAATTAATTTTGTTTAGGTTATCAAATACATGTGTGATGTAATTTAAATCATTAATATTAATATAATTGAAAAAGATATTAAATAATTTGTAGTTTAATGTTGTATAATATAATAAGAAGAAGAAAAATAGCAAAATAAAGAGTTGCTGGAGTGGTTAATTAGCTTTCCTTAAGATTGGTTTGCCAACCTTAGGTTGTGTGTTCAAATCCTGATTTATGTCAATTAACATTATAATTTTACATGTTTTAAGTTTAGAAAACCCAAAATTGGATGGAGAACCGAACCGGACCCACCGGTCCGAGCCGGAATCGGACCCGCAGCTATGAAAAAAATCAAAATTGAGAGGGAACCGAACCGGACCCACGGGTTTGACCCGGAACCGACCCTCAAAAAAACCCTACCCGCAGTTCTAGAAAGAAAAAAAAAGAAAATATTTAAGAGGGAACCGAACCGGACTTGCGGGTTTGACACGGAACTGACCCGGAAAAAACCCGACCCGCAGTTATGGAAAGGAAAAAAAAAAAAAGAAAAAAAGAAAAAATTTGAGAGGGAACTGACCCGACCCGACCCACGGGTTTGACCCGGAACCGAATCGAAAAAAACCCCACCCGCGGGTCGGATTTTTCCGGGTCGACCCGACCCGCGGGTTTTTGACCACCCCTTCTATACAATGACATAAGTGGGGTTTTAACAGAAATAGCTATTCTTTCCATTTTTATAATGATTCATCGTGTTGATATTTAATCTAATAATTTTGTCTTTAAAATTTGTATGCATGTTTTTTTCACCATAAGAGATACCTCTTTTTTTTCTAATTATTTTTTTTATACTTACAAACAGTTAATATATCATCAACTAAACACAACATATCAGAGGTTATGCATGATACGCAACACATCAGAGAATGTATAGGCTACTCTTTGTTTAAACTTTTAGAAACATGGAACATATCAACAGCTTATAAACACAAAACCTCAGAAGCTATGCATGCACGATGGGTAGTCCATGAAAGGCTTCAAGTAAAACAAACAATACATCAGAGTTATACACGTTCATAAAATACACCTGACACTTTTGAGGTTAATTTTGATACGCGCATCTTTTAAAAAGAAAAGTAGTGCATATTAATTTCTAACAAATTATTAGACTGTCTTGCCTAAAAAACTATACCTTTAAGAAAAATAACTCCTTATAATTATTAGACGGGAAGTGAGATTTTACATATATGTGTACAGTTTTCTTAATAAATATTTTTAATACAACTATTTTTCTTATCTCGATCGATGCTTTTTTAACCAGTTCCGCGGTTTTATCCCTTTAATTTTCACGTACACCAGCCTTGTGTGATAAAGAAAAATGCTGCCATTTAATTACTTGTAAAACGGGGCAAGGTAAACAAATGAAGAAGTCTTTTTCTAACTAACATTCTCTGAGCGTACGTATAGGAAAAATGTGAGAAGAGAACAGCAGTTTTCCACAAAATATAAAAGTCCCAGAACAATTTTTTTTCCCTTAAAATTCATCTATAAATAGCAAATACAATCTAAAACGTAATCATTCATTTCCTGAACATCAAACAAACTTCAGTGAAAGCAACTGATGATGACGACGATGAAAGGGTTTTTGAACTCTTTTTCTTCGGGTAATTTGAGGTTCTTGTGCTTGTTCCTATTAATAATTTCCACCATTTTCCTTCCCAAAACGGCAGCGGTTTCCACATCAGCAACATTTGGGGCCAGAGCCCTAGGAGGCAGATTCAGTAAGTACTGTACCATAATTAGTTAATATGATTCTAATTAATTAAGTGTAAAATTACCCCTTCTATTTTTTCACGAAATCATTCATTTACTGAATAATGGGTTATGCAATGGTATATACAATTACACTAGTTAGCTAGTAGTTTATCATAAACCTAAATATATTCTCTTGCGAGTATAATTCTATGTTAAACAAATTAAGAAGGTAAGTAATTTTTTTACCTAGATCTATTTATGTTTTTTCATTTAACTACATATTAAATTTAATTGAAAATTCATGTAATTAATATATGTGCATTTGGAATGACATTGTAATTCATACTTAAATGTGATCAATTAAATAAGAGGTATAACTGAGACTTTATTGATTTTTTGTATTGAAATATACGAATGAACACTTTTTTGAGGAAAAAAAATATTTTTCGAAGGGGACAAGGGTCGGAGAGGGGGATCTACCACTGTTTCAAAGTGATTGTCATTTTAGCTTCCAAATTGTACCCCAAAATAAGTGTCTTTAATTTAACACTTCAAGAAGAATTTGTGCATGTTGTTCTAAAATTATCCTGATTTATTCTCTCTTTTATATTTTTAATTCAACTGTATTTATTATTTGGAAAACATAAACACAAGGCTATACTCATAATTTCATTGGTTTTCTTAATTTGTGTGAAAAATCTAAAATGATTTTTATTTTGGGACAAAAAGTAGTGCCTGTAACTCCAGAATCGTACAATCAATATACAACATACTAGTATAATTTATTTCACTTGAATGCATGTCTACGTTGAAACTCATAATAAATTGTACAGTTAAAAGATACAAATTTTCTTTTATGATAATTTTTCTTTATAAGGACCGGGAATTAATTATATATTTTGTTAAATTTGTTTTCTGTATCTCGATTTAGAGCCCTAATAATATATACTTAATTTTCTTGTAGGGAATCATGGACGGTTTCTTATTGGTGTCCCTCTAAGCCCGTCAGATCCTGCTCATCATTCAGGAAGTAATAAGAGAAAAAAAATAGTACTTTGATGGATTCAAGATTTTTTTTTTTAAATAAAAAATAAAAAAAATCATTTTAAAGATGGATACCATTCATCAAGTTATAAATGATAATTCAATTTTAAAAAAAATATTTGTCACTTTTATTAAAAATTACTTACTCCTAAGAGAGTTTTGGGTAAAAAAACAAAAACAAAAAATTATCCCATAAAAAAGAGTCAAATTTCTATTTGTTTCCATTATATATATATAGCCCTATTAATATAATAATGTGTGATTCACAATTGATCTTTACATCTATATATAAAGTAAGGATATAAGTGAAAAATATAATGTCAAACTACTTATTTTAAGTATTATATTTTACAATTAATACTAAATTATACATTTTTCAAACTAAACTCTCTTATAGTACAACATGCAACATGGATAGTATTTTGTAACTTTTTTATTCTAATCTTGATTGTGGGGACTATAATTAGGAGTTACATAATTTAAATAACCGATTTAAAACAATTACTCCCTCTGTTCCATTAGGAGGGTCCAGTTTATTGTACTAAAACAGTACAATAAACTGGACCATTCTAATGGAAAGGATGAGGTATTAAACTGTGTAATGATGGAGTTATAATCTTGTAAATTAAAATTGTAACATATAATCTTTTAGTATATGATTAGTGTGATGGATTTAAATATGGAAGCTATATAATATACTCCCTCTGTCCCATTCAAAGAGTCATGTTTGTAATATTGAAAACAGTATTATAAACATGACTCTTTGAATGGGACGGAGGGAGTATATGTATATGTGTGTGTGTGTGTGCGCGCGCGCCGTTGGTTAGTGTGTTGCGATTTATTTGGTTTTCCTGTGTTTGAACTTTGCAGCTCCTACAAAGAAGGATAACCCGCCACACAAAGTTTGACCGCATCTTTTTTTTCTCCAAGATACAACAATTCACGTAGTAGGTTCAGTAATATTGGTGGTAACTCCTCTATTGCGAACCGACCATCGTCCACCATTTGATCAACAATAAATATATAAATGAAGTATTTTCTCTTTGCAAGAGAAGGACAGACAATAGGATAAGTTTTCCTTTGTTATGGGATGTAAGAAAACTATAAAAAAGAATTGTGTAAATTTCATAATTCTTTTATGCATATATCTACACATAATACTACTGTTATAGCAATTCTATAAATTTCATAATTATTTTATACATACAACTGTGTTATTTTATCACTCATTAATAATTAGACAATAAATAAATATGAATGAATGACAAAGTGTGACAATCCAAAATTTTACAATCAAATTACCCACCTTTTTTTAATTTTTTTTCTCCCTTACATCCCCAATAATCGAGTTCATGACTTCGGAGTTACAAGGTCCTCCCTTACCACCACTCCAACTCTCCCCCTCTCCACCCCCCCCCCCCCACCACCCCACCCTACCCACCAAATTACCCATCCATTTAAAATTGGATCAATGTAAAACAGTGTGACATGCAATATTTGATGCTTCGTAAAAGGTCATTAGAATGGTTATAATTCTGTAACAATTAGTTGGATTATTAGTATTGATGCATGTCTACAAATTGGTATTTTTGGAACGAACTGAATCGGACTAGAGACACAAAATAAATGGTCCCGAAAAGGCCATCTCGCAAGCCGTTTGGGTCATTTTTGCCATTTTTTGGTCAGTTTTGAAGCGGAGGTATTTTTGTCATTTTTCTCCACTTTACAGAGTTCACAAAAGTATAGGGGGGTGCATGGTAGCTTTTTAAACCTTAAGGGGGTGATGCGTAACTTTCCTAAACCACAAGGGGGTAATCATGTATTTACCCTAAATAAAAATTAATTAGTGCTAAAAAGATTATTGATAGCATTACTTAACTGAAAATAGAAAAAGAAAACAACAACTGAAAAATAGGATTTTGAGAAATAAAAATGTTAAAAAATTATAATTATTGTAATGCTATCTCACTCCCACACAAATTATAAGGACCATTTTCATAATTTTTTCCATCTCTCCTCCAAATCAATAACGACTACAGTAGTTGTGATACCAATTGACAATGACTTGAAAAGTATTTTTTGAACCCTTATATTTCCAAAGTTTGTAACACACGACTGAGACTACAAAATCATTCCATTAAGTACCACCCCAATCGTTCATGGAAAGCTTTTGTATTCAACAATCCCTTTTGAATGGAATAATCTGTACTCTTATTAAGTCAAATCAATAACATACGCGTTTCCTTGTGTATGTTTTTGATATCTTTTGAGGTATTTATTGAGTAGTTTTTTTCAAACTTCGCAAGAGACTACTATGCATGTTGTATTAGTCAAATTAATTTTCAAAAGAGTAATAATAGACTCAATAACAAATCATAGCAATTTTTTTATAGCAATTCATGTGGCACACATTCATTGGTTGCATTTTTATTATTATCACATAATTGACCAATGAATACATGTCATATGAGTTGCTATCAGTAAGTTGATATGATTGTTGTTGAGTCTATCATTACTCTTTTCAAAATTTCTGACGCCACATTTATTGAAGTCGTTATATTTAACTAGTAAAACAGGGCCAAACAAGTCAAAATAGGAAAATCAAAGTAAATGTTGGAACTTGGAACTTAGGATATAAATTAATGTCATGCAAAAGTATTTTAAAAAGCGTTTCTTAAGAAGTGTTTCCAAAGAAAATTATAATTTCTTAAACTTTTTTTTTATAATAATAAGTAAATAAATATGGGTTTAGATAAATATTTTATAAAACTAATTTTAAGCTTACAGTATTTTATAAAACTAAACTCTAACAATATTTAGATCTATCAACAAACTTACAATTTTTTTTAAGATTACGTATAATATTGTGCTCCAGATCTGATGATTATCGAACCAAATCTTTTGTAATTAATTAGCTGTACATAGTATTTTTTGGTATTGTGTTAATTGTTGTTGGGCGATTTCTCTTTATTTTTTTACTTTTCTTTTATAAAAAAGTTATTGCATGTAAAATTAGAGACAAAAACTCCATTGGGCTCCAGATCTGATAATTATCGGACCAAATCTTTTGTAATTAGCTGTACATAGTATTTTTTGGTATTGTGTTAATTGTTGTTGGGCAATTTCTAACGCGGTTAATAAATTCTCTTTATTTTTTACTTTTTTGTTATAAAAAAGTTGTGGCATGTAAAATTAGAGATAAAAACTCCAAACTTTGCTCAAATGCCTGCCTTAAAAAGGAAAAAAAAGAAAGGGCACATAAAGCGTTAAGAGGCTAAATATAAATGATCATCTTTACCATACAACCATTAAATAATAAATGGTTGGATTCCTCGAATATACACTGGCAGCCTAGATCTGGTCAACCAACTACGTGATGCATTGGCATCACAAGGAGATACAAGTAATCTTAGTGGATATCAAATGCTATGTTAGCGCATATTCTAATTTAGTTATTAAGAAAATAGACAGGTTACAGGTGCATGAATCACATATGTTGGCCTCAAATACACTTAAGGAGTACTTAATATTAATGAGAATGTCTTTTTATCAAAAAAAAAAAAAAAACCATTAAATAATAGGATTTCAGCATTGACAAATCAGTCAAAAAGTTACAAAACGGTTAGTCAAAGAAAAGTTAAATACAATCGTAAAAAATAATATTCCATCTGCGCTATTAAACTCTTTTGTATTTTCAAATAAAAGAGTTTAGTTTTTTTTATATTACCTTTTATATCTTTATTAATATAATAATGTGTAATTTACTATTAATTTTGACTTAAAAAATAAAATTACAAGTGAAAAAAATAATGTTAAATCATTTATTTGAGGTATATATATATATATATATATTACAGCTCAGAGTGGGCCACCCAAATATCGGGAGGTTCGATTTCTACCTCTATCAGTTGCATATATTTATAGTGTAAAGGTAACAGAACTCTATAGGAAACTTTCCACTTTCAATAACTCTTATTTTAAATATAAACAAATAAATAAAATAAAATATTACAGCTCATCAAAAATTGTAAATTACCTTTGAATGGGATATAAAGAGTATAACACATGGTCAAACCCTAACGAGAATAGAATTTTGAACCTCCTTTTTTTCATCATTGACCCTTCACGAGTCAAAAGTTACAAAAACGTTAGTTTAACGAATACAATCGCGCAAGTAGTACTCTTTTATTTATTAAAATAGTTTTTTTTTTTTCATTCTTTTGTAACTAACATTCTCTGAGAGTGTAGGAAAAAAGTGAGAAGAGAACAGCAGTTTTCCACAAAGTATAAAAAGCCAAGAACATTTTTTTTCCCCTTAAAATTCATCTATAAATAGTAAATACAATCTAAAACGTAATCATTCATTTCCTGAACATCAAACAAACTTCAGTGAAAGCAACTGATGATGATGAAGACGAAAGGGTTTTTGAACTCTTCTTCTTTGGATAATTTAAGGTTCTTATGCTTATTCCTATTAATAATTTCCACCGTTTTCCTTCCCAAAACGGCAGTCGTTTCCACATCAGCAACATTTGGGGCCAGAACCCTTGGAAGCAGATTCAGTAAGTACTGTACCATAATTAGTTAATATGATTAAGGGTAAAACTACCGTTTTTTTTTCACAAAATCATTTATTTACTGAATAATGTCTTATACAATGGTATATACGATTACACTAGTAATGCATCGTATACTTAAATATATACACATGATTTATAATTCTATGTTAAACAAATTAAGAAGGTAAGTAATTTTTTTTTCCTAGATCTATTTATGTTTTTTCATTTAACTACATATTAAATATTCATGCATTTGGAATGACATTCTGATTCATACTTAAAGGAGGTCAATTAAATAAGGGGTATAAATTAGACTTCATTGATATTGATTTTTTGTATTGAAATATGTAAAGTGATACTTTTTTTTAGAGAAAAATATTTTTCAAAATGGACACTTATTTAAATGTTCTTTTGTATTTTCAATGCTACAATATTACGTAATATTGCTTGTAGTTATGATATTTTATAACTTTATATATTTATTCTTTTTTGAACATAAACACAAGACTATATTCATAATTTCATTAATTTTCTTAATTTATATAAAAAATCTAAAACGATATTTATTTTGGGATGAAGGTAACAACTAACTCCAGAGTTGTACAATCAATATACAGTATACTACTATAATTTATTTCACATGCATGCATGTGTCTGTTGAACGTAGTAGTGCCTATATAACTCCAGTGTTATACAATCAATATACAACAAATTACTACAACTTATTTCACATGCATGCATGTGTCTGTTGAAACTCATAGTAAATTGTGTAGTTAAAATATACATTTTCTTTTATGATCAATTTTCTTTATAAGGACCGGGAATTAATATATATTTTGTTAAATTTGTTTTCTGTATCTCGATTTAGAGCCCTAATAATATAAATTTAATTTTCTTGTAGGGAATCATGGACGGTTTCTTATTGGTGTCCCTCCAAGCCCGTCAGATCCTGCTCATCATTCAGGAAGTAATAAAAGAAGGAAAAAAAAAATAGTACTTTGATGGATTCAAGATTTAAAAAATAATAATAATAAATAATTTTAAAGATGGATGCCATTCATCAAGTTATAAATGATAATTCAATTTTTAAAAATATATTTGTCACTTTTATTAAAAATTACTTACTCCTATAGAGAGTTTTGGGTAAAAAAAAAACAAAAAATTATCTCAATAAAAGAGTCAAATTTCTATTTCTTTCCGTTTCATATATATATATATAATAATATGTGGTCCACAATTAATCTTTACTTTTATATAAACTACGGATATAAGTAAAAAATATAATGTCAAATTACTTATTTTAAGGATTATATATACTTTACCATGCATAATAAATTATACGTATTCAAACCGAACTCTCTTACAGTACAACATGCAACATGGAGAGTATTTTGTAACTTCTTTATTCTAATACTCTTGATTGTGGGGATTATAATTAGGAGTTACATGATTTAAATAACCGATTTAAAACAAATTATTAAACTGAACAATTCTAATGGAATGGATGGGGTATTAAGCTGTGTAATGATGGAGTTGTAATCTTGTAAATTAAAATTGTAACATATAATCTTTTAGTATATGATTAGTGTGATGGATTTAAAATATATATATAAATAAATTAATATATATCATTAATATCAATATGTATATTTGTGTGCCGCTTGATAGATGTACCTATTATTGCTGCCCTTCTCAACTTCTGTTCTACTTTCTTTACACTCAGTTGTTCTTTTTTTTTTTTTTTAAATTTTTTTTAACACTCAATTGTTTGATTAGTGTATTGCGTTTTATTTGGGTTTTCTGTGTTTCCACTTTGCAGTTCCTACCAAGAAAGATAAACCGCCACACAAAGTTTGACGGCATTCTTTTTTCTTCAAGATACAACAATTCACATAGTAGGTTCGGTGATGGTGATACTCTATTGTGAACCAACCATCGTTCACATTTGATCAACAATAAATATAGAAATGAAGTATTTTTCTCTTTGCAAGAGAAGGACATAGTATAAGTATAAGAAAACTATAAAAAACGTTGTGTAAATTTCATAATTATTTTATGCAGATATCTACACATAATACTACTGTAATAGCAATTCTGTAAATTTCGTGATTATTTAATACGTACAACAATGTTATTTTGTTCACTCATTAATAATTAGACAATAAGTAAATATGAATGAATGGCAACTTACTTGAGACAATCCCCAATAAAAATTAAAAGTGAGTACTAAGTGTGAGATAGCATTACTTAACTGAAAATAGAAAAAAGAAAACAACAACTGAAAAATAAAAATGTTGAAAATTATAATTATAAGGACCTCAAAGGTGATATATAGGCCATGAAAGTCATTTAATTAAATTAAAAGATAGGATCAACTTGAAAAAATTGTATCAAAGCACCTTAACTTTAGAAAATTACATTTTTTCGACCGTAGCTTAGAATTCGGACCAAAACAATTTAAAGTGACAAAATTATAATTGAATCCCAAGAATTTTAATCAATGACCAAATCACTCCAAAAACTTTTAGAAGTTTGTAATTAAGTTCAAAACTGTTTTTACAATTCGAAGTCAGCTATACAGACGCGTAAAAGCCTGAGTATTGGAGATAGAGAGAAAACCATTTCTTACTTTGAAAAAATGTTTTTAGAGAAAAAAAGTTCTACATGTTCCCAACCGACCAAAGAAAACCAAAACAAAACCACATTTTGCCTAGACCATTGTTTTATAGATGAAAATGTTTAATCGAAATATCTCACATATATTAATAATTTAGTAAATACCTGAAAATTATAAAGCCATGCATAACACACACACACATCCTGCATATACATAATTAAAAAATTGGAACACATTAGACAAGCACTACTACAGAATGGACTTTTAACTGTTGTGCTTTAACGGCGATTTTGAAAAAATCGCCATTAAAAAGAAAGTACGGACTTTCTACGGCGACTTCCCCTTGTTTCCATCTCCAGCCAACCGCGGCTTCCCCTTGTTTCCATCTCCAGCAAACCGAAGCCGTTCTCTCGTCGCCGGCGCCCATCCTCTCGCCGCTGATTTTTTCTCTTGTCTTCCCCCGAAGCCGTTCTTCCGGCGGCGTTGATAACAAGATCCGCCGTCACCCAACTCCGGAGATGGTTTCTTAATCGGCCATCACCCACCACTTGGAGTTAATCCACCATCATAATTTCACCACAATCGGTCCTTGTTGTGGGCTTCAAATCATAAAAAAGGTTATATCGAATAGTTTCAACTTTATTTAAGCTTTACAAATTTTATTGTTACTTGATTATTGCGATTGGCTTAGGGTTTATTATTAGTGCTAAATTCGGGTTTGGTGAGATGACGAATGATTAAATTCGGGTTTGATTAGTGTTAAATCGGTGGTTTATTGTATGTTCCATTTTTTAATTTTCCTATTGATTTTGGTTTGATTTATTCTCAAAATTGATTAGGTTGAGATTGGAATTTTGTATATATATATTGGCTGTTTACTTCAGGATTATGTTGTTATTGTATTGTTCTTGCTTTTAATAATTAAATTAATTAGAATTTGATAGATGCACGCAAAAATTTTGTGAAGTTTGGTGGTTGTTCGGTTTATTAGCATTGAAGTTTTTGATATATATATTTTGAATAAAGTTGAAATATATATATATCAAAAACTTTCTACGGCTGTTCTTGCTGTTTTTGATATATATATTTTGAATGCAGAGATAAAAAAATGAAATATTAAAATTTTTTTTTACAAATTTTTACTTTCTACGGCGGTTCGCTTAGGAACCGCCGTAGAAAGTCCTTTTTACGGCGGTTTTGAAAAAAAACGCCATAGAAAGTCGGACTTTCTACGGCGGTTCGTTCAGGAACCGCCGTAAAAAGTGCGAACTTTCTATGATTTCAGGGAAGCTGCCTCTGATCACTTCTCCAGATCTCATACTTGGTTGCTTGATCATGCTACTCCATCTTCCAAATGCTATGGCAGCAACAAGGCTACTTTTTATTGGTAATTAACATTTTATTTATAGAACTACCCTAATACTCTATTAGTTTGTTGAATAGTTCTCTTTATCCTTCCGTTTCATTCAAAAAGTCGATTCACTTTGTATTACTGTTTTCAATAATACAAAGTGAACTCTTTGAATGAGATAGAATGAGTATATATATTTGAAGTTTTAAGGTATATTTCCTTTGTTTTACAATAAGTGTCGTTTAAATTATACTGTAATTTTTTATTATATGAAAAAAAATGTCATTTTAAGAATTTCAATACAAAGAGTCCAAATTTTATCTTTGTAATAATAAATTGAGAGATAATGGAACCGGAATCGACGAATTAGAATAGCCAGTTTCAACCATATCTATATAGGGACACAAGTGGGGTTTTAATAGAACCTGAATCAAATTTTCACTAAATAATTATACCACATTATACATTTGATATGTATACATATCAATCACGTAAAATAATTTTTCAATGTTGAAAGCCAAATTTTGTCACACATTCTCATTTAAGTGAATAATGAATCGGTCATCAGTACGCATTGTACAATCAAAATTTCAGAATTTCTCACACGTATGACGAAGTCAAAATTTAATTAATTGTTTCAGAAGTGTAATGAAACTAATGAATATAGGAAAGTCAAGGTAAACATTACAACTTGGAATTCTTGATTAAAGTATTCACATCATTTCCTGTCAAGCGTTTCAACAATTAGTTTTTTTTTATTCTTATTCTGAAACAAATGTGTTCTCGCCAACTTTAATAATTTAAAAAAAGAAGAAAAAAAGAAAACTACAATTTTCACCATTCATTTATTTGTTTTCTTTATTCAAGTCCAATTATTAACATTAACTGTAATTTTTTTATTTTCTCAAAAACCATAAAATACAATCCCAAACACCAATTTCCTTTTGTACTAAAATGATGGTGATCATGAAAAAGGTTTTCTCTTCTTCTGCTTCATCCTACTGATAATTTCCACAATTTCCATTCTGCCTCCGCTAGCAGTTCCGGCCTTCAAACCAAAGACAGTAAGTTCTACCAACATTAATTATAACATGATGGATGTATCCTGCAATACCACTTTTTTGTAATCACAAGAGGAAATACAACTTTTTAGTTCTTTCGAACCCTAATTCTTATTTGGTTATAGGGAATCATGAACGTCTTACTACTGGTGTGCCTGTAATTATTCCACCTAAAGCGAAAGGTCAATCCCATCCCATGCACAGATAACTCCTCAAAATCTAAATACAATCGGAATTGGGTCAAATTCTAAAATGATTATGTCATATGAGCCCTTTAGAGAATTTTCTTGATCGAGCTCTGGGAAGGAAATAAGTGGGAATGGAGAGTAAATAACGTTATGGATAAATTACAAAAACTTTTCATGAGATTTTTCCAAATTATTTTGTTCATGTTTGGACAAGTACTTGAAAAACATTTTTAGTATTTTAAAAGTATTATCAAAAACTTTAAAATGTTGTTTGGACAAAAAATTGTAAAATGTTTTAAAAAAATAATTTTAAGTAAAATGTATTTAAAATACACTTTAAACATATTTTATAAAACACTTATAATTTTTAAAATATTTTTAAGTGAAGCTCACGGGTTGGCCTAACCTGCCTCCGATCCGCCCCCAACCGCTGACCCACCCTGACCTCGCCCCCCCAGCTCTACCCCGACCCGACCCAACTTGCCCTGACCTTGGCCCACCCAAAATAAAAAAAATTGGTTTATATATAGTAAATATAATTTTTATATAATTTTTTATATCAAACATAATTTTAAAATTTTTTTTTCAAATACTTGTCCAAACACATAAACAAACTTCAAAAAAATATTTTGTAAAATATTTTTGAACTTGTCCAAACATAGCCTTAAATTTAAAGAATCTTGATAAATTTATCTAAATTACTATGCAAAATATGATTATAACTCCAAAAAAACCTTGAATTTGATTATGAATATATGTTCACATGATTGTTATAAAAATAAAAAAATAAAAAAAAAAGAAGAAAGAAAGAGTAAATTTCATAATATATGTACCTCCTACTTAGGCATGGGGAAAAAATAAAAAATAAAAAGATGGTGTAGTGATATTTTTGTCATTTCATACAAAAATGCAATGATGTTTTGATACTAGTCCAATCTAAAAAAGTAATTTGAAGTTAGCTAGTAATTGCCTTGGGGTTGACTTGGGGTCAACAGATTATTAATAAACTTTATTAGGCAGCAAGTGTTTGATGAAGTTGGAAAGACTGGCGTTTACTTGGAATTAAGGGGCACCATTCAATTTTTTTTGACTTTTCATTATTTAAGCTATTTATGTAAGTACCAGTTTCTTCATTGATCAAATAAAAGAAAAAAAAATGAGAAGGAAGCTGGCTTTGATCTCTTCACCACTTCTCCTACTCGGTTGGTTGATCATACTAGTCCATGTTCCAAATGCTATGGCCGCAAGAACCCTTCTTCTTTCGGGTAATAAACATTTTATTTATTTATATGACTGTGTATAATTTCTAACATCTAATTTTTTATGTAAAAAAAAAAAATGTTACTTTATAAATTCTAATAGAAAATTTTAAATTTTATCCTTGTAATAATAAATTGAGAGAGAATTTTTTTATCTCTTCAAAATAAACGCTTGGCGCAGAGTTCTTCCACCGCATCATAGTTGTTAGTATCGTACGATACGCGATACGTATCGTACGATACATATCATGAAAGATAATTTTTGATACGTATCGCACATACGTATCGTAAGTGGTAGTGAATCATGCAATTGTGTGCGATTCGTGCAATACGATATGTATTGCGATACATATCGCGTATCATGCGATACGTTAAATATTTCTAAAATTCAATTTTAAATGTCTAATTTTAATTTTCCCCCCTTATAATAGTAACTTTTATTCTTTATTAAATATAAGATATTATTTTATTTATTATAAAAATGTTATTTTTATTTAAAAAATTTTTATAATTATTATCTCACATTTTTCCTATTTGGTAGTATTGGTTTCTGTTTCGCCCTTGTTTTGTAAAATATATTTTTAAATTTGTAATATTTTTTATCATTTTTAATATACTTTTTACATCTCAAATATACATATTTTCATCCCAAATACATTTTTGAAATAGAGATACCATACTAATCATCTTTATATTTGTTTAGTGATTTAAAATAATAATATCACTAGTATATTTATTTTGATGAGAATATTAATAATTTAATTTAATAATATAATATGTTTTTAATTTAATTTAAAAAAGATTGTGGACTATATTATAAATTTATGATATGATTAAAATAATACTATTTAATTTCAAGTTTTACTTATAGTTTTTATGATTTTCACATAAAAGTTCATTTTTAAAAACTTACGAAAGTTATTTTAAAATAAATATTTATTCTTATATGTAATCCATAATATATAATGAAAAAATATATAGTTTTAAAATTTTTTTAATAATATATAGAATTTATAGTATATTATTATATATAAACGTATGTTACGATACGATACGCGTATCATAAATTTAGTTTCCGATACATGATATGTTTCGCAATTCGACAACTATGCACCGGATAATTAACTATACAAGTATAGTAAATTATTTTATTCTTCTTCATATGTTCTTTTGCTTATACGATCCCTGTTAATAATTTTCACCATTTTAGCAAATTTAGGACTGCCCAAAATAAAAAATTCGGACCTACCCGCCCCTAACAGGCCCGACCCTAACGGTTCGGGTCCAATAGGGACGCGACCCTAAAGACGCGGTCCGGGTCAGACCGAGTTCGGTTCGGTCTGGGTCACCACCCTAATTGGCCCTTTTTTTTTATATTGTAAATTAATAAAAAAAACTAAATTCAAAACAAAAAAAATCTGGTCACCACCAAAAACAAACCCACCACTCCCCACCCCCACACCCATTACAAATCCAAACCCCGAACCAAAAATAAAAGCTATAAATAAAATAGTTTTAATTATTTATTTTAAAAAATGTAAATTATTATTTTATTTTACATATATTTTAAAATATAAATTTTAAATAATTAATGCATTATTAAAAAAACTTAGAAATTTAGAAAATTTTTTATTAGATACTTGTCAAAACACCTTTTAAATGTTTTTTTAAAAATTTGTTTTAAGATCTTAAAACCTTTTATAAATAATTTTTTTCCAAACGCATTGAAAAATAATTTTAAGAAAAATGTACGTAAAATACTAATTTTTGAAGTACAAATTATACATATTTGCAAAGTTATTATTATATTTTTTTGTTTGCATGTTATTATTATTTCAAATTTTTTTTACTAACTTGAAACAAATTTAGGCCAAAGAATAAAAGAAATAAAAAGAAAAAAAATTTGAAGAAAGAACAGGAAAAAAAAAAGGGCCAGTTAGGGTCAGGCCTTGGCCCTAACCGGCCCGGACCAAAACCCTTGTTGGCCCGTTAAATCTGAACCTAACTGACCCTAACCGGCCCGTTAGAGTCGATTAGGTTCGGGCCAACTGGCCCGCCCCGACCCGCGGGCTAGTTTGATCACCCCTACGCAGATTCCTCAAAATCATTTGGTAGAGCCCCTTTAAGCAGAAGCAGATACAGTAAGTAGCAACAAAATTAAATTAGACATTTTTTACTATTGTTTGCACTTATACTTTTATTATTCAATGATTGGTTAATTATAAACTATGAACAATTAATATATTAGTAAGGTAAAAAATAAAAACTTTTAATTAATGGCAATGGAGATGGATAAATCACAAAAACTTTTCACGAGATTTGACCATATTATTAAGGGAATTTGGTCAATTTATCCAAATTATTAAGCGGATTATGCGGTATATATTATGATTATAACTCCAAATTAACCTTTAATTTGGTTATGATCATGAGGTATATATTCATGAATATATGTTCACATGATTGTTCAAAAGATAATAATTAATAACCCACTCAAAAGAGGCATGATGAACATCAAAACACTTAATAAAATTTGTATGAAATTTCTTGGTCAAGAGATAATTTTGCACAAAACTTGAGAACATTTTTGTCGATCCATACAATATGAAATCTGTAAAGGTATTTTGATACTTTTCAAATCTCAAAAGATATTTTAATATTTTACTAAATCTCAAAGTATTTTTGAAATTAGCTAGGGAATTGCGTTGGGATTGATTTGGAGTCAACAAATTATTGCCAAATCTCAAAGTATTTTTGAAGTTAGCTAGGAATTGCCTTGGGATTGACTTGGAGTCAACAAATTATTGCCAAATCTCGAAGTATTTTTGAAGTTAGCTAGGAATTGCCTTAGGGTTTGACTTGGAGTCAACAGATCGATTATTAGGTATCAGTCTTTAAACTGGAGTACGTACGTACTTAATTGGTTGCTTGATCATGCTGCCCCATCTTCCAAATGCTATGGCCGCAACAAGACTTCTTTTTACGGATAATTAACATTTTATTTATATGATTATATAACGACTCCATCCGTTTCACTAGAATAGTTCATTTTAAAAAATATTTTCTGTTCTAATAGAACTGTCCACATTCAATATTTTTTTGTTACCTCCTATCCTTATTAATATATTCATGTATAATTCACAATTAACTCATACTTAATAAGTAAGGATATAAATAGAATACAATGTGTCAAATTAATTATTTTAAGTATTGTACCTTGATATAAATAATAAGTTGTACATTAGTTAAAATTGACTCTTCTAGTAAAATGAAGGGGTAGTACTAATAATACATTGAGAGAGAATTTTTTTATTTATTATTAATTAATCTCCACTTCTCATATATACTTGGTTTCTTCATCATGCTCCTCCATCTCCAAAATGCTACGTCGTCATGAAAGCTTGGTTGAGTTCTTCTAGCGGATAATTAACACTATTTAATTATGAGTTAATTGTGGACTAATGGAACTTGACTCTTCTGATTTCATGTTCTTTTTCTTATTCCTATTAATAATTCCCCCCATTTTCGTTCCCATGGTCGCAGTTTCCTCAGAACCATTTGGCAGAGCCCCTATAAGCAGAAGCGGGTACAGTAAGTAGCAACAAAATTAACATGGTGGCCGTCTTGTACATAAATGCGCATGCTTAACTTCTTTTGAATCTACCTAGTACTTTTACTCTGGGTTTTTGCAAATTTTGGTAATTTTTGGATGACAATCAGTTTCATATGTCGTTTGAACACTTTATGCAAAATAAATAAACTATTTTGAGTTTGAATTTAATTATTCATTCCGTTCTTTTAGAAAAATTCATTTCGATTTTTTGTTTGTTTCAATAAAATAATCAACTCTCTAATATTTTTACTACTCCTACGTTACCTTACTAATATAATCATTTATGGTCCACAATAAGCCCATATCTAGTAACCATGAATATAAATAGAACAAATTGTATAAATTAGCTATTTTATGTCTTGTACCGAGTATCAAAATTTATAATCATTGAAAAGATAACATGACAAACACTATGGGGGAGTGCGGGTATATATATAGATTGATAAATGAGCAAAAGTGCTATCTCATCTTTACTTTTCTACGTCTATTTTAACTGCACTTCATTCATGCATGCAATAACCACTAATTAATTAAATGATAAGATGTCCTCATTTTGAAACATTAGTAAAAATTTACAAAAGGCTAGTTAAGGGTTTTCAAACTACAAATAATTTTTTAAGGTTTCTTTGATGGAGGAAAATATCTTTTGATACCTCATAATTAAATAATTTAACTTTAATATATTATTATGTGTGTACAATGATATATACATATATATATATATATATTCCTACTGACCATGTGAATACTCATTCTTTTCCCAAAAAAAGAAAGAAAAAAAAGTTTAACTTTAACAAAGGAATATACATTACTTTTAATATTTAAAATAAACATTTGTTACTGTTTGCAGTTATACTTTTATTATTCAACTGTTGATGAATTGTGAGCTACGAACAATTAATATTATTAGCAAAGGTTGAAATACATAAAAAGGTTTGGTTGTTGATTATATTAATAGAAAGATGAGAAAATGTTTAAAAGTAATACGAATCTAGGAAGGAAGAAATAATATATTTTCTCTGTGTCAATCAAAATCTTCCTCTAATTATTTTTTTTATGTTTCCTTTAGGGAACCACGAACGCCTTACTATTAGTGTGCCCGATAGCTCGTCAACTTCTGCGCCTGGATCACATGGCTAGCCAGCCTGGCATGCATATCATGATCACTTGACGTTGTGCGTTGGATCATTTGTCTGAGAAATTGTTGATGAAGGAGATGATAATGTGATATTCATTTCACTCATGTCATATTTAGTTATTATAAGTGGCATTATTATTTGATAGAAGAGTACTATTGTATCACAATTAATAATGCTAAAAGTATTTTTGAGCTAATTAAGATATGAATATTAATTATATTTCATTGAATTGTTCAAATTATCAATGATTCATGAAGTTTATGTGTATTTTTTCAAAAATTTCTACTTTTATATAGAATTAAGGGAGTAAAAAATGTGCAATGTATAAAAGTAAAGGAATTTATGTGTTTTGACTAAAACGATGATGGTGAATGTGACACAAAGCAGTTGATCGATCTCTCCCAGCGGGATTTTGTTGTTTTGGTGATGTTGAAAAAAACATAAATAACATGCTTTAAGGGTCATGTTCTTCATCCCTCCGACATGAGAAATTTCAGGAAATAATTGCTTTCTTAAAATGTAATTTCATTCTTTTTTTATTAGATAGATAGGGATCCTTTTATATCAGAAAAAGAATTGAAATCAAGCCCCAAATAAAATTAGTGTGTAAGACAATTAAATCTGTACAGAAATTTCATCACCTTTACTCGATATGTCGATTTTGTTATGGTCCGAGTCTGTCTTAGTACTGCATGCATGTATAAATTAACTGGAGAAGTGAATATCCAAGTAAATTAAGAATGTTTCATACTAGTGGAGTATCCACATGAGGTATTACAAAACAGGTGTGAACTCGGCCTTGTAATGAAAGTGCGAGTGATATTAACGTTTTCCGCTGCTAAGGGACTAAATAGTTCAAGAAATAAATGTAAGGGACCAAAAAAGTTCGTTTTGAAATATAGGGGATGAATAGTTCAAGAAATAAATGTAAGGGACAAAAAAGATCGTTATGAAATATAGAAGATCAAATAGTTTAAAAATAAAAATAAGTGATAAAAAGACCATTTTGAAATGTAGAAGACTAAAAAAATTATTATACCATATATAAGAGACAAAATGTAGAGTTTACTCAAAATAGAATTCATAAGAATTTAGTTTATCTAATACTTACCCATCACAGACATCCTGCTTTTTTTACGTTTGATGGACTTGCACGTAACTATTAAGAGTGCAGGTAATATACATATAAAGCGAATATTTCATCAAAGAATTTAAGTGGAAAAGTAAATAATTTTTTTAAAGATTAAAATATCACCTGTTTAAAAAATTTAAAAAAAAAAAGAAGAAAGAAATGCACATTTCCGACAAGAAACTCCCTATATGCGCACTTTAACATTTTGATCTTGATATATATGTGCATATTTATGGATATGGAATGTGTTACTTCTTTAACTGTAATTTGTTCAATTTAACGATTTTTTCTTTTGAGATGGAAAATTAAACGATTAAGAACACCATCTTGACCCTTGTAAAAACAAAAGAATAATACGAGTAATTTATTTCAAAACACACACACACACATATATATATATAATTAATTAAATTATTTTTTTTATTAATATTTCAAACTCCTAACTGTTCTTTAATTTTCTTAACTAATAAACTAAAAATATTTTTCAAATGCTTATCCGAACAAACCATAAATCTTCAAATATTTGCTCAAAGGAAATTATAATATCTTAAAGTTTTTTAAAAATAAATAAAATAGGGGTTTAGATAAGTATTTTATAAAACTATTAATTTTAAGCTTACAATATTTTATAAACTAAACTAGTTTAACAATATTTAGATCTATATACAAACTTACAATTTTGTTTAGATTAAGTACAATATTGTGCTCCAGATTTGATAATTATCGGATCATATATTTTGTAATTAGCTGTACATAGTATTTCTTGGTATTGTGTTAATTGTTGTTGGACGATTTCTAACGTCGTTAATTAAATTCTCTTAACTTTTTACTTTTTTTTATAAAAAAATTGTGGCATGCAAAATAAGAGACAATGACTCCAAACTTTGCTCAAATGTCTGCCTTAAAAAAGGAAAAAAATAAAGAGTATATAAAGAGTTAAGAGACTAAATATAAATGATCATCTCTACTATTTGGGTTCGTTTGGTTGAACGGAATTGGAATTGAATTGGAGTTGGAATTGTAATTCTATATAATTGAAGTTTAGAATTAGAATTGCAATTCCACTTGAATTCTATTGTTCGATCGGTGAAATGATAGAATTGTGAAGAAATTGAATTGCAATTCTAAATTCTTTTGTTTGAATGCTTAAAATTGTATGTAAAATTAGAACTCATTTATAATTGTAAAATAATCATATTTACTATCCATTTTTGTGTTATTAATATAGGCGGTGTTTAACCGGTCGACACGACACGTATCGAACGGTTCCGGGTTAGATTCAGTGCATGCTCTGAAAATGACAATTCGGTTTGTCGAGTTCGAAATGTGACCTGAATCGACCTTTTTTTTTTACTCTGAGAAAAAGAAAAAACTTGAAAATGGTCTCCACAAAAAAAAAAAAAAAAAAACCAAAAAAACCGCAACCCCCCCCCCCTCCCCCCCCCCCCCCCCCCCCCCCGCTTTCCCAAACCCCACAAAAAACAAAAAATTAAAAACCCCCGATCCCCAGCCCCCACTCCCCACCCACAGCCACCCCCAACCAAAACAAAATAATAACAAATAAAACAATCGAATCCCTAACCCTGAATAAAAATTTTAGATTTAATTTTAAATTACAATAAAATATGTTTATTTTTTTTTTAAAGAAAATATTAATCATCATTATATTTCGTATATATTAAAATATAATTTTAAATAATTACATACAATATAAAAAATATAAAAATTGCATTTATGATATAATGCTCTAAACGCTTTTAACTATTTCTCATTTTTATTATTATTATTTTTTTGGTCTAAAATACTTGTCCAAGGGTGGAAAAAAAATATTTTTTAAAAATACGAACATAAACATATATGGGCTAAAAAAAATCAAATAAAAGAAAAAAATTAATTAAAAACTGAACAAAGAAACACAAAAAAAATTGAAACGGGAAAAAAAGGCCACTTTGGGTCGAGAATATGTATATATATATATCACACACACCACACTACTATACAAACACACTCACATCAATAGAATTAGAATTAGAATTCTTAGGTCCAATCAAAGAATTAAAATTATAGAATTAGAGGTATTTGGAATTGAAATTCAATTCCAATTCAAATTGTAGAATTAGGTATTGGAATTGAAATTCAATTCCAATTCAAATTGTAAATTAGAGTATTGGAATTGAAATTCAATTCCAATTCTTAAAATTATTTTAGAATGGGATATGGAATTGGAATTGGGGCTCTAATTTCCAATTTCATTGTTGTTTTTGTTAAATAATTTTAAAAATTGGAATTGATTCCAATTCCAAATACCTCCGATTCCACAATTTCAATTCTTTGGTTGGATCTAAGAATTCTAATTCTATTGATGTGTAGTGTGTGCAAAATATGTATGTATGTGTATATATATATATATCTCGACCCAATGTGGCATTTTTATTCCTGTTTCAAATTTTTTTTTTCGTTTCTTTGTTCAGTTTTTTTAATTAATTGTTTCTCTTATTTGATTTTTTTTAGCCCATATATGCTTATATTAGTATTTTTTTTAAAAATAATTTTTTTCCACCTCTGGACAAGTATTTTAGACCCAAATAAAATAATAATAAAAATAAGAAATAGTTAAAAAGTGTTTTGGCTAGTATATTGTAAATGCAATTTTTATAATGTGTTGTAATTATCTAAAATTATATTTTAATATATACGAAATATAATGATGATTGATATTTTCTTAAATAAAAAAATGAGCATACACTACTAGAAATAGGGGCCTTTTACGACGACTTTTCTGGACGTAAAAAGTCATAATTTCTTCGTAAAAAATGTTTTACGTCGAGTATCCCGCCTCCACGTATGTCGTTGTCAGAGGCTCCGACGTAAGAAATCTTACGTCGAGATTGACCGGGACGGTGTAAATGGAAATTATACAACGAGTCTCTTTTTCTGGACGTAAAGTTCATTTTTGGTCGTAATTACTTATCCATCTAAGTTGTATAAAACTTATTTACAACTTCAAAACTCGTCGTAAAACTGTGAAAACTCGTCGTAAAAAAGGGTAATTCTATAAATTAAATTTATTTATGATTTTTTAAAAATAATTGCTTAAGAAGACAACCTAAACCTTAACCATTTAGATAAAGTATCAATATAGAAATGAACAATTCCTAAATAAAAATGTTTTGCACTAATCCACATTAAAATACTCTATTAAAGAATCGAATCCAAACTGTAGAAGGAGAAGAGAAACAAAGATATGTATATTCTTCATTCTTTATTCTTGCATCACCATCATCAATGGCTACTGGAAATTATGGGAACTCCCTATATTGCTCTTCAAAATATATAAAAGTAAAATGTTCAAAAATCTACTCCATTTGTTTTGCTCTTCAAAATATGATTACTAGTTTCCATCCCTTTACTGTAGTACTACAGATAACACAATCAGAAAAGCAAAGAAGTAGCAAACAATTAATTGAAGGCTGCAAGACTAATTATTCTGAAATCTGCATCTCAAACCACAGAGTATCCACTTACGCATAAATAATGCTAGCATTAGCCTAAGCAACTCCAAATCTCTAAGAGCAAAACAGAACTGAAATGAAAAAGTTCAACAAGCTTTTGTTCTCACTTCTCACAGCCTCCCTGAAGCTTTGTGCATTTCTGAACTTAAATTACCTCAAGTCATCAGCCACCTAAGTGAAACATAAACTGAATTAAACTACAGTCAGTATATTTAGGTCGTGAAGTGTAGTACAGTGACCCTCAATGCATTTATCTGAAAATTTTAGCATGTTTGACCACAATATACAAAATCTCATAAACTGATATGTTTTGAGATTGAAGATCATTTGTCTTTTATTATATATATATATATATATATATATAATAAAAGACAAATGATCTTCAATCTCAAAATCTTTCTAAACAGAAGAGCTGGTTCTTTGTAGCAACAAACAAAAACAAGAGACAAGTACAGAATTTGATGACATATCAAGGTGTAGCTAACATATGACAATGAGTGGGTAAACAAGCAGTTACAATGTCCACTAGGAGTATCATATCTATGTCAAACCTACATCCGAAGACAACAAGCTCATCTCTCAAAAACACAAGTGAGATCTCTCAAGTAAAAATACCGAAACTCAAATGTGAACAAAAATATACATGAACAAATATATATATATATATATATATATATATATATATACAGTATCTACCTACATTATATCATGCCCCTGAAATAAACACACAACTTTTGAATTTCAGCAAAACTAAAGCTCAATTGAGCAGAACAGATTTATCAGTAAATGTTATAATGATAAAATTATGCAATTACGAGAACAAAGTTGGAAAAAAAAAGCAACAGAAGGAGTAAGAGACCCCTCAGTAATCGGGGTCCCAAAAGATGGTCTCACCGTCTCTTGTTTCCCTTTTTGAGTTCCCCTGGCTTGAGAGAATGGATTCACCAATTAATAATATTTCCATATCATGCATAATCACATATGGCCAGAAAATAGGGAACTAAAGGAAATATATACCTCCAAAAAGGAAAAGAGAAAAAAGGATAAGTAGGAAACAAGTTGATTAGGTGGCCACTTACATAGACAAAATATATCAAAAACATTACAAAAATGCATTTTTTTAGCCTGGAAGATAAAGAAATCATTGAGTAGATGCTGCAATGTTCTGGCCAAGTTAATATATATTAGTAATGCACTTAGCCTCAAGCAGAAGCGAACATGGGAAAAATTCAAAAAGCAAATTAACATACGCCTTAAAATAAACATTCTTTTTTCTCTCACAAACCACCATAGAAGAGCTAAGGAGACTCATTCAGGACATCTGTCTATGATACAGCAAGGATGGACAACAACAGGTCAAAAGATGCAAAGAAATTGTGATGATAAATCAAGAAATTGTCAAAATAAAAAGAATATAAACATAAGCCAGAGCAAAACTAACTTTTAGATGAGAATTCCATTTTCAGTAAAAGAGTTAATGAATAGTTGATCAAACACCAACTCTTTACATTTACTAGCATCAGCACCAAAATATATATATATATACAGAAGATGATGTCAATTTAAGTAGTTTTTAGCTTACCTTGTCTTGACTGAACACCCTTATGTCTTTAACAATAAAAATCAAATCTGAATAGAATTGTTGTTTGCAAATCAATGTTACCTTGTGGTGTGGAAAGCAAAAAATATATTATATATAATGGCAGACTTCCTAAGGCATATGAACTCAAAATGGAAGGATTTACAAATTAGACCACCAGAATCTAGAAACAGACCTTCAGGCCTTCATAACGCTTAGAGGATGCAGACTCTGGTAGCCCCCTGCAAACGCAACACATTTGTTACAAGATCATCATAACCACTAGCTGACTTGAACACTAGAAATGAGAAAACTTAATTTATGAGATCGCTCACATTTTTTAGGACAGAGGTAACACTTTCTCTCAAACTCATAGCTTCAAGAAATAATGCTTGTGTCATTCCGTTGGTAAGTTGGAAATAAACTATAAACCGATGATTTTGTGGAAGCCTAGCTTCTCACATTGGCTTGGCAGTGGTCCAGGTCAAATAAAATAAAATCTAATTAAAGTGCAGGTTCTACTTACCATAGAGGGGTTTCTTTAAGACCTCAACATTTTGAATCTTCACGTTCTTCTGTGGCTTTATAATTGCATCCTCTAATTGCTGAAATCAAAGAGTGAAATGTGAAACAGCAAGTAAACGAGTTTCAGTTGCAGATAAAATATTATCCCTTAATTGAATCTTCATGTTCTTCAAATTGCTGCAATCTAAAAAAGAAATATGAAGCAGCAAGCAGAACAGGTTCAAATGCAGGGAAATGTAAAGTAATCGCTTAACAAGGTTACCTGAAGGGTGAATGACATCTTCAGTATAGTTTTCAGGGATGGTCCAAGGGAATGAAAAGAAACCGAATTTGGATTAGTTGAAACAGAGTCTGGATTTATTGATAGGCAAGCCCCGATTTTCTGGAAAGAGTGTGAGACTTGTTAACAATAAGCTTTGAGGAAACTAATTAATCAGGATCTGAAACTTTCAACAGAGCATACAGAACCATCACAAAGAGCATTTCATTCACCAACATTAATAATAATACAAACAAGCTACCACACTAGCCACTTTCAAGGGAAAGGTTAATTAGATTAAATAAAATAATAATGAACAAAACCATGAGTAGAATAGTATTCAAAGATTTGACTTCCTAATCATTTCAGAGGGCTCAGTGATTTCTTTCTGAGCTTTCAGTGATTCTTGATGAGAGCTACAAGCAATATCAAATGGTGTAAAAGATACATAGTCCCATGTGTTAAAGACACTATGGCTTCTCTTTCCAGATAGAACTCGTGCAAAATAGTTTGAATAGTGAAGTGGAGTCAAGGTTAAGGTTGTATTCAGTACCAAAGAAAATAAAGGAAGGGACAGCTAAAAATTTCAATGAGAAGCCTTAGGCAAGATATGAGTGCACTTACCGAGCTATTATAAGCTATTAAACCAGTAGCTCATGATACTTCTCCACAAGTATAAACTGCAACTCATAGTGTGTCCTCTGTATAAGCATGTTTTCAAAACCCATATGACGGAGAAATAGAGGATTTATGCTTCAACCTTCATAACACGCTCTATCTAATGATGAACTAAAAAATCATACACATTTCAGAAACTCAGTTTTGCATATACATGTATACACAAAATAATTACATATATACACATAAGTGCATAAAGATCCACATTGTTTTATCAAGAAAATCAAGAAGTTACATTGCATGTTCGGTGAAAAAAGAGATGAACTAACCTGGGGCAATGCATCTCACTTTCGACCAGCAACATTCATCACTCGGGCAATTTCAGCACATGATTGAAGCATAGAAGAGCTATCTACCTCAAAGAAAATCAACACTGAAACAAGATTCATCAGGACACTAATCTGCATTTATCAGAAGATTTAGAATGAAGGTTCAATAAATTATAGAGCTTATGAGAAAATCTGAATCTGAATCAATCGAGTCATGACTATGATTAAATGGTAAAACAAAGTGCCAAAATCTAGCAAGTCCAGTAACTTCAGCAAAATATGTATCTCTAACTTGGTGAAATCTGGAGTGAAATCTGGAGTGAGAATGAAATATCAACAAGCAAGTAATATGACAGCTACATAAAAAATCAAATGACTCGTAGAAGTGCCAAAACTACTCACCAATCCCCTGACATAACAGCAGCCTTCAAGGCATTTTTGAGCTCTTAAATTTGCTTTGCTTAGTTCAGGCAACCATTTATCCATGATTGTTCTCTTTTCAGCAGATACATTTAGACAATAATTGGTTGTCCTACAATAAAGCCACAAAAACCATCAAAGCAGAGCTATTATAAAACATGGGAACAATTGCCCAACAAGAGAAGAAACCATAAAATGCTTGTAAACTCTTGCTTATAAAGTCACTTGAATCACAAAGGAAACCAGAACCCCTGCAGAATTCTATGAGCCATAGCTGTAGCCAAACTAGGCAATCAAAGTAGACATTTAAAGCAGGCATTAATGTTAATCAATAAGTATGAAACACAGTATTTTATGGCAACTGAAACAAAGCTAATAGCATAATCCTAGACTACTTTCAAGTTTTGGCTATACATCTTATGAATATACACACAACAACAAAAATAAATTAAGGAATTCAATAATTGAAGAATCTTTTGACCGGGTTTGAGCGTTCCTGAAACCTCATAATCAAATTTGACCGATTGCACCGTCCTGTGCAAAGCAAGACTTGTCAGAGAACTCAATATAAAATGTATTAGCAGCGAGAGGGTGACGGAAAGCCAAACGATACCAAAAGCGGAGATGATTTCTTCGAAATGAAAAACGAATTCATTACTCAAATGTCTAAATTGCCACCCCCACCCCCGGCGCCTGAACCGTCAAGGTCTCGATGCAGGGAAACTTCGTGTCTGGATAAAGAAAACCTTCGGAAATCAAATGTCGGAGACAGAGGAGTAATAGTTACAGAGATTGGCAATGGAGGTGGCACTCTGATTTAGGGTTTCAGACGCAAACGATTTCCACAAGTATAAACTGCCATTGGAGCAGTTTTCTCAACAAGCTGAAGTACCGAAATTAATAATCTACTCCGAAGAGTTGAGCGCCATGACCGAATCGTAATCACCAACAATCACCCAATCGTAATCGAAATCTCCTCTGGACGACTCCTAACCGAAGAAACCGATACCTTCAGATTCCTTGAAAGAACATTCGAATCCTTATTCAGAATTTCAGAGTGAAGAAGAAACCAATCGAGCAGACGGAGATTGCTTCTCACCACAAAAGCGGAGGAAAGGGAGGAGTAGGCGGAAATTATGAGGAACAGGGAAATGGGGGAATAGGGAGGGTTAGGTGAAAATTAATTGGAGTCAGAGGAGGAGAAGAAAGACCAATGAATGCTAATTTTGCTAATTTTGACCCAAAAATAACACTGTAGATAAAATATTGAAATTAAATATGTTTAAAATAGAATTTGGAGACTAAATAATATGTAGGGAATTTTATCCCAATTTATTTTACAGCGTAATTAGAGCCTTTACAACTAGATTAAGGTTTTGCTGTAATTTAAAAGTAAATTTTACGTCCAAACTGGAAAACACGTCGTCATTCACGATTATTAACGACGAGATCCGAGTGTCGTCGTCACTATTGGTCGTAAAAAGCCCCAATTTCTTGTAGTGATAGTTTATTTTCTATTTATTTATTTATTTTTTTTTTGGGTTTGCGGTGGGGGTGGAGGCCTGGGATGGGTTTAATTTTTTTTTTTGTTTTGGGCGGTTGGGCTGTGGGTAGAGGGGGGGGGGGGGGGGCGGGGGAGGTGGGGGTGGCGTTCTTTTTTTTTTTTTTTTTCCCGGAGAGATTTTTTAATTTTATTTTTGTGGAGACCATTTTCAAGTTTTTTTTTTTTTTTAAAAAACAAAAAAAAAAATCGTCTATTCAGGTCATGCTCCGAACTCGACGAACCGAATTGTCATTTTCGGAGTATGAACTGAATCTAACCCTAACCGTTCAGTACTTGTCGTGTCGACCGGTTTAAACACCCCTATAATAACACCAAAAGGGATAGTAAATATGACTATTTTACAATTATAAATGAATTCTAATTTTACATACAATTTAAGCATTCAAACAAAAGAATTAGAATTGCAATTCAAATTCTTCACAATTCTATCATTTTACCAAACAATTCCAATTCTAAATTTCAATTCTATAAAATTCCAATTCCAATTCATTTCCAATTCCGTTCAACCAAATGGACCCTTACAAACAAACAATGGAATTGGAATTAAACCCCAATCCCAATTCCATATCCCAATTCAATAAAAAACAAACACACTTTAGGATTTCATCATTGACAAATTAGTCAAAATTTACAAAAAGGTTAGTCAAAGAAAAGTTAAATACAATCGTAAAAGTAATACTCCATCTGCGCTATTAAACTCTTTTGTTTTTTCAAATACAAGAGTTAGTTTTTTTTTATATTACATTTCATACCTTTCTTAATAGAATAAAGTGTAATCCACCATCAATTTTTACTTGAAAAGTAAATTACAAGTGAAAAAAAATAATGTCAAATTATTTATTTAAGGTGTTATATAATATATATATTTTATAGCTCATAAAAAAAATTGTAAATTAACTTTTTTTTTTATATATGGGACATAAAGAGTATAACACATAGTCAAACCCTCACGAACAAGAATAGAATTTTGAACCTCCTTTTTTCAATCATTGACCCTGCATGAGTCAAAAGTCACAAAAACGTTAGTTTAACGAATATAATAGTAAAAGTAGTACTCTTTTTATTTTATTAAAAGAATCTGGTTTCTATTTATTTATTTATTTTTGGTCTCAAACAAAAATTTTCAAAACTAGCCTTGAACTGTTCCTCCAAGGTTTCGATTTTAGTTCCACCTCTAATGGAACCGGATTCGATGAACTAGAATATGCGATTTTGAAACTATGGCCATACTAGGGGTGAGCAAATGTGATACCCGACCCGACCCGACCCGTCGGTTTCGGGTCGGGTATAGACAGGGCCGGGTCAGGTTCTGGGCCGGTTTTTTTTTTTTTTTTTTTTGTCCCCAATTAAAAAGTTTCAAAATTATATTATTTTTGCTTAAAATGAATTTGAACACATGACTTAAGTTCAACAATTGTTTTAAGGTAAGATGATTAGCCACTTCTTCTACTTTTTGTTTTGTTATATTATTTTATTATCTTTATTATATTATATGTTTATATATATTTAATTTCATATATCAATTCTTTATACTACATATATTATAATAAATTTCTTTTAAAACAATATACATTATAATACTACATAAATTAATGGTAAAGTTTACATTTTGTGTTATTTTTCTCTTTACTGTTTGTACATTTATATTACTATTTAAAAAAATATTGTAATAAAAAAATAATAGAGTATAATTTTACTTATTTATATTAATTTTCAATTGATAAGCATAGTATTTAAACTTGAAATAATATATAAATTTACGAAATAAAATATATATTTTTTTATATAAAAATTAATTTTGTTTAGGTTGTGAAATACATGTGTGATGTAATTTAAATCATTAATATTAATATAATTGAAAAAGATATTAAATAATTTATAGTTTAATGTTGTATAATATAATAATAAGAAGAAAAATAACAAAATAAAGAGTTGCTGGAGTGGTTAATTAGCTTTCCTTAAGATTGGTTTGCCAACCTTAGGTTGTGTGTTCGAATCCTGATTTATGTCAATGAACATTATAATTTTTACATGTTTTAAGTTTAGAAAACCCAAAATTGGATGGAGAACCGAACCAGACCCACCGGTCCGAGCCGGAATCGGACCCGCAGCTATAAAAAAAAATAAAAATTGAGAGGGAACCGAACCGGACCCGCGGGTTTGACCCGGAACTGACCCGAAAAAAAACCCTACCCGCAGTTATGGAAAGAAAAAAAAAGAAAAAATTTAAGAGGGAACTGAACCGGACTTGCGGGTTTGACATGGAACTGACCCGGAAAAAACCTAACCCGCAGTTATGGAAAGGAAAAATAAAAAAATAAAAAAAATTTGAGAGGGAACCAACCCGACCCGACCCGCGGGTTTTTGACCACCCCTTCTATACAATGACATAAGTGGGGTTTTAACAGAAATAGCTATTCTTTCCATTTTTATAATGATTCATCGTGTTGATATTTAATCTAATACTTTTGTCTTTAAAATTTGTATGCATGTTTTTTTCACCATAAGAGATACCTCTTTTTTTTTAATTATTTTTTTTATACTTACAAACAATTAATATATCATCAACTAAACACAACATATCAGAGGTTATGCATGATACGCAACACATCAGAGAATGTATAGGCTACTCTTTGTTTAAACTTTTAGAAACATGGAACATATCAACAGCTTATAAACACAAAACCTCAGAAGCTATGCATGCACGATGGGTAGTCCATGAAAGGCTTCAAGTAAAACAAACAATACATCAGAGTTATACACGTTCATAAAATACACTTGACACTTTTGAGGTTAATTTTGATACACGCATCTTTTAAAAAGAAAAGTAGTGCATATTAATTTCTAACAAATTATTAGACTGTCTTGCCTAAAAAACTATACCTTTAAGAAAAATAACTCCTTATAATTATTAGACGGGAAGTAAGATTTTACATATATGTGTACAGTTTTCTTAATAAATATTTTTAATACAACTATTTTTCTTATCTCGATCGATGCTTTTTTAACCAGTTCCGCCGTTTTATCCCTTTAATTTTCACGTACACCAGCCTTGTGTGATAAAGAAAAATGCTGCCATTTAATTACTTGTAAAACGGGGCAAGGTAAACAAATGAAGAAGTCTTTTTCTAACTAATATTCTCTGAGCGTACGTATAGGAAAAATGTGAGAAGAGAACAGCAGTTTTCCACAAAATAAAAAATCCCAGAACAATTTTTTTTCCCTTAAAATTCATCTATAAATAGCAAATACAATCTAAAACGTAATCATTCATTTCCTGAACATCAAACAAACTTCAGTGAAAGCAACTGATGATGACGACGATGAAAGGGTTTTTGAACTCTTTTTCTTCGGGTAATTTGAGGTTCTTGTGCTTGTTCCTATTAATAATTTCCACCATTTTCCTTCCCAAAACGGCAGCGGTTTCCACATCAGCAACATTTGGGGCCAGAGCCCTAGGAAGCAGATTCAGTAAGTACTGTACCATAATTAGTTAATATGATTCTAATTAATTAAGTGTAAAATTACCCCTTTTATTTTTTCACGAGATCATTCATTTACTGAATAATGGGTTATGCAATGGTATATACAATTATACTAGCTAGTAGTTTATCATAAACCTAAATATATTCTCTTGCGAGTATAATTCTATGTTAAACAAATTAAGAAGGTAAGTAATTTTTTCACCTAGATCTATTTATGTTTTTTCATTTAACTACATATTAAATTTAAATGAAAATTCATGTAATTAATATATGTGCATTTGGAATGACATTGTAATTCATACTTAAATGAGATCAATTAAATAAGAGGTATAACTGAGACTTTATTGATTTTTTGTATTGAAATATGTAAATGAACACTTTTTTGAGGAAAAAAATATTTTTCGAAGGGGACAAGGGTCGGAGAGGGGGAACTACCACTGTTTCAAAGTGATTGTCATTTTAGCTTCCAAATTGTACCCCAAAATAAGTGTCTTTAATTTAACACTTCAAGAAAAATTTGTGCATGTTGTTCTAAAATTACCCTGATTTATTCTCTCTTTTGTATTTTTAATTCAACTGTATTTATTATTTGGAAAACATAAACACAAGGCTATACTCATAATTTCATTGGTTTTCTTAATTTGTGTGAAAAATCTAAAATGATTTTTATTTTGGGACGAAAAGTAGTGCCTGTAACTCCAGAATCGTACAATCAATATACAGCATACTAGTATAATTTATTTCACTTGAATGCATATGTACGTTGAAACTCATAGTAAATTGTATAGTTAATAGATACAAAATTTCTTTTATGATAATTTTTCTTTATAAGGACCGGGAATTAATTATATATTTTGTTAAATTTGTTTTCTTTATCTCGATTTAGAGCCCTAATAATATATACTTAATTTTCTTGTAGGGAATCATGGACGGTTTCTTATTGGTGTCCCTCTAAGCCCATCAGCTCCTGCTCATCACTCAGGAAGTAATAAGAGAAAAAAAAATAGTACTTTGATGGATTCAAGATTTTTTTTAAATAAAAAATTAAAAAAAATCATTTTAAAGATGGATACCATTCATCAAAGTTATAAATGATAATTCAATTTTAAAAAAAATATTAGTCACTTTTATTAAAATTACTTACTCCTAAGAGAGTTTTGGGTAAAAAAACAAAAACAAAAAATTATCCCAATGAAAGAGTCAAATTTCTATTTGTTTCCATTATATATATATATATATATATAACCCTATTAATATAATAATATGTGATTCACAATTGATTTTTACATCTATATATAAAGTAAGGATATAAGTGAAAAATATAATGTCAAACGACTTATTTTAAGTATTATATTTTACAATTAATACTAAATTATACATTTTTTAAACTAAACTCTCTTATAGTACAACATGCAACATGGATAGTATTTTGTAACTTCTTTATTCTAATCTTGATTGTGGGGACTATAATTAGGAGTTACATAATTTTAAAACAATTACTCCCTCTGTTCCATTAGAAGGGTCCAGTTTATTGTACTAAAACAACACAATAAACTGGACCATTCTAATGGAAAGGATAAGGTATTAAACTGTGTAATGATGTAGTTATAATCTTGTAAATTAAAATTGTAACATATAATCTTTTAGTATATGATTAGTGTGATGGATTTAAATATGGAAGCTCTATAATATACTCCCTTTGTTCCATTCAGATAGTCATGTTTGTAGTGTGATGGATTAGTGTGATGGATTTAAACAATATTTATATAAATTAATATATATATATATATATATATATATGTATATTTGTGTGCCGCTGGATAGATATACCCAGAGCTGCCCTTCTCAACTTCTGTTATACTTTCTTTACACTCAATTGTTCTTCTTTTTTTTTTTTTTTTTTTAACACTCAATTGTTAATTTGATTAGTGTGTTGCGATTTATTTGGGTTTTCTGTGTTTCCACTTTGCAGTTACTACCCAGAAAGATAAACCGCTACACAAAGTTTGACGGCATTCATTTTTCTTCAAGACACAATAATTCACATAGTAGGTTCGATAATGATGATAACTCATCTATTGCGAATCGACCATCGTTCACATTTGATCAACAATAAATATAAATGAAGTATTTCTCTTTGCAAGAGATGGACAATAGTATAAGTTTTCCTTTGTTATGGGATGTAAGAAAACTATAAAAAAAAAGTTGTGTAAATTTCATAATTCTTGTATGCATATATCTACACATAATTAATACTACTGTAATAGCAATTCTGCAAATTTCATGATTATTTTATACGTACAACAATGTTATTTTGTTCACTCATATTAACAATTAGACAATAAGTAAATATGAATGAATGACAATGTACGTCAGAGGTGATCTATAGGCCATGAAAGTCATTTAATTAAATTAAAAGATAGGATCAACTTGAATCCGACCGTAGCTTAGAATTCGGACCAAAACCATTTAAAATGAGAAAATTATAATTGAATCCCTAGAATTTTAATCAATAACCGAATCACTCCGAACACTTTTAAAAGTTTCAGTTCAAAACTATTTTTACAGACACGTAAAAGCCTGAGTATTGGAGATAGACAGAAATTAAACCATTTCTTACTTTGAAACCGTACGTGTTTTTAGAGAAAAACCACTAGCTAGAAGAAAAAAAACGTTCTACATGTCCCAACCGACCAAAGAAACGAAAACAAAGCCATATTTTATGGTTTTGTAGACCAAAATGTCTAATTAAGCTAAATATCTCACATATATTAATAATTTTGTAAATACCTGAAAATTAATAATTAAAGCCATGCATGCATAAGATAAATAAGACATTAGAGGATATAAACTCTTTTTTTTCCTTGTGTTGAGATCGATAGAGGCTATACATCAGAGCTATGCGCGCCATTTCATAATTGACACTATGCATAAATTGACATTTGTGCACCCGTTACATAAATTGACACTATGCAACCTGTATGTATTATTTAAGAGTAAAAGTGTAAATTTTGTTACCAGCGTGATGAAAAAAATAGGAAGCCATATTTATTAATTTTAATTCTGATTGATCCGTTGCACTAATTTTTCAATTCGATTGATTGTTAAACCAATTCCGCAGTTTTTCCCGGGCTCAGAATAACATAGCCCACAATCTAGTCAAACACGACAAAACCAATCAACTCGCCTCTCACTTTTGGGAGCAACCCCCTTGTACCCCCCACGTTCAGTCGGTTACATCTACTTAATACGACTCACCTTTAACTTAAATCAATATGAATAAGATAAATGGATATATAGTTTAAAGTTAAATATAAATTATTATAGGAATTGTATTTTTTTGAGACGATTACAGGATTTTTTTTATTTTGTGTGATAGTAAACATTAAATAAAATAGAAATTAGATGACATTGGCTAACAAGTCGTGGGCTGCTAAGCGACCTTCATTCCCCAGATCTCTTGGAACTTTGAAAGATTTTGTGATTATGCCTTGTCGAATGAGACCCGTATATCTTCAGCTATTGATTGAATTTCTTATGATAGCCCGATTACTGGGATTGTTAGTTAGAGCATAATAAACAATAAGTTAACTTAAGACTCACAAGTTTGGTAAATGATCTAATTTATTATTCATTATTTTTTCAATTTTAAAAAACTTGATTATTCTTAACTAAAAGGGAAATTTTCCAGTTTTCTTGATTTGTTATGGCAGTCTTCTCTTGGAACGATTTACAAACGAAAAAGTGAAGAAGTGGATTCAGCTACTTCCCACGTTTGCCAAAAAACATTAGCGACAAATGCGTTTTTCATTTCATATAGTAATTGATTAGTCAACCATTCATTATCTTTCTTTGGAATTCTTCCTTTATATATAACAGTAGTTATTTTTGTTTAATTTATTTTTTCAAGTTAAAGGCACTGTATAAAATCAGTGAAATTGGAGAGTTAATTAGAATGAATTTTCATCAACTTAAATAAACCTTCTATATTTTTATGGAAAATTTAATATACTTTCTTCCACTATAGAGTCCACCTTCAAAATTTATTTTTGTTATAATAGAAGAATTCATCTTCAAATTTTTTACTCTTTGTACTCTTACTAATATAATACTGTGTAGTACTAATCAAACCCCTGTTATAAAATAACGATACTAGTGGAATAATTTGTGACAAATTAGTTATTTTAGATATTGTATTTTGAATTCTATAATAAATTGTATATTTTCGAAATTTGACTCTTCTAACGGAGTAGGAGAGTACAACTTATGTTGGAGCACTACACCATGTCGGTTGATAAAAACTATTTAGGGAACATACTGGAAACGCATTCAAATACAATATAATTTGTGCTACCGCTTAATTTGCTATGATTCCGTGGCACATTTTCATAAGCTTTTATTGTTTTAAAAGAAAAAAAAGTAAAAAATTGTCTATAAATACAAATCTCAAACGTTTTCATTAATATAATATGAAATGATGGTGATCATGAAAAAGCTTTTCTCTTCTTCTTCTTCTGTTTCCATGTTTTTCTGCTTATTCCTACTGCTAATGTACTCCATTTACGTTCCGACGGCAGCATTTTCCCGGCGAGCAAAACTTGGCAGATCCATTAACAACAAATACAGTAAGTACTATTAAAATTATAGTCTCATATAAAAGGTCAAGTTTCGTTCTATACATTATGACCATGGGCAGAGGGAGAGGGGGTGGGGTGGGCCTTGGACTGCCCCAAACCTCCTCCTCCTCCCCCTCCCTCATATGTATATATGTATGTATATATAGGGTGGTGTAAGTTTTACTAGTTATCCTTATATAAATTTTAATTTTTAAATTTGTAATTATAAATTATTTTGGGTGTTTAGTTCTATTAAAAAGATTAGATTTTGTTAATAAGTATTCTTGATTAAAATTTAAATTAGAAGAATTAGGGATTTAAAATTTTGATTAGGCAAGTTAGAGATTTTGAATATGTTAAATTTTGCAAAATATTGATTAAAATATAATGCAGTTGTGCCTATATGTGACACATGATAATATATGTGCATTTTATATATTTTCATCGCCTCTATAATCATGAGTTTAGAATTTTAATTGTTAATTATTTTTTACGCAAAAAATTACTAATTTTAGTAATACAATGTGGATTTTTTGAGTAGGCCATAATATACACACCGCTGGATCCTCAAAATATTATTTTATAGTTCAGCCACTATTGTAACGTGTAAATAGTTACACTATTAGACTCATTTAACGAGATGAAAAGAGTATCGGATATCCTGCAGTACTTTGTCACGAACCAAAGAATTAAAGAGGGAGAGAAATAGAAGAAAGGCAGAATTAGATGATTAGATGGAAAATTAGAGTTATGAAGAATGTAGAGAGAAAATCTTAGAAGCCATTAGGTAACTAAAGAATATCACATAATTGTCCAATGAATACATGCAACATGAGTTGCTAACAAAAAGTTACTATAATTTATTGATAATCTATTATTACTCTTAACGAAAATGAATGCCTATTACAACTTCTTTCTTCGCTTTTATTCTTTAGATGTTATCGTCAAATTAGATGCTTTCCAATTTACCTATTTGCCCTTTAGATATTTTCTCCATTCTGACATACTTTTTGTACTGAGAATATATTATTTGATTAGGCCCTAATTCTCTGATTTTTGGGCATCAGGAACTCCTTACTATTAGTGTGAGCCAAAGCTTGTCACGCAGAGTACCCATTTCGAAATCTGTAAAGTGTTATGACCCCGAAGAATGTCCAAGAAATATGAGTCCAATAAAATGTTCTCACAGTAATTTAGTACTCCCTTTGACACAATTTGTTAATGTACAATACCTAAAATGCTTAATTTGACACAATTTGTTCTATTTATGTCTTTACTTTTAAGCGTGAGTTAATTGTGCACCCGTATAATTATATTAGTAAGGATATGAGGAGTAAAAAAACTGAAAGTGGACTCTTTTATTGGAATAAAAAACAAATTTCAAATTAGACTCTTCTAATGGAACGAAAGGAGTATATAAATAGATGTTTATAATGAGTCTTTGTGCAATGAAACAGATTGGGAAAAGTGATTGCTACCTACTTAATCGATTGTTACTCCAAAATAAATAAATAAATAAATAAAAGAGAGATTAGAATAAAATTGACAGCTTTGTACGTTATGAAGGAAAATATACACCGTAAAGCTTAATGCATTATGTTCAATAATTTCTTATGGATTGAAATAATATGTATTTCGTAAAAAATCCTACTCTCAAATTCTTTGAACTAATAGCAACGGAGAGTAAATAACGAGATGGATAAATTACAAAAAACATTCATGAGATTTGTTCAAATTTAAGGAATCTCGATTATAACTTCAAATTAACTATATGTTCACATGACTGTTAAAAAGAAAATAATCACCCTTCCCCCAAAAAAGAGAGGAAAAAAAAAAAAGAAAACAAAAAGAGGAATGCATGGAAAACATCAAAATATATATACTAAAAAAATAGTTAATTCAACTGTGAACTAAACAAAAAATTTAGGAATGTAATAATATATTAATTCAATTTTAAGAATTTGGTTACTACGTCAAACTTGTAGTAATATATAATATCGTAGTTTTGCAATCTATTACAATTTATTACAAAATAATACAAATATATATAATAGTTTCCTTGCTTCATTACCCTCTCCAATTACTCACCAACCGTTTCCATATTTTTGTCCGTCTCTCCTCCAAATCAATAACGAAGACAGTAGTTGTGATACCAATTGACAATGACTTGTAAAGTATTTTTTGAACCCTTATATTTCCAAAGTTTGTAACACACGACTCAGACTACAAAATCCTTCCATTAAGTACCACCCCAATCCTTTGTGGGAAAGCTTTTCTATTCAACAATCCCTTGTGAATGGACTAATATGTACTCTTATCAAGTCAAGTCAATATCATACGCGTTTCCTTGTGTATTTTTGATAGCTTTTGAGGTATTTATTGAGTAGTTTTTCTCAAACTTCGTAAGAAGACTACCATATGCATGCATGTTGTATTAGTCAAATTAATTTTCAAAATAGTAATAATAGATTCAATAACAAATCATAGTAACTTTTTGATAGCAACTCATATGGTATGCATTTATTAGTTACATTTTTATTGATATCACATACTTGACCAATGAAAACATGCCACATGAGTTGCTATTAGTAAATTGCTATGATTTGTTGATGAGTCGATAATTACTCCTTTCAAAATTTCTCATGCCACATTCACTGAAGTAGTTATATTTAACTTGTAAAACAAGGCCAAACAAGTCAAAATAAGAAAATCAAAGTAAATGTTGGAACTTGGAACTTAGTATATAATTAATGTCATGAAAAAGTATTTAAAAAAGCGTTTCTTAAAAAGTGTTTCCAAAGAAAATTATAATTTCTAAAACTTTATTTTTATAATAAGTAACTAAATATGGGTTTAGATAAATATTTTATAAAACTAATTTTAAGCTTACAGTATTTTATGAAACTAAACTCTAACAAGATTTAGATCTATCTATAAACTTACAATTTTTTTAAGATTAAGTATAATATTGCGCTCCAGATCTGATAATTATCAAATCAAATCTTTTGTGATTAGCTGTACATAGTATTTTTTGGTATTGTATTAATTGTTGTTGGGCGATTTCTAACGCGGTTAATAAATTCTCTTTATTTTTTTATTTTTTTGTTATAAAAAAGTTGTGGCATGTAAAATTAGAGACAAAAATTCCAAACTTTGCTCAAATGCCTGCCTTAAAAAGGGAAAAAGAAGGAACATAAAGCGTTAAGAGACTAAATATAAATGATCATCTTTACCATACAACCATTAAAATAATAGGATTTCAGCATTGACAAATCAGTCAAAATTTTTACAAAAAGGTTAGTCAAAGAAAAGTTAAATACAATCGTAAAAGTAATAATACTCTATCTGCGCTATTAAACTCTTTTGTATTTTCAAATAAAAGAGTTTAGTTTTTTTTATATTACATTTTATATCTTTATTACTATAATAATGTGTAATCCACCATTAATTTTTACTTAAAAAGTAAAATTACAATTGATAAAAATAATGTCAAATTATTTATTTTAGGTATTATATATATATAAATATATATATTACAGCTCAAGGCGGACCACCCATATATCGAGGTTCGATTCCTATTTCAATTACATTTATTCGTAGTGTAAAGTTGACAGAACTCTGCAGGAGCGGGCTTTCCACTTTCCATAGCCCCTGCTTTAAAAATAAATAAATAAAATAAAATATTACAGCTCATCAAAAATTGTAAATTACCTTTGAATGGGATATAAAGAATATAACGCATGGTCAAACCCTAACGAGAATAAAATTTTGAACCTCCTCTTTTTCATCATTGACCCTTCACGAGTCAAAAGTTACAAAAATGTTAGTTTAACTAATACAATCGTGCAAGTAGTACTCTTTTATTTTATTAAAAGAGTTTTGTTCTTAATTCTTTTTATCTCAAACCAAAATTTTCATAACCAACTCTGAATTGTTTCTCTAAGGTTTCAGATTTGGTTCTACCTCTAATTGAACCGAATTTGACGAACTAGAATAGGCGGTTTCAGTACTGTCACCATATCAATACAAGGACGCAAATGGGGCTTTAATAGAAATAACTATTTTTTTCATTTTTATAATGATTCATCGAGTTGATAATTAATTTGTCTGGTGACACTTTTTTCTTTAACATTAGTTTGCATGTTTTCTTCACTATAACAGATACCTCTTTTTCTAATTTTTATATATTTTTTTTATACTTAGAAACAGTTAATACATCATTAACTAAACGCAACATATCAGAGGTTATGCACGATACGCAACACATTAGAGAATGTACACTCACTCTTTTTTTAAACTTTTAGAAACATGGAATATATCAACAATTTATAAACACAAAACGGCAGAGGCTATCCAAGCACGATGTCCATGAAAGGCTTTAAGCACTCATTTCTTTTGGGTGAGAAACAAGCCAATACATCAGGGTTATACTTATATGCGTTCATAAAATACACCAAAAGGTTAATTTTGAAAAAAAAAAAGAAAAAAAAAAGAAGAAGTAGCGCGTGGTAATTTCTTACAAATTATGAGACCGTCTTGCCTAAAAAAAACTATACCTTTAAGAAAAATAATTCTTTATATGGGACGGGAGTAACATTTTACATATATTTATACACTTTTCTTAATATTTCCTTTGTTACATTAGAAAGGTCGGTTTGAGATATATTTTTTGTTCCATTAGAAGAATCTGCTTTCAATTTTTTTGCACCTCATACCTTTACTTATATAATTATGTGTGATCTACAGTTAATTCTTACTTCAAAAGTAGGGATATAATTGAAATAAAGAGTGTCAAATTAGTTGATTTATGTGTTGCATATTAATATTCATAATAAATTGTACCTATGTCATGATGACCCCTTCTAATCTATCGATGTTTTTTTTAAAACCAGTTCCGCCGTTTTATCCCTTTAATTTTCACACCAGCCTTGTGTGATAAAGAAAAATGCTGCCGTTTAACTTGTAAAACGGGGCAAGGTAAACAAATGAAGAAGCCTTTTTCTAACTAACATTCTCTGAGAGTATAGGAAAAAGTAAGAAGAGAAACAGCAGTTTTCAACAAAATATAAAAATCCCAGAACATTTTTTTTTCCCCTTAAAATTCATCTATAAATACTAAATACAATCTAAAACGTAATCATTCATTTCCTGAGCATCAAACAAACTTCAGTGAAAGCAACTGATGATGATGAAGACGAAAGGGTTTTTGAACTCTTCTTCTTCGGGTAATTTAAGGTTCTTATTCTTATTCCTATTAATAATTTCCACCATTTTCCTTCCCAAAACGGCAGCGGTTTCCACAGCAGCCACATTTGGGGCCAGAGCCCTTGGAAGCAGATTCAGTAAGTACTGTACAATAATTAGTTTATATGATTAAGGGTAAAACTATTGTTTTTTTTCACGAAATCATTCATTTACTGAAGAATATTTTATACAATGGTATATACGATTACACTAGTAATGCATCATAAACTTAAATATATACGCATGATTTATAATTCTATGTTAAACAAATTAAGAAGGTGAGTAATTTTTTTTTCCAAAATTTATTTATGTTTTTTCATTTAACTACATATTATATATATAAATGCATTTGGAATGACATTCTAATTCATACTTAAAGAAGATCAATTAAATAAGGGGTATAAATTAGACTTTATTGATTTTTGAAATATGTAAACGAATACCTTTTTTAGAGAAAAATATTTATCGAAAGGGACACTTATTGAGGAACGGAGGCGGAGGAACTGCAACTGTTGTAAAATGATTGAGTGTCATTTTAGCTTCCAAATTGTACCCCAAAATAACTGTCTTTAATTTAACACTTCAAGAATAATTTGTGCATGTTGTTCTAAAATTACCCTGATTTATTCTCTTTCAAATTAAATGTGCTTTTGTATTTTCAATTCAACCATATTACGCACTATTGCTTGTAGTTACAATATTTTAGAACTATATATTTATTATTTGGAGAACATAAACGCAAGACTATACTCATAATTTCATTGATTTTCTTAATTTGTGTGAAAAATCTAAAACGATATTTATTTTGGGACGAAAGTAGTGCCTATATAACTCGAGAATTGTACAATCAATATACAACATATATACTACTATAACTTATTTCACATGCATGCATGTGTCTGTTGAAACTCATAGTAAATTGTGTAGTTAAAATATACATTTTCTTTTATGATAATTTTTCTTTGTAAGGACCGGGAATTAATTATATGTTTTGTTAATTTATTTTTTTTTTCTGAATCTCGATTTATAGCCCAAATAATATAAATTTATTTTTCTTGTAGGGAATTATGGACGGTTTCTTATTGGTGCCCCTCCAAGCCAGTCAGATCCTGCTCATCATTCAGAAGTAATAAAAGAAAAAAGATAGTACTTTGATGGATTCAAGATTTTTAAAATAAAAAAAAAAAACTTATTTTAAAGATGCATACAATTCATCAAGTTTAGGGGTGGCAAAAAAACCCACTAACCCAAAAACCGTCCAAACCCATTGGGTATTAACCCAATAAAACCCACTTTAAAAAATAATGGGTTGGGTGGGCTTGGGCTAAATATGTAATGGGCGGATTTAGGGTAGCCCATTGGGTACCCTAAAACCCGCCCATCATGGGTATCAAAAATACCCATCCACAATTACCCTTAAAAGTATAAAAAAAAAAAAAAAAAACTAACAACTCACATACTTTAGTGTGCCCATTTTATTTTTTTCTTCAAACTTATTTTTTCTTTTTCTTTATTTTTCGTGTCCTACAATTACTTTACGTTTTTTTTCCATTTATTTTTTTATAATATTTTTAAATTACCTACTTATAATACTAATTCAAAATTCGTTCGGGTTTAGGGTCGGGTTTGGGCCGGGCCGGGCCGGCCTAGTTCGGGCCCAATTTTTGACCGATTTCGGGGCAGGCCCAGTTTTAGCCCGAGCCCAGTTTTGGGCCTCGGGATCAGTTTTGGGCTTCGGGCCCAGTTTTGGTCCGGGCCCAGTTTCTGTGTCGGGGCATGCACGGGTTTATATAAATATAAAAAAATTAAAAATTGTGTTTCGACAAAAAAATTACATACAATTAAATATAAAAGTATATAAAATTTAATATTTCAAATTTTAGAATATATTCAAAGAATTAAAATTCACTTTAAAAAAAATTAAAATGAAATTAAAAAAAAATTTTAAATTTTTTTTATTAATAAACTATTAAATAAGCCTTACATTTTTGTATAATGGGTATTATGGGTACCCATTACCCATTTGAGTTAAAACCATTAATTGAGTGGATAATGGGTACCCATTACCCACTAACTTAACACCCATTTAATACCCGCCCAATACCCGCCCAACCCGCCCGTTTGACACCCCTAATCAAGTTATAAATGAAAATTCAATTTTTTAAAAAAATATAGTTGTCACTTTTATTAAAAATTACTTACTCCTGTAGAGAGTTTTGGGTAAAAAAGCAAAAATAAAAAGTATCCCAATAAAAGAGTCAAATTTCTATTTGTTTCCATTTCATATATATATACCCCTATTAATATAATAATGTGTGGTTCACAATTGATCTTTACATATATATATATATATATATATATATATAAAGTAAGGATTGTCAAACTACTTATTTTAAGTATTATACTTTATAATTAATAATAAATTATATATTTTTCAAACTGAACTCTCTGTACAACATGCAACATGGATAGTATTTTGTAACTTCTTTATTCTAATACTCTTGATTGTGGGGATTATAATTAGGAGTTATATGATTTAAATAACTGATTTAAAATAATTACTCCCTCTGTTTCATTAGAAGGGTCCAGTTTGTTATACTAAAACAGTACAACAAATTGGACGACCATTCTAATGGAACCGATGGGGTGTTAAACTGTGTGATGATGGAGTTATAATCTTGTAATTAAATTAAAATTTTAACGTATAATCTTTTAGTATATGATTAGTGTGATGGATTTAAATATGGGAGCTATATAATATATACATTAATTTATATATATATATATATATATATATGCGCCGTTGGTTAGTGTGTTGTGATTTATTTGGTTTTTCTGTGTTTGCACTTTGCAGCTCCTACAAAGAAGGATAAATCGCCACACAAAGTTTGACGGCATCTTTTTTTCTTCAAGATACAACAATTTACAGATTAGGTTCGGTACTCGTGATAACTCCTCTATTGCGAACCGACCATCGTTCACATTTGATCAACAATAAATATATCACATATGACGGCATAGAATACACACATCCTACATATACATAATTAAAAAAATTGGAACATATTAGACAAGGAAATGTTACATGAGAAAGTATGAATTTCAACATAGGAAATAATGGAGTGACATGTGACCATAAGAGGGCGTACTTTTTTGGTGCCACCCGCTCCAGAACAACGCAAGTAGGATCGAGACTTTTTATTATTATTTGTAGATGATACTTTTTTTTCTCTTTCTTTCTTTAAGACATGCGCAAAATATCAGAGACCGTGCGATTCATAATACCTCAGAGGTTATACGCACTTCCTTTTTATTTGGTCATTTTATTTTAAATTTTAAATTCATGCAATATATAAGAAACTAAACGCAAAACATAGAGATAATACAGATACGTAACATATCAGAGGGTATAAACTCTCTTCTTTTTTGCTTTTATTTTACTGTTGAGATCGATAGAGGCAATACATCAGAGCTATACGCGCTACTTTGTACTCCCTCCGTTCTATTGGAAGGGTCTATATTTATTTAGGTATAACTTATTATGAATGTCAAGGCACAATACCTAAAATACTTAATTTGTCACCATTTATTCAATTTATATCCTCACTTAAAAAGTAAGGACTAATTGTAGACCATACATAATTTTATTAGTAAGGGTAAGATGTGTAAAAAAATTGAAAGTCGACTTTTCTAATGAAATAAAAAAAATATTTGTCAAACTGAATACTTCTAATGGAACAGAGAGAGTAATATACATATAATACTTTTGAGGTTGCATTAATACCCACGTCCTAAAGAAAAAAATTAGCGCATGTTTCTTAAAAAAAAAAAAAAAAAAAAAAAAAAGGTACATGCATCAACTCGTCCGGTGAATTAGATACAAGTTTTTTCCTAGATAATAATACTTTTCAAAAAAAATAACTCTTTGGGAAATTACTTTGCGCAACTGTTGTATAAATTGACACTATGCAACTTGTATGTATTATTTAAAAGTAAAAGCTTAAATTTTGTTGCCAATGTGATGAATAAAAATAGGGGGCCATGTTTAGTAATTTTAATTCTGATTGGTTCGTTGCACTAATTTTTTAATTCAATTATTTGTTAAACCAGTTCCGCAGTTTTATCTAATTTTCACAGCAGCCTTATGTGATAAAGAAAAATGCTGCCGTTTAATTCCCACCAACCACAAGGCTTAGTCGGTAAGCAAATGAAAATATAGGAAAACCCAACACGAGTAAGCGGTAAGCCTTGGAAGTAGTCTTTTTTCAGCTAAAATTCTGAGACTAGAAAAAATTGAAAAGAGAAGAACAGTTTTCCACAAAAACAAGTAAAAAAGTGAGAACATATTTTCTTCTCTTAAAATTAATCTATAAATACTAAATACAATCTTAAAAAACGTAATCATTCATTAATCCTCAACATCCAACAAATTACTAACTTAACTGAAAGTAATTAAGGATGATGACAAGGTTTTTGATCTCTTCTTCGGGTAACACTATGGCAAAAAGTAAGAAGGGAGGCGGGTCCTAAGCCTATTAGGAGGCGGGTGCTGCGACGCCAATGCGGGCGCCTCCCTTTGGAGGGCCCGCACCCGCCTCCCCATATCTAGTTCTATGCACCCACTTCCAATAACTAATTATATAGATCACCCGCCTCCAATATCAAAATTTTTTTTTTTTTTAGTGTCGGGTTTTTTAGTTAAAATTTTTTTTTCTTCAATTTATGTCTTCGTTAGGAGTCAAACTCACGCCTGCAGAACCACTTAACTCTTGCACATTAAATTTACCACTAGGTTACATATACTTATATATTTAAAGTTAAAATCGAAATGATATATTTATATATTTCTTTCCGTTTCATCTATATATATATATATATATATGCCTCTATTAATATAATAATGTGTGGTTCACAATTGATCCTTACTTATATACTCTCCCCGTTCCATTAGAAGGGTCCAATTTGACAAATATTTTTTGTACCATTAGAAGAGTTCACTTTCAATTTTTTTACACATCTTATCCTTACTAATATAATTATGTGTGGTTTACAATTAGTCCTTACTTTTAAGTAAGGATATAAATGGAACAAATTGTGACAAATTAAGTATTTTTGGTATTCTATCTTAACATTCATAATAAGTTATACCTAAGTAAAGGTGGACTCTTCTAATGGAATGGGGAGAGAATAAAGTAAGGATATAAGTGAAAAATATAATGTCAAATTACTTATTTTAAGTAGGATAAATACACAATTACCCCCCTGTGATTTCAGAAACTTACGCATCACCTTTTTACGGTTTACAAAGCTATCATGCACCCCTCTTAACTTTCGTGAACTATGTAAAGTGGGCAAAAATGACCTAAATACCCCTGCATCTAAACTGTAATTACTGAACCGTCAAAAAATTGCAGACCGCAGTCGCCTCCCACCGGATTGCACCCTCACCGCCCTCGTAACCGCAATACCGGAGTGCATACCTCAGACCGCAACAGCATTCGTTTGACGTCATTCGTTTTTCTTCAAGATACAACAATTCACATAGTAGGTTCGGTAATGATGATAACTCATCTATTGCGAATCTACCATCGTTCACATTTAATTAATACTACTGTAATAGAAATTCTGTAAATTTCATGATTATTTTATACGTACAACAGTGTTATTTTGTTCACTCATTAATAATTAGACAAAAAGTAAATATGAATGAGTGATAACGTACGTGAGACAATCCCAAATAAAAATTAAAAGTGATTACTAAGTGTGAGATAGCATTACTTAAATGAAAATAGAAATAGAAAACAACAACTGAAAATTAGGTATTTGAAAATTAAAAATGTTGAAAGTTATAATTGTAAGGACCTCAAAGGTGATATATAGGCCATGAAAGTCATTTAATTAAATTAAAAAATAGGATCAACTTTGAAAAAATTGTATCAAAGCACCTTATTACCTTAACTTTAGAAAATTACATTTTCGACCGTAGCTTAGAATCGGACCAAAACAATTTAAAGTGATAAAATTATAATTGAATCCCTAGAATTTTAATCAATAACCGAATCACTCCGAACACTTTTAAAAGTTTGTAATTAAGTTCAAAACTATTTTTACAATTTGAAGTCAGCTACAGACATAAAAGCCTGAGTATTGGAGATAGACAGAAATTAAACCATTTCTGACTTTGAAACCGTGTTTTTAGAGAAAAACCACACAAAAAAAAAAAAAAAACGTTCTACACATTCCCAACCGACCAAAGAAACCAAAACAAAGCCATATTTTGCCTAAACCATTGTTTCATAGACGAAAATGTCTAATTAAGCGAAATATCTCGCATAGATTAATAATTTAGTAAATACCTAAAAATTATAAAGCCATGCATAACACACACACACACATCCTGCATATACATAATTAAAAAAATTGGAACACATTATACAAGGAAATGTTACTAACTGCCTTATACATAAGAAAGTATGAATTTTTAAATTCATGCAATACATAAACAGCTAAATGCAAAACATGAAAGATAATACAAGATACGTAAGACATCAGAGGATATAAACTCTTTTTTATTTTTTATTTCTTGTGTTGAGATCGATAGAGGCAATACATTAGAGTTATACGTGCTACTTCATAATATACATGCAATACTTTTGTGGTTAAATTCGATGCTTTACATATATATTTATTATTTAGTCAATACAAACATAGTAATACTTGTAATTTTATTAATTTTCTTAATTTTTATGAAAAAACTTAAAACGACATTAAGTCCAGAGTTATGCAATCAATCAATATATTACTATAATTTATTTCACAAGCATGCACGTGTATGTTGAAACTTATAATATCTGTTGTTAAAATATACATTTCTTTTATGATAGTTTTTTGTTATAAGGACCGGGAATTAATTATATATTTTTTGTTAAATTTGTTTTCTGTATATATCTCGATTTAGAGCCCTTATTAATTATATATTTAATTTTCTTGTAGGGAATCATGGGCGATTTCTTATTGGTGTCCAGGGAAGCCCGTCATATATGGCGGGAATTAGCAGCTGGGACCTGTTTCATACTAAAATAAAAATTGCACGGTATCTCTTATTCTATATTCTAGAATTGTGTTCCACTCCTTATCCCATCTTATAACATTTTAACACGTGTAACTTGTAAAAGAACAGGAGAAGAAAAGCACTGTGCTACTTTCGTCCCCCTTCTCTCCTCTGCCTGCCTTCGTTCCCTTCTCTTTAGACTTAAACGTCCTTCACCCCCTGGTTCTAATAGCAAAAGCTGCTCTCAGCATCAACTTTTGTTCAGATTAAACGAAACTCCAAAAATCCACTTTTTTTGCCTAACCAATGCTATTTCATTGTTCCTCCATCACCCAGTAAAATAATTTGTTACTCCATCAATTGGTTGATAAAATTTGTTCCTCCATCACCCATTAAACCGGTCGTTCACAGCCACTTTCCGTTCCATTCCATTGTTTCCTCCATCATCAACGCTGCTCAATTTTTCCAACCCTTCTCCTCCCCCAAACTACTTCTTTGTTGATGGAGCAGGACAGATAAAACGGAGATGGTTTTGGTTCTGGTGGAACAATGGAACTTCCACTTTGGTGGAACAATGGAAAATAACTTCCACTTTTTGTAGGTTTTGGTGGAAACAAGGAGAAAAGTTACATATAATTTAGCAATTATTGCTAAATTTAGCAATAATTTAGCACTTAGGCTTCGTTTGATAACCAAGATTCAACACTTAAAATGAATGATTAAGAGCTTATTCGCATTAAGTGTGTTTGATAATTATTAGTCATAAGTCTTAACGAATTAAGTGGTTCTGAAATTAAGTGCATAATCGATTAAGTGCGTTTAATAACGAAAACTCGAATAACTTAATTAAATAAGTGAGTCTGAAAAATAAGTATAATTCCGGCCTAACAAATAAGTGATGAGCAAATCACTTATCACTGAATCTGAATCGAAAATTTTTTTTTTGTTCTCTTTAAATTTTCTCATTTTTTTGTATAATTATTTCTTTTTTATGTTTTTAATACTTTTTAAATTTGATCAATTCAAAAAAACAATCAAAATAAATTAATTTTATAATGATAAAAAAATTAAAAAATAAATTATCATATATTTTTATAACTTTACTAAAATGTATGTACATTTAATGTTAAAAATAAAATAAAAAATTTTATTTTTAATAATTTAATAAAATTCATACTTTAGTTTTCAAATTCAGACTTCAATTTTCAGATTTCAGATTTCAACCCTAATTTCATATATTAAATTTCAGATTTACTAAATAGAGTCATCTAATCAATTCAGATTTCAGACTTCAGATTCCAGATTTAAAATTTCAGATTTCAGACATAAGTTTTTAGACATAAGTTTTATCAAACGAAGCCTTAATTACTTGGTTGTTTCTTTTTATGGAACAAAAAATGGGTTTCATCGTTCTCCTGATTGTTCTGTCTGTTAGGCATCGTCGTAGCCATCATTTACTTCGTTTTTAGGCCTAAGATCCCAGAATACTCTGTCGACAGCATGAGAATATGGATATCCCAGTTGAATCTCAACAATCATAACAGTTTGTAGGCTACTTTCAAAGTAAACAATTATAGGACCCAAAAATAAATCACCCACGAAATCTTAATCAAAACAAAGTTCCGATCGTCGAATACCACCGAAACAGAGCTCCGAAACAAAGCCCCTGCCGAAACCAAATTAACTTAAAGCTGATCTTAAATTGATCAACTTTACCGCACGCAATTCGAGGGAGGTGAGTCAAAGTAATCCAAATTGATTTGCTGAACCAAGGAAGCAAAACCAAATACTAAGAACAAACTTTAAGCGAAAGAACAAACTAAAGAAACTTGGCCGGTGGAACTCGCACTAGCCAAAGACGAATTAATTCTCTCCGAAATCAGCCGCAAGGCTTTTCTAATTTCTTTGTATTTTTCTCTATGATTATAATGGTAATCCAAAATATGTATTTATAGCCTATTATTTCTAAATCTTACACTGATTCAAATTGCAGCTATTTTCTAAAATAATTAAGTTTCCTAAAAAAAATAGGAAAATATTTAAGTATTCTTGATTAAAATTTAAATTAGAAGAATTAAGGATTTCAAATTTTGATTAGGGAAGTTAGAGATTTAGAATATGTTAAATTTTGCAAAATATAGATTAAAATATAATGCAGTTGTGCCTATTTGTGACACATGACAATATATGTGCATTTTATATATTTTGATAGCCTTTATAATCACGAGTTTAGAATTTTAATTGTTAATTATTTTCTATGCAAAAAATTACTGATTGTAACTTATACATATTGGATCTTCGAAATATTATTTTTTAGCTCAGTCATCCATTGTAACTTATAAATAGTTGTACTATTATACTCATTTAATGAGACGGAAAAAGTATCTGATATCCTGCAGTACTTTGTCACGAACCAAAGAATTAAAGAGGGAGAGAAATAGAAGAAAGACAGAATTAGATGATTAAAGGGAAAATTAGAGTTCAGAATAATACAGAGAGAATCTTAGAAGCCATTAACCAAAATGAATGCCTATTACAACTTCTTTCTCCGCTTTTATTCCTTAGATGTTATCGTCAATTCAAATGCTTTCCATTTTACCTATGGGGCATACTATTTACAGTGACAATTTTACTATTTGCAGTAATATTTTTCTGTGAAAAGTTTATTTTGCCCTTTAGCTAAAAAATTATTTTTTTTAATATTTTTCATATTACACGGTAAGTAAACAATCTATACATTTTTTTTACGCAAAGTTTGTTTGTTAACAGAAAAAACCCTGTCTAGCCCGAGATTGACAAAAATATTTTGCTAGAAATCTCGTCATTGACAAAAATATATTCCAAAATTCCACCCCTTATTTACAGGAACATTACCAAAATACCCCCAAAGTGGGCGGTATTTTGGGTCAAAATACCGCGAATCAAAATACCACCCAAACTTTGGGTGGTATTTTGATCAATAATACCACCCAAAGTGGGCGGTATTATGGATCAAAATCCTGCCCACTTTGGGTGGTATTTTGATCAATACTGCCCAGATGGTAATTTGATCTAAAATACTGTCCACTTTGAGCGGTATTTTGAAAGAAACCCAATCCAACATGAAAAATGTATAGATTTTTTTTTTTTTTTTGTTAAAAAACTAATTTTACGTACAAAATATGTATAGATTTTTTATTTATTTTGTAATATGGATTGTACTCGTAACTATCGGCCATAATTAGATTGAAAAGAATTTCTTTTATTTTTTTTAAAACCTTAAGGGGCATTATAGACTTTTTCTTAAAACTATTTGCCCTTTAGATATTTTCTCCATCCTGACATACTTTTTGTACTGAGAATATATTATTTGATTAGGACCAAATTCTCTTATTTTTCTTATAGGTCATCAGGAACGCCTTACTATTAGTGTGGCCCAAAGCCTGTCATTCAGAGGACCCATTTCGCAAACTGGAAAGTGTGATCACCCCGACGATTGTCCATGAAATGTGAGCCCAATAAAATGTTCTCACATTAATTTAGTATTATCTTCATTAGAAGGTTTACTTTTATTTATGTATAACTTTTTAAGAATGTCAAGGTACAATACATAAAATGCTTAGTTTGACACCATTTGTTTCATATTTGTCTTTACTTTTAAGTGTGAATTAATTGTGCAACATAATTATATTAGTAAGGATATGAGCAAAAAAAATAAAACTGAACTCTTTTATTAGAACAAAATAGATTATTCTAATGGAACGAAGGGAGTATATATATAGAGAGATGTTTATAATGAGTCTTTGTGCAATATTAATGAAACAGATTAGGGAAATTGGTTGCCAACTATTTAATAGACTGATACTTTAAAAAAAAAAAAAAAAGAAAGATTGAGAGAGAGATTATAATAAAATTGACAGCTTGGTACGTTATGAAGTAAAATACACACCGTAAAGCTTAAAGCTTTCTGTTCAATAATTTCTTATGGATTGATATAATAGGTATTAATAATTTCGTAAAAATTCCTACTCTCAAATTGTTCGGATTAATAGCAACGGAGAGTAAATAACGAGATGGATAAATTACAAAAAAAAATTCATGAGATTTGTTCAAATTTAAGGAATCTTGATAAATTTTGTCAAAATTACTCAGTGAATTATGATTATAACTTCAAATTAATTAAATGTTCACATGTCTCATGTTCAAAAGAAAATAATCACCCCTTCCCCACAAAAAGAGAAAAAATGAAAGAAAAAGAGGCAGGCATGGAAAACATCAAAAGATATACTTATTAAAAAACAAAAATAGTTAATTCAACTGTGAACTAAACAAAAAAAAAAGGTTATAAATATAATGATTGTTTTGCAATATATTACAAAAGGTTATAAATATAATGATAGTTTCTTAACTTCATTATTCTAATCTCCAATTGCTCTTGAACCACTTTCATAGTTTCGTTTATCCCTCCTTCAAATCAATAGCGACAATAGTTGAGATATCAATTGACGTGACTCATAAATTTTTTTTTTTTTTTTGGTAAACTCTTACATTTCCAAGGTTTGTAAAACACAATTACAACATCCTTTTATTAATCAGCACTCCAATCCTTAGTGGTAAAGCTTTTCTATTCAATAATCCCTTATGATTGGAATAATCTGTACTCTATAAGTTAAATTCATGCATAGAATATCACATGCCTCCTTGTGTATTTTTTTTTTTAAATATCTTTTGAGGTATTTATTGAGTAGTTTTTCTCAACACAGTAGATGGCCAGACTTCTTTTGACGATGTCGTCCGATTTTCACTCCAAAAAAAAAAAAAAAAAAAAGGGTCGTCCGATTGAGTTTCAGAGAAAGGATAAAACTGGGTACGTATGAGTCTTGGTAAGAGCTCCTACTCTCAAATTCTTTTAACTAATAACATTGGAGAGGAAAAAACTCACTTTATTATAGATAAATTATAAAAAATTTCTCATGAGATTTGTTCAAATTACTTACAGAAATCTTGACAAATTTGTCCAAATCATTAAGCGAATTACGAGGTATATATTATGATTATAAGTTCAAAATAACCTTAAATTTCATTATGAATGTACACAGGACAGTTGAAAGGAAAATAATCACCCCCTCTCCCACTCAAGGGAATTGCATGAAAACATAAAAGGAAAGCAAAATGTATGGTGGTTGACTTGGAAAGACTGGAGTTTACTTGACCATTCAATGAATTCCAAATTTCCAATTATTTAAGCCACAAATTCAGCTTGCCAGTTTCCTCCTTGATCAGAGAAGTAAAAAAAAAAAGATTTTAAGGAAGCTGCCTCTGATCACTTCTCTAGTTCTCATACTTGATTGCTTGATCATGCTACTCCATCTTCCAAATGCTATGGCAGCAACAAGGCTACTTTTTACTGGTAATTAACATTTTATTTATAGCACTGAAACAGTGGAATTCAACCAACGACAGAATTGATCAGCACATATTTCTCTCTTGGAAATTTATCTATAAATCGATACGGTCTCAAACCTAACCATTCCCATTCATTCATGCACATCCGACACTTCACTGAAAGTAGTGATGATGGTCACGAAAAAGTTATTTTCTTCTTTTTCTTCTTCTGGTTTCGTGTTTTTTAACTTCTTTTGCTTATTCTTGTTAATAATTTCCACCATTTTTGTCTAGACCGTTGCAGTTTCCTCAAAAGCATTTGGCAGAGCCCCTTTAAGCAGAAGCAGATACAGTAAGTAGCAACAAATTTGACCTGTATACATGGTGGTCGATCTTCTATACTTAGTTTGAATTAATTTACTTTGTGTGTTTGCAAATTTTGGTAGTTTTGTTCTCCTAATTAGGAGTGGCAAAAAAAATCATTAACCCAAAAATCGCTCAAACACATTGGATTTTAACCCAATAAAACTCACCTAAAAAAATAATCGGCTGCATGGGCTTCTGCTAAATATGTAATGGACGGGTTTAGGGTAGCCCACTGGGTACCCTAAAACCTGCTCATCATGGATACCAAAAATAGTCATCCAAAACTACCTTTGAAAGTATAAACAAAAACCTAACAACTCACCTATTTTAGTGGGCCCATTTTTTTTTCCCTTCAAACTTATGTTTTCTTTTTCTTTATTTTTCGTGTCCTATAATTACTTTGAGTTTTTTTCCCATTTATTCTTTTATAATATTTTTAAATTAGCCACTTATAAATACTAATTCAAAATTCATTCGGATTCCAAGTAGAGTTCAGGCTCGGGTTTTGGGTTCCAAGTAGAGTTCAGCTCAAAGATTCGCAGGACCCGTTAATTTGAACACCTATACGTAGAAGACAAGTCCTCGAAGAGATGCTCTTCCTGGATGGCAACATCTCCTTGAGTACTGATGCATGTAGAAAATTTTCCTACTTCCTAGAAGAGATGCTCTTCCTGGATAGCAACATCTCTTCGAGGCTAACCATTATGGGTAAGTCACTTCTGCCTCACTTATCGGCTTTCCTGCAGCACGACGAGCTCCCATAGGTTTAGTTGGCTCCAATTAGGGGTGATAAAAAAAACCACTAACCCAAAAATCGTCTTAACCTATTAGGTTTTAACCCAGTAAAACTTACTTAAAAAAATAATAGGCTGGGTGAGTTTGGGCTAAATATATAATGGGCGGGTTTAGAGTAGCCCATCGGGTACCTTAAAATAGTGGGTACCAAAAATACTCATCCAAAAATAATCTTAAAAGTATAAACAAAAACTCAACAACTCACCTATTTTAGTGAGCCTATTTTAGTGGGCCTATTTTATTTAACTTCACCTTCATAGTGAAGCTTTTTTATTTAACTTCACCTTATTAAAATTCCTAAAAATGAAAAACAAGTCAACTATTGCATTCTAAAATAAATTAAAATTTTACAATAAAACTCATATATAATTAATAAAATTATATAAGTAATTTTAACATATCGTACAAATGAGATTTATAAAAACAGGTAAACAATATAATTTAATAAAAAAAAATTTTAGTACAACACTACAACAATAGAAAAAAAATTTATTTGATAATATTATGATGAAAAAGTTTAAAATATGTGGTATGCTAATGAAGAAAAATAAAATAATAATTTATTTCATCCTAAACACCGATTTCGGATAACCTATCACTGATTTTTGTGAATCCACGCATAACCCACCCATCCGATTTTGGATCAACGCTATTTATTTTTACGGTGTGCGGAATCTCATTCACCCACAGGCCATAACCCATCGTATTTTGCTGTTAAGTTTTTTGATTTTGATGATTTCATTGACATTACCTGATTAATCTTTTTGCTGATTCCGCCATTTTTTTCTTTTTGTTAAATGAGTTAAGGTTGTGTGCGAGAAAGAAATTAATATTTTTTCGGGGAGACTAATGAATGATTTTGGGAGATTAATGAATGGTGAATAGATGTAGATAGTGAGGGAGTTAATAAGAGAAAGAGAAGAACTAGGAAAGAAACAAACGAGGGAGGAAGGATTATACAATTTTGGCGTCAATTTGGAAGCATCTCCTAATTAAGGAATGGAACCAACGAAGGCTTTTATTTAATTTTTTTTGTTTTTCTCTATTCTTTTCAATTTTTTTCTGGAAATTATTTTAGTGTGTTGTGTATCTGATCTGGAGGTGATGGTTTTGAGTTTGAAGGTGGCAATGATGGCTGTCATGGATGCTTGAAGGTGCAGGCAATGGTGGACTGAAATATAGTAATCCTCTAAGACTGGGCTAACTATTATAGTTCAAAGGGAGGAGAGAGGAGGAAGGTGAAGGCATATGATGGTGCAACTGGGTTTGTGCACATGATTTGTTGATAGAGAGTAGAGGCAAATGTTGTTGTTCGATGATAAATTGAGGAAGAGTGAAGAAGGAGAGGTGTGGGCGTTGTAATTGGGTTTGTGCGGAGGAGGGTGGAGGGAGTGGGCAGCGGTGGCAGTGAGGTGGAGGGAGGAATGAAAAAGGGGGCAGCGGTGGTGGTGGGTGGGCTAGATAGCTAGTACGTGAGCTTAGATCTTCGGATCGGTGTGAGTTTATCACTGAAAATGGATACCGTTTTAATGCAATTAATAATTGAACTGCACTGAATCTTATTTGCTGCTTGTTTGAAAGATTTGCGAAAAATGCTTAAAATGCTTTTTTGATTTTAAACTACCAGTTGTGTTTACTTACTGGTTGGAATGCATATATACATGTTATGTTTATGTTGTACTTTCATTTGTGCACTGATTCAGTTATATGAGCATAAGTTGTGTCGGATCCATTATATTGATACAATTTGATCCCACGAGCCAATATAGGGCTTGGTCGTCTGGATCATCTGCGTTCATAATCTCAAGATTATTATTACTCAGCTAACTCAAGTATTGGCAGTATGGAGAATATGATAGTTATATACACGTTTATGATTATGCCGAAGTGAGGTGGCCTTTCGTTCATCGTACATGTGCACATTGATAAACACCCGTCATCCTCTTTATGTATCGTTGAGCGTACATGTACATGCTAGCGATCGCCCCTCATTCTCAAGATGAACTGGCTAGTTTGTTTATTGTTCATTTAAAACTTTAAGCAACTGCCCTTCATTCTCATTATATGTTCTATAAATCTCGCATGAGTCCTGATTGCTATACGTAAGGATGTGCCTAAATTGTATGCATAAGTAATATTTGCAACTCGGTAAATGTTTGCGAAAACGGTTCACTCTTCACCACCACTGTCTCAAAAATATGCTACAAAAATATAGAAAATAGGCGGGCCAATAGAAAAGAAAAAAAAGAACCCCTTTTAATGTTCACTCTTGACCCCCGTCTCTCCCGCGGGATACACGAGCAGCCACACCCGAAACCTACCCCCACTGACCCTAAACCATCTAGCCAGCATCAAACTTACGGTAAGCAAGGGCAACCATTAAACCTCTGCACTCTAAACTCGTTTCCTCTCATCCACTTCACCGCCACCTCACCCTAAAATTCTGCCATCACCATCTCTCCAAGACCCCCTACGCCGCCTCTCTTAACCTGTCAAAGGGTACCTCGCCCCAGAATTTCCTGCTGTTGCGTTATAGGTCTGCGGCTTTCAACCATCTTCATCCACAGTATCCACCCGCTCAATCACTTTTGACCCGCTTCATATTTCTCTTTTCAGATTTTAATTTTAATTTTGTTTCAATTTCATGCTCCTGATTTCTTTTTTCTTTTTTTTTTCCTTTTTTTTCATTTTCTTGTAGAGTGCATAGTTCAGATTCCTGTTTCTGCTTCAGGATTTCTTCTTCCTTCAGGTTTGTTCAAGATTCAAAATTTATGCAGTTTTTGGTGAATTTCGCTCTCTTCTGCAGTACTTTCATATAGTATTCTTTGCTCAGTTTCTATGCAATTTATGTCAGTGGCGGAGCCAGACCAAAGTTTCAGTGGGTGCTCAATAATAGGCCGAGCCAAGGTTTGACGTGTTTATTTATTGTTTATTTATTTATCGAGCCTAAAATCATTTTCATATTCGTTTATTTATTAATCGAGCCGAGCTGAGCTTGTTCGTGAACATTCGTGTGCATTCTATCTCGCATTAACTAACAGAAAATTGTAATGTTTAGTTAATTTAATATATTATATCAACTTGCATAAAAATAAAAATTCAATTTAAACTCATATATTGATATCTATATACATATAAATATATATATATATAAATATAAATATTCAATTATTTGTATTATTTAAAATTTTAATATTGTAATACTTATTTTATTTATATCATATAGTTAATATTTTAATCAAGCCTGTTCCTGAACATTAACGAGCTTTCAATACCTTGTGCGTGTTCGTTTATTATCGAGCCCAAAAATCATGTTCGTGAACGTTTTTATCGAGCCGAACTCGAGCTTACTCGTGCTCGTTCTTAGCCCTACTCGATAATATAGATTTTTTTCCCCCTACATCATTAAATCATCATATGTAACTATTAGAGTATCAAATTGATAACTCATAAATTTTCATACAATTTTAAAATTTTGTTTTTGATAATAACTATGGTTGATAAAGGCCTTTAGTTAAATACTAATTTTTTTTATAAAAAAAAATTGGTTTCTAATACAAATATTTAATTGATTTGTGTAGTTATACATCATTGAAAAATTATTTTACTAAAATTACATACAATGAAATTTTGTTTTTTGAAGGAAAGGTTATCATCACATGGAGTTGTCAGAATTCGATAACTGGTTTCTTACAACTATTTTTCAAGCTATTTTCTTCATCAAAATTTTTTGAAAATTCAATGAAGAAAATTAGACGAAAACTACAACTAAAATTATTAATAAGCATACAATCAAAAGTAATTTAATAATAAATAATAGATTATAAACAAAATTAAATATCACAAATAAAAATAAACTAAAACTAAAATAGAAAATTTTAAACTAGAGAAAACAAGAATTGAATGAATGAAAGTAGGCCACATGGAATGGGTGATCATGTGAAAAGAATGTAAGGAAAATGATTTTTTTACCTTAATATTAACTTTTGGAGCATAAAATTACCAAAACAAACAAAAAAAAATTGAAATTCCCAAACTATAGAAAACGAAGTTGGGGGATTCGTTTTCATTTTGAAAACGAATCCCCCAACTTCGTTTTCTTCAAAACTAACCAAAAAAAAAAATCTTGAAGAAAACGAATGCAGTCCTTCTTTTTTGTTTTTAGTAATTGCATTAATAAACGAATTCCATAATTAATTTTTTCTTTTTTTGTTTTTTATTAATTTCATTAAGAAACGAATTCCACTAAAATGATTTTTAAAATAAATAAAAATTATATTTAAACGAATTTTAAAAAAATTAAATAATTATTTTCATTGAAAACGGTTCATCAACATGTTTCTAAGTTTTTATTCATTTTTAAAAAATAAATATTATTTAATGAAAAACAAATTTTATGGTTTTCGAAACGAACCCCGTAAATCGTTTTTGAGTTGTTATAAAAAATAAAAAAAGGCAAAACATAATTATATAACTAAAATTTTAATTTATAATTCAATAAAATTTTAGAAGAAGTAATTTACGGCATTTTTTGAAATACATAAAATCTTCGTATAAATGAATTTGGGGAATTTATTAAATTACTTCCTCTAAAATTTTATTAAATTACAATTTAAAATTTCAGTTATATAATTATATTTTGCTTTTTTTTCATAACAACTCAAAAACGAATTATGGGGGTTCTTTTGAATTAATGAAATTAATAAAAAAACAAAAAAGAAAAAATTAATTTGAAATTAATAAAAAAAAAAGAAGGAAAATTCGTTTCCAAAGAAAACGAATTCATGGAATTCGTTTCGTTTTCTTCAAAATTTTTTTATTTTTAAAATTTTTTTTTTGTTATTCTTGAAGGAAACGAAGTGAAAACGAATCTCCGAACTTCGTTTTTTATATTTTGGGAATGAAAAAAAAAATGGTCTATTTTGGTAATTTTTGGCCCCAATATAAATATTGGGGAAAAAAACCTAAGGAAAATATATTTGGACCATTTGGCTATGGGCCTCGGAGAGGGGGTTTTTGTTCTTTAATTTGATCTCCCATTTGGTTTTAATTGAAAAAGAAAAAACAAAAATAATAAAGGAAAATAGCTACTCCACTCGTCTTCTTCATACGGCCGTCTTCTTCCCTACTTTCTTCCCAAAAAAGTTGCAGGCAACGGTACTGCTATAGTCTCTACATACGGCACCTGTGAGCACGGAAGGGGCGGTTTCTTGGGGTCTGGGGGTGGCTGCGGGTTGGGGTTTTACAGGTACCAAAAAATTTCAACACTAATACCACTCTAATTTTCCGGTGAAAGGGGAGGCGGCAGCACCGGCTCGCCTCTCTCTAGATCCGCCAGTGGTTTATGCATTCAACTTTGTTTAGCAGGTTTCTACTTTTTTATGTCCAATTTATTTGTAGTTTTGTTTTATTTTTGAATTCTTCCTCAGTTGTAATTGTTAGGAACTATGATGACGGTGAGGGATAAATATTGATTATTGCTTGCGTTCATGCTCTGAGTTTCGAGAAAGCTGAAGGAGAAAGGAGGACAACGAGTGATTGAATTCCTAAAGGTTGTTTTTATTTTGTGAAACCTATTGTAGTTCCAGGGTAAAAAATGAGTAAATGAGTTTAAAGAATTATGCACCAACTCTTCTATTAGTAAAAAGGTTCTGTAAGATGGATAAGTTAACTTGGGAGGGAAAGATGAAAACTTTAGTTATGAATCATAGATACAAGTGTTTTGTTTGATGTCGTCCATGTGGAGGCTATTGACGAGCAGCTACTTAATTGTAAGGGAATAGTTTGACCTCCTTTCTCCTAATGTGCTGGCTTATGTGCTCACTTATGGATTTTGGAAGCATTACTTTGTTTTACTAAACATGGTTCGTGTAGGTCCTGCAATTTCAATGTGTAGCAATGAGTGTTAAGTATGTTTCAATGTTTGTCTTTTGTGTTTGAATAGTTGTAACCTGCATATCTACCTAAATGCATGCACTGCACCTTTCTGGAATCAAGTTATAATACTTTAGGGAATACATTTTTCTGTATTTAGGGACAACAGTAGCATCAAAGTTCTAGCAGCGTAGACTTTTTAATTCCATTATCAAATAAATTTATGTATTTTTCCTTTATCTTTCTTCTAACTTATAGCTTGTGATGATGTAGTCCACATTATGTAGAATTTTGCGAAAAGAATCCAAAAGGTTCCTAGTTTATGAATTAGATTCTAAGGAGATCTTAATTTGGTATTGGCAAAAAATAAAGAAAGAGGTGGGGGTGGCCCTTAATGAGTTGTGCATGATTAATATTTTCATTTGGTTAATGAGTTGCTTCATTTGGTTAATAAATTGAGTTTTTCATTTGATCTTGGAGAAAAGAAATGCTTTTGTACCACAACCACATATCTCATGAGTTGGGAAGCAGTCCATTAATGATTTACTTATGTTCCTTGGTTGATGTATATTCGGAAATGGTGTTTCTTGAGATGAATGTTATTGTAACTTATTTTAAGGTGTAGACTTTTGATTTGGGTGTCTATATTGCTTATCCTGTTGCCTTTTGATATCCTGCTTCTTAACTTTTGATAGTAACAAGACTGAGGCATAGCAAAATAACAAAAATTGCAACACTGATACAAATAACATGAATTTTTTGCTTGTATTTCTGAGCCCCCCTCGAATTGTGTTCTGGTTCTGCTACTGATCCTTTGTTATATTTCTGTTTTTGTGAGTTATTTTTTGTGCCTCCTGTGAGTATGCTTGTCGTAGATTGATGGTGCTAATATGCAAAATTTTCTGTGAAAATGAAATTTACTAATGAATACAGTTTTTATTGGTATATAGTATTGTGACTATTTTGGTCAACACTTTCTTTAGTATGATTTTCACCTGGTAGAATGCTTAGCTTGATTACAATTTGATGGGAGTTGGTGGAAGTCAAAGACTGTTTCCCAACTGATTAATGTTTGAGATGCAGATAGGTCTAGGTAAAAGGGAAAGGGTTATATAGGATAGTTGGTGGAAGTTAAGCCTGGGAGAAACAAGAGATGAGGTTATCAATTGATTTAGTTTTGATCCTTGCAATTTGTATCTAGAAGTATATTACATGATTTTGATGTTGACTGGGAGTTTTTAATTGTTTTCTATATTTTATGAATATATGTATATGACTCTATGCTGAGGTTCCAGCTCAAGTGGTTGACCATTTCCTGCTAGCTTGGCTGGTTTGCATCCTGTCCAATTTTAAAATGATGAATCCCCTGTTTATTTCCTCGTTTTTCAGAATATGCTTGCAATATTTGTTTATTCAGTTCCATCACTTATTTCCTCATGCAGCTTAGCCAAGCACCCAACGAATATCTGAAACTGAAATTGAATTGAATTGAGAAAAGAAGCTTTTGTAATTGGGGAATATTCAGGTGAGGAATACAGATTGGGATGGCTCGTTTTCATAATGTAAGTACCCATCTTTGTTTCCTCCACCTATAAAATCAATTCCACCAATGATCTATGATTTAATTTGCTTACCGATAATGGGAATTTGATACAGCAAAACAGAAAGGGATTTGTGAAGAACACGGTGAAGAAGCAACCAAGTGGTGGTGTAGATCATGTTACCGGAGATAAGATTCCTAAAAGCTTTGTGTTTTCACGAGGAAAGTTGCCTGCCCCTCTAAGACATTTGCAGATGGACTTGAGAAAGTTAATGCTTCCTTTTACTGCTCTCAAACTCAAGGTCAGTTTTGGGTATTTAGATATTAGGTGCATGACTTGTTTCCAATTTTTGTCTGCTCTATTTAACACCTAATAGTGATTTAATGGATGGGTGAATAACATGGCACTAGTTTCATTACTTTTCTGATATAGGAAAAGAAACGAAATAATCTCAAGGACTTTTTGAATGTTGCTGGGCCTATGGGTGTCACGCATTTCCTTATCGTATCTAAATCAGAATCTGCACCTTATTTGAGGGTTGCAAGAACTCCGCAGGGACCAACCCTTACTTTCAAGATACATGAATACTCATTGGCAGCTGATATTACACAATCTCAGCTTCGCCCAAGATGCCCTCAAGATCTTTTCAAGAATCCTCCCTTGGTACGTTTCTTTTATTCATATGATTGTGTTATAAATGACTGCATACATTGCATGCTGCTGCTTGTTGGTAAACTTCCAAGTGTTATGTTAGTCAATATTGTATGAAGGATTGCCTACATTTATGTGTGTTCTAATTGATCATGTTATTCATGAAGTGTTCCATGCTAAACTTGTTGAATTGATGTGCAGATTGTGCTATCTGGTTTTGGTACTGGTGAGCAGCATCTAAAGCTTACAACAATTATGTTCCAGAACATTTTTCCTGCCATTGACATAAACACTGTATGTAAAGAAGTACTATGATAAAGTTTTTGCCATTGATTTTAATGCTCTCATACTCACAAATATGTGGACTGCAGGTTAAGCTTTCGTCCTGCCAAAGGATTGTGTTGCTTAATTACAATAAAGAGACGAAGCTTATTGATTTTCGGCATTACTCGATAAGATTGCAACCAGTTGGTGTTTCTCGCAGAATTAGGAAATTTGTGCAGAACCATCAAGCGCCTGATTTAAGAAGTCTTCAAGATGTCAGTGATTTTGTGACAAGGTTTCTCTCTCACTCACTCTCTCTCTCTCTATCTCTCTCTCTCTCTCTCTCTATTGATATATATCTTTCTATCTATCGTATTTGTAGATATCTATCGTGTCTATTTTTTAAGTATCTATCTTGCCACCTACCTACATGCGTGTCTGTTGTGCATATTCAACTAATGTGAGGACGTGACAAGTTAGACCAACAAAAATGATCGGCTCTGTTCTCTTGTGAACAAAAATGATCGGCTCTGTTCTCTTGTGTCTATTTCCCAAGAATCATCACTTTTTTCTTCCAAAACTTTACATAAAAAAACAACTTCATTTTCCCAAGAATTCAAAATTAAAATTTAAAAATTCCCTCTAAATATCTACTCACATAAATTCAAAAAATAACATAATCATTACACTTTTTTATCTCTCACTTACACAATTTTCCAAAAGAAATTCCCTCCAAAAATTTCGAGGAAAAAACCAAACTTTCCCTAAGACAAGCCAGAAAAGAACAGAGCCACCGGGCTAAGTAGTTTTTTTTTTCTTTTAATTTTATTAACGATCCTCTAGGGGGCTAAGTAGTTTTCTTAAGCACTAGATTCATCAATAAGGAATAATGTAGAAACCTGAAATAGAATGGACTAAATGAAATCAATAAGTGTTCTTTAATATACAAACACATTGATTCTATTGTTTCTCTGCCACCCCTTGCCTATACTTCAAGGGCTGGTTATGGATCAGAAAGTGAAGCAGATGATGAGGCAGCCACTGTAAGTCTGGCAACTGATCTTGGTAGAATAAATCGGGTATCTACAAAAAGCGCTGTGAAGCTCCAAGAGATTGGGCCTCGCATGACACTTCAGCTCATGAAAATTGAGGAAGGATTGTGTTCTGGCGTAGTCATATTCAGTGAACATGGTATTTACTTTAATTTTACATCTTTTCTTAAATGTTACTGTATCTTTGAGAAGTATCCAACCCTTGTTCACTATCTGCTTGAAACGTTACATGAGTGATCCATTTGCAACTCAGTGGCTTCAAAAGAGACATTGATTGATTTAAAACCTACTTTGTTGAAATTCTATGCTCAACTTGCAAAGTAAATTAAATTTAATTGAAGGTTACAAATTGAAAAAATATAAGTTCTGCATCATCTGCTGGTCTGTGGGCGAGCATTTGTTGATTAAAGTGCTGCTTGTGTTTTAGAGTTGTACTGTAGATAAACTCTATTTATGATTTGTCATTGTTAAGCCTTAGTACTTGTAAATTGTTTGCACTAGACCACAATGTTCCATGCATCTATGAATTCAGGATACACTAATGCCAATACTTTTCTGTTTGTGTTGCTTTGTTTGTTTTGCCTTGCAAAAGAAATTTTCGCCATTATACGGGGAAGATTCTTTGATTGCCAATTCACAAGGTTCCCCTGTTTCTTTCAGGACTTTCTGATGCAAAAAAGCAGCAGGAAGCCGAGGGAGTAGAACAGGATGAAGTTTCTGAAGAAGAGGAAGAAAAGTAGCAGTAGTAGTTTAAAGTTTGTGTATGAAAATGGTTGATTCGGGCCCCATAACGGTTAAGTCACTTTCAAGAGTGATTGTTTTTAAACACGTAAACTATATATATATTTTTTACTTCGGCAATTTTGGTAGATTTGAGTTCGTATACATATATATTAGGAGGAAATACTATAATCCCTTCAAGGAACCATTCAGCCACTAGAAAATGGCATATGCAATTGCATTAGTCTTGCATTATAGACCATCTTCTAGTGCTTGAATGGTTTATTGAAGGGATTATAATTGGACCCATTATATTAGGTGCTATAACTATTACCCCCTCCTTTCCATTCAGAGAATCAATTTAAAAAATGTGTAACTTATTATGGTTTGTAAGGTACAATACTTAGGATATATATTTTTACTTAAAGTTATATTCTTACTTTATAGGTAAGGGTAAAGGTTTAAAGTAAAGATAGGGGTATTCATGGTTTACCCAAATAACAAAAATTGTCCAAATAAAACCATTTTTGATTTAAATGGTTCGGTTACAATGGTTTGGTCTTTCAACCAAACTGTTTGTAAAATGTGGTTAATGGTTTTACTTAAAAATTTTGGTTAACCCAACCGAAAACTTTGATTTGGTGCGGTTTGGGTGGTTAACCAAAAAATCGTAGTTTTTAAACATACATAAATATAGTATATTATTATCATTTTATCATTTAGGAAAATTTATAGTGAAGTTTTTTTTTCGGAATTGTTACTTGAACGACACCGTTTACTAAAAGTAGGACACTTTTTAAAGAAGTGAATTTACATTTTTGCCTCTCCATTCTTTTCTACCTTATGTAGTAAAATTGATTTCAATCAATTTTACTGCAATTCCATTTCTCCTCCATATCGCGATTCCGGTTTCCACCTCCATCGCTCTTCTTCGTCGGTCGTCGGTCTGGCTCAACAAATCGGTGAGTCGGAAATATATATATATATATATTTTTTTGTAGAGGAAATGAAAATTTGAATGTGTTGGGTGTTGCAAATTCTTATGGGTACTGTGTTTAGGAATGTATTAGTGTTTATGATGATTTTTCCTGATGCGTAGTGATAATTTTAGGGTAAATTCAATGGTCGTCCGCCAGAAAAACGATTTTCTGACGAGCGACCGGGAAAATCGCTTCGGGACCTAAAAAAATCAACATCCTGTGGCGATTTTTTTAGGGAAAATCGCCACAGGATGGCATTTTTTCCGGGGAAAAGCGATTTTCCAGGGAAAAAACGGCGTCCAGTGGAAAATCGCCTGGCCTAGGCGATTCTTAGTGAAAAAAAAGTGGAATACATTTTTTTTATGAATTTAGAAACTATCAAGGGTATATTTTTCTTTTTGCCACTTAAAATTTGAAAAAGTGTCATGTGTTTAATAAAACGGATCCTGCAATTAACATGTCCCTTTTTTATTTAACTTCACCTTCATAGTGAAGCTTTTTTATTTAACTTCACCTTCATAGCGATATATAAAAAGTAGTGATGATGGTCACGAAAAAGTTATTTTCTTCTTTTTCTTCTTCTGGTTTCGTGTTTTTTAACTTCTTTTGCTTATTCTTGTTAATAATTTCCACCATTTTCGTCTCGACGGTCGCAGTTTCCTCAAAAGCATTTGGCAGAGCCCCTTTAAGCAGAAGCAGATACAGTAAGTAGCAACAATTTGACCTGTATATATGGTGGTCGATCTTCTATGCTTAGTTTGAATTAATTTACTTTGTGTGTTTGCAAATTTTGGTAGTTTTGTTCTCCTAATTAGGAGTGGCAAAAAAAATCATTAACCCAAAAATCGCCCAAACACATTGGATTTTAACCCAATAAAACTCACCTAAAAAAATAATCGGCTGCATGGGCTTCTGCTAAATATGTAATGGGCGGGTTTAGGGTAGCCCACTGGGTACCCTAAAACCTGCTCATCATGGATACCAAAAATAGTCATCCAAAACTACCTTTGAAAGTATAAACAAAAACCTAACAACTTACCTATTTTAGTGGGCCCATTTTTTTTTCCCTTCAAACTTATGTTTTCTTTTTCTTTATTTTTCGTGTCTTATAATTACTTTGAGTTTTTCCCCATTTATTCTTTTATAATATTTTTAAATTAGCCACTTATAAATACTAATTCAAAATTTATTCGGGTTCCAAGTAGAGTTCAGGCTCGGGTTTTGGGTTCGGTTTGGATTCTGGCAGGGTCAATGTGGGCCGGTTCAATTCGGGCCCAGTTCGAGCCCATGGTTCAGACCCAGTTTTGGGCCGATTTCAAGCCGGGTCGAGTTTAGGGCCTCTGGTCGGGGTCGGGGTTTATATAAATATAAAAAAATTTAAAATTGTGTTTAGACAAAAAAAACTACATACGATTAAATATAAAAGTATACAATATATATTTCAAATTTTAGAATAGATTTAAAGAATTAAAATCCGCCTAAAAAAAAAAAGGAATTAAAATGAAATTAAAAAATTTTGAAAAAATCTTGTTAATAAACCATTAAATAGGCCTTACATTTTTATATAATGGGTATTATGGGTACCCATGAGTACCCATAGCTACTCATTACCCATTTGAATTAAGATTATTAATTGAATGGTTAATGTGTAACTTAATACCTATTTACTACCCATTCAATCTGCCCGTTTGACACTCCTACTCCTAATGCATGGATTACCATCAGTTTCACAGGTCATTTGATCACTTTATGCAAAATAATTATATATATATATATATATTATATGAAGAATGACAATTTTGGTCCATAATGTATCAATTATGACACACTTTTAGTCCTTAAAGTTTTGTTTCAGTGATACTTTTGATCAATTTACCTGCTTTATAAGTAATTTTAGGTCAAATGTAAGTTGTCTAAAATATTGGGTTCAATAAAAACTTTTAAAAAATCACCACTTATTAAAATAAAAAATTACTGAGTATTTTTTAGAATGAAACTACCGTTGTCTCTTAATAATGGAATTTAGTAGCTATAAAATGCTTTGATGTTATGTGGGAATAGAAAACCAGTACCAAAGTTTTACTGGGATTTTTTTTTTTTAATCAAAGTTGCATAATAAAGAAAAATTGCAATCACTTCAAAAATTATACTATTAGAATATTAAAAAAAAGAAAAATTCCCAATAGAATTAGATTGATTATCATTGCATTCACAAGTACATATAAAAATTATGCCAACTTAGATTAAAAAAAATTTTGACAGAACTTTGGTACTGATTTCCCTATTCTCATATAACATCAAAGCATTTTATAACTATAACTACAATACTAGTATGCTAAATTTCATTATCCAGAGATAGCAACAGTTTCATTTTAGAAAATACTCGCTATTTTTTTGTTTTAATAAGTGGTGAATTTTTCAAAATTTGTTATTGAACTCAATATTTTAGACAATTTATATTTTGATCCAAAGTTACCTATAAAATAAGTAATAGTAGGTAAATGGACCAAAAGTGTCACTGGAACAAAATTTTAAGGACCAAAAGTGTCAAAATCGAAAACTCATATATACTATTTTTTTCAAATTAAAACTCAAATCGAAACTCAACCCAACCAAAAAGAACAGACCTAAGAATCGAAACATGGGGTTCGGTTCGACCCATACCTTATGGTTTGGATTGAGTATTCACGAATTTGACCAATTGACCCGAGATAGGGATCTGATTCAAACCAACTCAAAAATCCGCTTCGAATCGGTTTGTGTCGGCGAAGCAGACCAACCCCGCGGGTCTTTTTGCACACTCTAGCCATGTATCTATACGAGGTTGCAATTTACACTGTTATTTTGGAATTTTTTAATACTCCATTGGTTTTATTATAAGGGTACGTACATCTTGAAAAAGATACAATTTATTATGAATATTAAAATATAACACATAAAATATCTAATTTGACATTATTTGTTCCATTTACATCTTTGCTTTTTAAGAATGAACTAATTGTAAACATATATGATTATATTTGTAAAGGTAGGAGTGTAAATAAATTGAAAGTAAACTTTTTTAGTGAAACGAAATATATTTTTCAAAGTGGACTCTTCTAAGACTTTGGGCTCATAAATTTTCAATTGTTACATGTTGAGGCATGTATGGTAATAGTTGTGGCAATGTAAAAGGCAAAAGAAAAGAAAAGAAAAAAAAGCCAAATCTGCTAATATACATGACAGAAATGTTACAAAATCAAATACTCTTTCTGTTCCATTGGAAATGTTCATTTTCAGAAATGGATAACTTTTTATAAATGTCGAGATACAACACTTAAAATAGTTAATTTGACATTATTTCATTTCTATATTATGGGATCATTGTGAACCAATGATTATATTAATAGGGTATAAGAAGTAAAAATTTGAAAATAAACTGTTCGAATTATTGGAAAAAAGAATTTTTTTGAGAGTAAATTCTCTCTGATGGAGTACGATCTATCAAAAGTATTATCTCATCCTTACTTTGCTACATCCATTTTAACTGCATTTCGTTCATGCAAAATTAATAATATGTCATCATTCTAACACTAGTAAAAAAGTTACAAAAGGGTTACTCCCTCCATTTTATTAGAATGGTCCATTTTTATTAATGTACAATATCTAAAATAGCTAATTTGGCCCTATTTGTTCCATTCATGTCCTTATTTTCTTATGCATGAGCTAATTGTGCATCACACATAATTATATTATAAGTAAATGTTGAGGAGTAAAAAAATTAAAAGTAGACTCTTCTATTCGAACAAAAAATATTTCTCAAAATGGACCATTTTAATAGAATGGAGAGAGTATATAGTTTAGGGTTATCAAAATACAGAAGCAAAATTAAGGTTTCTGTGATGGTGAAAAATATATTTTGATCTCATAAATAATTTATTTTATTAAAATATATTTTGATCAATTAAATAATTTATTTTATTATCACACGCATTGAAATTCATTTTAAACTGTATAGAGTACCTCTTTTTAACTAAGGTATTACATTTCATGAATTAAAGATATCATAATATTTAAAATTAGACATTTGTTATTAATTGAGTAGTTGTGAACTATGACCAATTAAGTATACTCTCTCCGTCCCACTTAAAGAGTTCACTTTCAATATTTTTTTTGTCTCATTTAAAGAGTCCACTTTGAATTTATTTACTAAGGATATAAGTGAAAAATATGATAGTAAATTACTTATTTTAGGTATTGTGCCTCAGAACTCATAATAAATTGTACACATTTTAAAGTGGACTCTTTGAGTGGGACGGAGAGAGTATTAGTAAAAGTATAAAAGATAAATATTAAAACATGATACCGAGTAAATTTTTTTTTTTTTTAGGTAGGAACAGATAATGTGTCAATTAAAATTTTCCTCTTAATTTAAGGCCCTAATTAGATTTTATGTTTCCTTTAGGGAACCAGGAACGCCTTATTATTAGTGTGCCCAGAAGCGGGTCAGATCGTTCGCCTGGAATGGGACATCGCCGGTAGTGTGGCAATGGTGACCAACGTACCAAAATGTAGAGATGAATAATATTGTTAATTTCACCTTTGTAATTACCAAAAAGAGATATTTTACCAAAAGTAAATACAAAAAAAAAAAAACCTCAAAATGGTGCTTATTCACGTTTTTGTTATGCACAAAAACTTGTGTCAAATCTGTCAGACGGTTCGACGTCTCCCATTTTTTTAAGGCGCAAGTATTAAGTTAATTTAACTTTAAAGTATTGTTAAGTATTCTATATCGCATATAACTTCTGATATATCACGTATGACTTAAAATATTTGACGTATCGAGTATGGCTAGCTAGCATTTCATATCTCATTTTTAGTTACTAAAGTATTGCCCTTTCGAAAAAGTAGTTTTGTCTGTAGTAAAAGGAAATGTGTATCAATTTTAAAAAATGAAGTATCGCCTACTTTAAAGAGTATCACCCGTTCTTTTTCTTATGGAAAAAGTGTCGATTTTGAATTCCAAACTCTGATTAATTTTCCACTGATGTTGTCTTGTCTAAAGATACTTAGAATCCAATTCATGGGAGGAGGTAGAGATGATGGGGTGTTCTTTATGATGTTTTAAAAAAGGGTTTGAAAACATGTTTCTGTAAAATAGTTTTATAATTTAAAAATGTTTACTTAAATAGTAAAAAATTATATTTAAAACGATTAAAAATGATTATAATATATCTGTCTAATTCCCTCACCTTTTTAATGCTAACTACCAAACAAACCATCGTGAGCAACTCAGCTAGTCTTTTTACAAATTCATCCCTCTAACTATCTCTTCATTACATTTGTATCCTTTAGTTCATGACATATTCTATGGGCCTCCAACGCCAATCCCTTTTTGTTTTTGTACACTACCAAAAAACAAGTATTTGACAGCGGATATTTAACCATTTTCGCGCCGGGTTTACGAATTTTTTAGAACGGTGCGAGAGATATGCTGTTGTTTTAATTTCGGTAACATTCACACCGGCTATTTATTAAAATTTGTAAATTTTGAAAAGAAAATAAAAATTACACGACATATATATATATATATATATATACTAATTAAAATAACGAGAATATATACACTGTGAACTAAATAGTTCAAAAAACTATGAACTAAGTAAAAATAGTTCAGAAATATAATAATATATTCAACTTTACGAATTTGATTTGTTACATCAAATTTGTACTAAATGACATAAAATATTATAAAGTTTATTAAAATCTATGATAGTTTTCCAATCTATTACAATATGCTATAAATAAAATGATAGTTTTCTAACTTGATCATTCTCTCCAATTTCAATATTGGGTTGCTTTTGAACCGCTTCCACATTTTCCTTCATCCTCCTCCAAATCAATAATGTACTTTCGAACCACCCGCTTCCATGTTTTCCTTCATCCTCCTCCAAATCAATAACAATAATATCTTAATTTCACTTCATTTATCAACACTCCAATTATATTTAACTCTCTAAGGTTCGGAAAAAATAATGACCAATCTCCTTTTGAGGTGTTTGAATATTAATTATGTCTCACTGAACTATTCAAATTATTATTACTTGATGAATTTTATATGTATTTTTTCGAAATTCTATTTTAAAAAATGTGCAATGTATAAAAGTAAGCCAATTTATATGCTTTAATTGGACTAAAACGATGACACAAAACGGTTGAAAAAACCTTAAATAACATGATAACGTTTCTCTCTCAGCCAATTTTTTTGTCAACCATTTTCATTTAAGGAGTAATGAATTGGTCATCAGTCCATCTTGTATTAGTCAAATAGGAAAGTCAAAGTAACGTTGGAAACTTGACTTGGGTCTGTAAGTTATTCATTCTTGATTTATTTCAAGCGTTTCAAAAATTATTATTTTTTATTTTCAATTAAATAATTGTTTTTTTTACAAAATTTTAATACAAAAAGATCAATAAAATTATAATTTCACCATTTTTTTCTTTTTCTTTTTTCAAGGCTAATTAATAACATTAGATAAAGTAGACAATTTATTAATTTTCTAAATTAGTGTTGCCATTTCATTTTATATTGAAGAAGCACTGAGCGAACCAATTCCAACGAGAGAATTAATTGAGCACACTTTTTTCTCTTGGAAATTTATCTATAAATTGATACAATACTCTAAAACCTAACCATTCCCAGTATTATTTCATTCTTTCTTGCGCATCCTACATTAACACTAAAATCACAAACTTCACTGAAAGTTGTGATGATGATCATGAAAAAGTTGTTTTCTTCTTCTTTCTTTTGGTCGTTTCACGTTCTTTAAGTTCTTTTGCTTATTTCTGTTAATAATTTCTATCATTTTTGCTCCGACGGTCGCAGTTTCCTCCAAAGGATTTCACAGAGCCCCTATAAGCATAAGCAGAAGCAGATACAGTAAGTTTATTTAATGACCAAGAGAATACTCCTTTATTTGCCCTCCCACCCCACAAAAAATAAAAAAGTCCTTATTTAATAAATATATATTTATTATTTTTGTGAGTTTCAAGATGTAATATTTTAAAGGGATTCTTTTCTAGAGGGATTCTTTTATAGGAAATTGTGTAAGAAAAAGAAAAAAAAAGTGTAATGATTATATTATTTTTTTGAAAAGATATGACTAAAAGTTTAGAGAGAATTTTAAATTTTAAATTTGAATTCTGTAGAACATGAAGTCATTTGTTTATATAATTTTTTTAAATAAGTGGCGATTTTCCAAAAATGAATGAAAGAGAATAAATAATAAATTGTCGTCATTCTAACACCTTAGTAAAATATTACAAAAAGGGTTTTAAAAATACAAAAGAAAAATTAAGGTTTCTATGATGGAGGAAAATATCTTTCGACCTCACAATAAATAGTTTATTTTATGCGTGTAGATTGAAATTCATTTTAAATTGGATAGTTATAAATAAATAAATATATATATATATTTTTTTTGACAAAGAGAATTAATACTCCTTGGCGTCCCCTCTCACCCCCACAAAAAAACTAAAAATCCTTCTTTAATATATATTACTTTTTTATGAGTTATAAGATATAATATTTAAAATAAATGTTGTTTGCATTACTTTTATTATTCAATTGTTGATTATTAATTGTGAAATATGAATAATTAATTTCATAAGTTAAGGTATAATTAAAAGATAAAAATAAATAGAAACATGAGAAAATGTTTCAAAGTAATACGAAGTAACTTTTTTATGGAGGAGTAAATAATATTTCTATGTGTCAATTAAAAGCTTCCTTTAGGGAACTCTTAATTTGAGGCCCTGATTAATTTATATGTTTTCCTTTAGGGAAGCACGAACGCCTTACTATTAGTGTTTCCGGTAGCGGGTCACCTCATTCGGGTATAGGCGAATAGTGTGGCCGGATCATCAAATAGACAAACGCAATGCGGCAACGGTGACTGATGACGTACCAAAATGTTGAGATTGAATAATATTGTTACTTTTAGCCATTTGATTGCCAAAAAGAGATGCTTTACCAAAGCTAAAACTAAAAAAATACCTTAAAATGGTGCGCTTTTGTTACGCACAACGACCTCCCAAAACGGTCTGACGCGTGTATGTTATTGTAAAGACGCGAGTATCGAATTTAGCCTCAAAAGTATCGCGTGTAGGTTATGAAATATATTTATCGCGTAAAGCCTCTGATGTATAGTATATCACTTAAAACATTTGAAGTTTTGAGTTTAGCTTTCAATGTATTGTTTGTTTCTGAAATAAAAGATTAAATATGACATATATAGTTTCTAATGTATTAATTGAATTTAGTTGCTAATGTATTGTTTGTTTCTAACAACATAAAATAAAAACGTATCGTCTATAATGAAGAAGAAAAATATCAATTTTAAAAGAATTGTCCCTACGATTGGAATAATCTGCAATTAATCCTATAAGTTAAATTGCGTTAAGAATATCTTGGGAAGAACTCCTATACTCAAATTCTTTTAATTACTCCCTCCGTTCCATTAGATATGTCCAATTTGTTGTAATATTTTAATACAATAAACTGGACCCTTCTAATGGAGCATAGAGAGTAATAACTTTGGAGAGTAAATAACACGCTATAGATAAATTATAAAAATTTCTCATGAATCTATATAAATT